>CAJHNH020003743.1:0-35000 GCA_905116865.2 Candidula unifasciata
CAACCTGAATAGTCATAGTCTATCACATTAATCACTGTTTTTACTGTCTATCCATTATAAATTGTAAACATTTCGTGACGTAATTAATGTTGATAAACACCACTCCTTCCTTGCCTACACAATACACA
Organism: Candidula unifasciata; assembly: GCA_905116865.2. Lineage (NCBI taxonomy): Eukaryota > Metazoa > Mollusca > Gastropoda > Stylommatophora > Geomitridae > Candidula > Candidula unifasciata. The sequence continues at coordinate 129 of CAJHNH020003743.1, forward strand.
CTTGAACTCACCTATACGGACGTATTACAAACATTTAGTAGTAAAAGTACTACTTCTGGCGCTGACTAGACCCCGTTCTTTTTTATTGACAAGTATTCTTGACCTGAGGCATTCACTTGTGGACGGTGTGCTGTACGGTTGCCTCGAGTTAGCTGTCGCTGATGACGTTTTATCTGCTACTGTGTTGTACTTGACCGTTGTTGATGACCTTGCTCGCTGTAACTGAGTGCCGTCTTGGCCCCTGGCAATGCAGTGTTCTTGCGGTGAAATCTAGTCCGAAATTAGTATCTCTGGTTTTTGACCTCTTGTTTGACGAACAAAACCCACGTCAAACAATAGTCACAGGGATACCGTTGCTGACAATTTTCCGTCGTGGATTACCCACCACAAGGGTCAAAAGTTCAGCTTACAGTCTCTTCCAGCGACGAACAAGCGTTCCCGCGGGATGAAACGTGTACAATTTTTTCACACGTGAAGTGAATACATTACCCAGTATTGCTTCGCCGTGTTTCTGCCCATTTTTCTCAGGCTAGCTTGTTTGTTTCAGAATGACTAGAGTCTGGAATTCAGTTGTCCTGGTTTTACTTAATGCCCTTGACAGCATGTCCTGGTCTTACATAATACCCCGACATTTCTTTAAACTCCATCTTCCAACACACATAGTCACTCAAAACTTACGGCTGCCGGTATTTGCCTAAATTTTACTTCTGTCCACAAAAACACTACGTCTAATGTACTGGCATAGTTATAACATGCCTGCACTGTAACTCATATTTATAACTTACAATGTATTCGCACTTAGGACGGGTCCCCAATGTAATGACTGCCCTTTTGTGTCTCCTCCACACTGACTATCTGTGGTGCAGAGTTAACACTGGCTCTAATATCTAGAGGTTCACAACTCAATCAACGCAGACATGATCCTCTTCATGGTCACACAACGTCTAACAACGGTTAACACCAGCGGCACATTTCACGAGTTTATTTACACGTTAGCTCAATACACAAATCACAGGTGAATCCACTTACAGCATTCGGACAATAGACGTTGACATATTCACAGCTGGCTTTCTCGATCATTCATTCCTCGCCGATTCAAATCCACATGCTCTAGTCATTCTCCATTCATCTTCACAGCTTCATTTTCCATCCTTTCTCTCTGGGGCCCAGTCACCGAATGCCCACCTGATTCTCAATCCCCCAGATCTCCTCATTCACACGTGACACACTCTTTCCTGTCGTTTCACCATATCTCCGTGAAACACATGCTCTCAGGGACTTCCCCAGTTATGCCAATCATCCCCTGACATTATCCCTATTTATAACATCATTACATCTCTCCTCCCCTTAAACAAAAAAAAAATATGCAATATTTTTTTTTCCATAACCTATATAAATTTCCATATAAGAATATATTGCCTTTTTTTACTAATATTTTTACTGTTGGTTGGAATTCTACCATCGGTTCTCTGACTTGTACCACATATGCAGCATCTCTTGTCACTCCCCTTGACAGTTCTTGGCAATATGCTAACAGAATCACCTCCCCAAAGCGTTCCTCAAACAACGCGGATGACCTTATAGGCTCTGTGACGTACTTGGCACCCAGTATTAAGGCGTAGGGAATTTTTAGATGCCAGCAGTTTTGAAATTGTGTTCATTTGTACTCTTAATAGTCCAGATTTTTAGCTTTAACGATCCTGAAAACGAAACAGCGCTACCAGCTTGACATGAAGAGTGATATCCGATGTGCCTTGCCCAGCATCAGACCATAAAAAGCAGATACCATCAAGACAAAACAGCATCAATCATCACACTGACACTTGGACAGGAAACTACCAGTTTTTGGCACCCTTGTCTTGGTTATTCGACACTTGCTTATGTGATGATTCTCCTCAACATTCTTTAACACAAACGAGGGATTTTCTTTTTGTCTTAAAAGAAAACAAATCACATTTGGTTTTGTTTAGGGTTTAGGACGGAAAGGGGGGGGGGGGGGAGGGGCGGGGATGGGGCTTGCTATATACTCAAGAGTGTCCTGTTTGAAAACCGCTGCTTTAGATATTCAAAGGCTATGTGATGTCTACTTAAAAACAAATATTAAATTACTCTTTTTCCAGCCAATGGTGCATGGGGCATAAGATGTTATACTCACGTTTGTTTAATAGCCAAATTGACACTTGATGGGCGATGTGTTCAACATTACGCTGACAGTGTTCACTTCCTAATGCTTCATATGATACCCATTTTAGGCCGCGTCGATTTGGGAGCCAAGGTAATTTTCGGAAAACAAATGTCCGACTTATTGCTGGCCCGAATCAAGTGTCTAGAAGCTATACCTGTGCTTTGCTACAGCGAGTATGAATATGATGGGACACAGATCTCCTTTGTCTTCAGTTATTTTGCCTTTCATACCCAAATGAAAGATAAGCCCTCGACTACCTCGAGTCAGGTATATCCCATTTGTTGCTATCTAACGTACGACTCCACATATCATCTCCGTTTCACTGTCTGTCTTTCTTATCCTTCTTATTGACAATGCCGTGTGGCGTTGGTAGTTATGTCTACCCACACCCAATTATTATTAAACAGTTGTTAGCAGTGAATGCATTAACGGTACTGAGTTCAAACTCTAGGAAATTACCTTCCACAGAAGTCGCGTGGGTAATCTGTACGCCTTGCAGATTGGAAACATGTTAATTTATGATCAGTCTTTGGTTCTGTCAGAGAGAACTATTGGTTCTGAAGATACATCAACATCACCCAGTGCAACAACAACTACCACACAGGCATCAACAACCACTAAACGTGAGTAACTGATTTTGTTACGTAACTTGTGCTTTAACTGAAAAGAACGTCCCTCGAAACAGTATATTAACTCTTTAAATCCCAAGGAGTCATTACTTTAACACTTCCTTTATCCAGTGAGATACAATTGTAACAGAGCAAGAAGTCGACCACGCAGACAATGGACCGAGGAAATATCAGAGACACTGAAAAGTTCTACATACGCAGAGAACACAAGTGTCGTTCCAGTAATCTCTTCCTGCCCTTGCGCTGTGAGTCATTCCAGGAATAGAGAAAAGAAGAAGTAGGTGAGAACATGCGAAGTGTGAAGACGTTGAACAAAGACACCATGGGCAGACGTATTTAAACTAACAATCCCGATACAGAGGGTTGCTATACAACTGTCTGTAATAAAGAACAGCAATGGTGTTATTTTATCTTTGGAACTATCGAGGAACGTATGGCGAGTTGGCTGGTACCGAAAGAGTTAAGGGACTGTTTGAATCACATAAATAATAGGAACTGAAGGTTTCACAACGTGAGACTAAAGGACTTCAGTATTAGTGGTAGTATGTGCAAATGTCGCAGCCTTGCTGTAAACCACTGCAAAACGTGCTAACCACAATCTTCTCTTAAGAACGAGAGCAGAAGACAAAGAACAACGAGGCTCAAAAATGAATACTTTGCACCGAATGCCTTGATCTTCTTTCTTCTCTTTAGTCTTACTGCGTATGTCACATGAGAGAAGTTATATGTAGTTACATGTCCGGCGCAAGTTACGTAGCTTGTGTTAATGTCACATTGCGTTTCTGTAGTATCTCTATCGTGGTCGGCCTTTTGATTGTATCCTGGCCTCTTTTGTTTTTGTTTTGTTAGTATGCTCTAGTTGCTGGCTGATTTGGTATCATTCTGACCGGATGACCTGACCATTTGATTCTTTGATGTTCGGTGAAAAAGTTTATCGGTACAGCGACCAAGTTGTTGTTAGTCCTTCAATGGCGTAGATAGGTTGCTTCGAGAAGAGTGGCAAGCTTCATTGGAAAGGTAAAGCATACTTTGTATCTTTCCTCCAGGCTATGCTGGCGTTGTGGGTAATGAACAGGCAGACAGATTGGCTAGATATGAACCACTGGGTGGTGAATTGATACATGACAAGGCAGATGTGATAAAGGTCTTTAGGAACAAGCAACGGAATGAATAGAAATAGAAGATTATTATGGCCTGGAGAGAATAAGACATCTGGGTGTAGCTAGAGGGTCTGGCCGGCTCACTACACACAAAGGAAAGGCAAGACGGACATATAACCAGATTATGACCAGTACCATGAGTATTGGAACTCTGCGCTGGCTGCTGAAGATGAGAGCGGAGCATGCATGGGACTACACCGAGTGCTGTGGTGTTAATTCTTGACTCAGCTTAACTCATTAGTAAATCCGTCTCCTGTTGTTTTTGCAGCTGTTTTCCTTATACATCTCATCTCACGTGTTGTAAATTTGCGGCTGTGTTTTTCTAGGAATGTCCATGTCTGGCTTAAGTAGAACAAAGTTGCAATGAATATAGCACTTGTCAGCTGCTATTTTGTGTGCATGGTAATATTTTTCAAAAGTGGCGCTATTTCTTAATTTATGGTGTTGACCTTTTGTTTTCTTTTTTCTATTTCTCTACTCCATCCTCAATCTTCTGTGAATACTCTGCCTAGGTATTTAAGCGCACTCTTCTTCTTTTGGTCTGCTCTGTGGCTAAGTCGATACTGACGCTTCGTAATGCCGGGGTGCCGGGTTCGATCCCAGCTGCGGGACTTGCGCCTTGCGTTGGTTTCGACAGTGGTATCAGGGTGCTGACCGTCCAGAAGGCAATGGCAAACTATTTGACGTAAATTTGCCTAGAGAAACCACACAATAGCCAGGGGCTGCTGGAGTTGGTTCTGCAACGTCCTGTAAAGGATACGCAACTAACCTTCTGCTTTTGAAAGTCTATGCCATGTGGGTTTGGTAGGCATGTATGTCCACAACCTTCTGTTTCTTGTACTTTCAATCACCTTTTGATACAGATGATTCTCCATGCTATGATGTCAAACCTTCCAGCATCTGTTCTCCCAGTCTCCCTCTGTCTCTCCTCACATCCGACTTTCCTACTGTAATCCAGTTTCTCGTTCTTCTTACATATAATGTAGATTGTCTGTTTCTGAGGTGGGCAATCAAACTTTCTTAGCGAGTCAGTTTCTTGCAAGACATCTTCATCCCCCCCCCCTTCCCTTAAATCACTCTTCTTTAAAACCACCCCCCGTTACTTCCAAATAATGTTTAACTAGTTTACCAACTATCAATGAATATCAAGATATGATTTATATAGCTTTTAAGAATACTCTTTCTCGTCTCACTTGACTAAGAAAGATGTAAACTCATTAGCTTGCTTTAATTATCACCTTTAACAGTGATGACGTTGAACTTAATAATGTCTTGTTTATTGATTTATCCCACATGCAGCATCGGAACCGTGCCTAGGAGTGATCAACTTCAGCTATGTGCCACATTCTAGCAGATGTGACCAGTTCTTCCAGTGTGTCAACGGCACGCCGCTTCCTATCGCTTGCAAGAGTGGGTTCATATTTCAGGATAATACTTGTGTTCCTGCTCCATCGGGTTTTGTCTGCCAGAAGTAGCCTCTATCTGTTTGGTAGAAGTAACGGATAAATTGATAAATTGAATATGTGGACAAGGAACAATATACAATGAGCTTAGCATAATATACAACATCTAGTGTGAATATGGGGAAAATGGGGGGGGGGGGGGGGTTGAGGAAATAGGGAGACCGTCATTAAAACACTCTGCTGGCTTGGGAACAGCTGCGCTACCTATGCAGTGATTGAAGTCAGGTTCTGTGTGGCGATAATAACACATCCATCCAGTTTGAATGACGGCAGTGACGGTTCCACCTGATTTTGTGTGCCAGAAGTAACATCTCCATCATGTGTAAATGACGATTTTGTGTGCCAAAAGTAACACCTCAATCATATTTGAATGACGGCTGTGACAGTTCCACCTAATTTTGTGTGCCAAAAGTAACACCTCAATCAAATTTGAATGACGGCAGTGACGATTTCACCAGATTTTGTGTGCCAAAAGTAACATCTCAATTATATTTGAATTACGGCTGTGACAGTTCCACCAGATTTTGTGTGCCATAAGAAATGGCTCAACATGAGTTTGTCAGCCATAAGTGACGGCTCCACCCAGGGCTGGATAAAGACTTGATGAGGCCTCATGCTATATTAAGGTCTGAGGCCTCTACCGTTTTAAAATACACCAACTAACCATAAACACCTTTTTAATAAACATTTCTTTTAATTATATTGATAATGGAAATGTGTTGTCACTTAATTGTGCCCCCAATCGGATGAGTATCCCCCGGAAACCCCTTTCAACAGCTAGACTACATTAGCAAGTGCCACGGAGATGGAAATTCAGCAAATAATTCAAGATAATGCTCGCTAGACGGATTTTATCATTTACACAGACGTTTCAGTGTCAGGAGGCAAAAGAAGTGCTTGGGGCTTTTTAGCAAAAGTTAATGGTCGACGTTTGGTGCAGGAGAGCCTAGCAAATGATACCACTACATCCAGCTTAAGAATAGAGGTGGAGGCGGTCACTGCAGCTTTCCGCTGGCTAGAGAACACGACACACACACACACACATTGTGATTGTAACTGATTCAGAAAGCATGCTGAGGAAGATCAGGACAGACATGCTTCGTGCAGAGCGGCATGCTTCGCTGCGGAAGACACGGGTGAGGAGTGTTGTCTGGATTGTTTCACTGGGGCCCGCAGGTGTGTTGGGAAATGAACAAGCGGACAGACTGGCTGGCTCTGCACAGCTTGGTGGAATACTGATACATGATAAGGCAGACGTGGTTAGGGCCTTTTGGGAGAGCGTGTACAGTTCGGAGGAGCAGATTGGTCACCACAATCTGGTGAGATTGATGCAAGGGGGAGTGACGGAAGGTTCTGACAGATTCTCGAGGCTCAGTGGAAGGGCAAGACGGACGTTTGATCAGAATTTTACGGCCACTATTACTATCAGAACTCTTCGCTGGCTGCTGACGTTGGTGACGAAGCGCTTATGGGTATGTCCCAAGTGCTGTAATGTCGGTACTTGAATCAAATCAAATCATATCGAAAGCTTACCAAACTATTATTTTTATTTAGAATGTACTAGATTAAAGGCTAAATTAAATATCTATAATCAAAAACCATAATGGTTTTTTTATTATAACTTTGTGGGTTAAATGTGGCTTCTTACATCAGGTAGACCATGAAGGGAAAAAGTACTTTTAATTTGAACTTTTGTTCATTTTCAAAGGTTTTCTCCCTTTGGACTGGCTATTGATTCTCAGCTTTAAATTAGTTATGTCCCTTTCATTGTCTATAGTGATTAGTGTCTTAATTTTAGAATTTTTTTGTTTTGTTTTAGTTTCAATTCTTTTCACAGAATACAAAATTACGTTTGGGGATTATCCATGTCGCTATGGTTTCTTTATCATGAAAAGATATCAAAGCAAACGAAAAGTTGAGCCTGCCACTCAAAATTATCGCCAAACACAAACGACAATGGAGCGTTTTCGGTAACAAAGCTTTCGTCAGCATTTTACACGAATATACCATATCTCATCAATACTAATAGGAATCTATAAATTACTTAACTAAAGTATCTTTGACAGAAATCACACGTCTGGCCAGTTTAATCTCCGAAACGTGTGTGTATTTTTTGTCACGGCGTTAAAATGTGAATAGCTGACAATCTTCTTCTTCTTCTTCGCGTTTACCAGCTGTAAACTCCGACGGAAAGTTCTGGTTGTTCGTCCACTTCTTGACTGCACTCTTGTTCCAGAATCTAAGTGTTGCGTGTGTATCCGTTTTACAGGTCTAACTCCTTTGTATGCAGACTGATGGTTCCTTGCCTCTCAGGCAGATGTACTCCGACTTCGAAGAAAGCTCCCAATAAGTCGACTCTTACGTCATGCTTTTGGGTAGGCAGTGAGTCTGTTCTTGTTTTTCCTATTATAGGGCCCCGCAACCCACACGGGGAATAAAGCTGACAATAATAGAGGCTTTTCAATAAACGGAGCTGACCACTGTAATAGCATTTCAATATATAGAGACCTATTTTGTGGAACAGGTCTCTTTCACTGAACTTAAAAGAGTATTGACATGTTTTCACGAACCTGTGCTACTGTGTGAATCTTGGAATACGAAAGAACAGATTAAGAAGGAATTGGAGGTCGCGGAGATGTGGGACACCGTAGACCAATGGTTCTCTAACTGGGCACGGCGGCACCTGTCGGGGCAGTAGCGTATGCCAGGGGGGGGGGGGGGCGGGATAATCATCAGGAATTCTTCGAAATTTGCTTGCAATCAGCGAAGACAGCAGTTTAAAACAGACATACACGAAGGAAGCCAATAACATTTCTGGATGCAGGTGTATTAGGAAAACTAGGCCATTGGCAAAGCTGCAGTACATTCTCAACGTACGCTTACTTTAAAAAAAAAAAACAGATACAGGAGCAATCTTTAAGTGATTTAAGTACAGCTAACTAAACTTCCCATACACATAGAGGAAATCATGAAAAATTTATCCAGATAATTTCATTCATCTCATTAAAGACAGCTGAACATTAAATCAGCACTGTTTTATTTTTTTCCTAAGTACTCAAACCGCTTTAAGGGTGTGTGTGAGGCAAGGGGGCCGCGGCGAAAACGGTTTGAGAAACGCTGCTGTAGACAGTCGGTGTGGCTAAAATCGACTGCCTGGAAATTGCTACATAAATGAGTCTTCGTTCCAGTCGTAGGGGAGAATCACTGGTGAACATCGTGATGACTGGAAAGATCAACGGTAGAAAAGGCAGGCAAATGGAAACAATGCCCAGGGAACTGAGGTTTTGGCATGGTGGAGAATCTTGAGTCGAACTGATTTCAAATATTAAGGACGGAGATTCTTGCAGGGACATGAGCACCTACGCCGCTGCACAGGGCACATGATGATGACGATGGTGAAGACCCAAATAATAAATAAAATGTAAATGGTAAAAACCCTTTCCTCACCATTGGAGTACAAGTCACATTATGCTGTAGTGGTATATAAATAGAACAAACTCTACTAGACAGGTCATGAGGTTAACAATATACTCTCCGCCTTTACTTCCCTGGACGTATCCTAGCAGCTATTTCAGAAGTATCTGTCTTGCAGCCTATGTGGAAAATTTGTTATTAATTCTCCCGTTGTAGATTTTAACCAAGAACTTTATTTTTTAGAAAAAAAGGGGGGGGGGGGGGAGGCGGCTGGGAAAGTTTAGTTAGGATGCTACAATATGTATAGCAATATAAATGCAGAGTAAATTTGAAAAATACATTGTCAGTTTCTGGCACAACATAAGTAAAGAAACTAAACATTTGCATATTGTACGGACTACAGCAAGTCATCATCATCAGGTGCCTTGCCGACTGGCGTGGGCGATCATGCCTCTCCATGATATGCGATCTCCTGCAGCATGTATCAGTTCGTGTGCCGACACACCTCCATGCCATGCAACAAGACTGTCAAGCATCTTCTCTCGATGTCTTCCTCTATCCCTCCTTCCACATATCTTTCCAGTGGTCACAACATGTTCCATTTTCCCTCTTCTCATAACATGGCTAAAAAATGATGTCTGTCCCCTTCTGATGTCTGTGATAAGTTGTCTTCGGGCTCCCGCCTCTTTTAAAACCTCTTGGTTGCTCTTTTTTGGCTGTCCAAGGTATTCTAAGCATTCTTCTGTAAAACCACATCTCTGAGGCCTCTAAAAGTTGCTTGGCCTGCCTACTGATTGTCCAGGATTCACAGCCATATGTTAAAACTGGATGTATCTAGCAAGCAAGAATTCTTTTTCTAACTCCCAATGACAAGGATATATTGCACAAGATATTTTTCATTTTATAAAATGCAGTTTTGCCTGTCCAATTCTGTTTCTTATTTCAGTATGCATCTTCCATCTGATGTTATCCATGTGATACTTAAATTTCTATATTTGTCCTAAAATAACACCATCGACTTTTATTAGACATTTAGGAATAATTTGCTTCTTTGATACCACCATTACTTCTGTCTTCCTATTATTCAAACTGAGGCCTATTCTTCCACTTTCTAACACCTCAATGTCTATCATTTCCTGTAATTCTTTCTGACTTGTTGCTATCAAGACTGTGTCATCAGCATAACGTAAATTGTTTATATTGTGCCCACCAACTACAATTCCGGGCACAGTTAGTAGCACATATATTTAAGTCAATGAATAGTTCTTGATTATTTAGCAGGAAATGCACACCCAGACCCTGAATCAGATATGCTTTCCTAATGGAGAATCGAAAGAAAGCAGATATGATCTGTGTTTAAAAACACTTGCTGGTAGCCCCCTGATGTGGTCACAGCTGACGGCTATTTAACGAAAGTCAGTTTCGTTTACATGCCAAGCTGTGTAGGTATAAGAGGAAATGAAAGGTCTGACTAACGTGCAGGTAAGGCTCATTTTGAAGGTGGCTAAGCAATGGATATGGTGGGCACTCTTTCGAACACCGGTCCAAAATTATTCACTGCGAAAAAAATTCCCGTTGAGAGCCTCAAGAAGTTATGTTGTAAAAAAATTTAGGCCAGCCAATTTCCACCTTTCCCGTTATTGCTCGATATATATCAACGATTTGACGTCAAGCTATACGACGAAGGGAGGAATAGTTTTCTTTCCATTGAAGCGGCGTGGGGAAGAATAGATTATAATCGATTGTTTAAGGCGAAAAATTAGGACTTTACTGAAATCAGATGTGTTGGGGCGAAAGGCGCAGATATCGCAGCCTAGATGTTAACCCTAATACAACGTCCTAACTACCCTTTAAATGGCTAAAAATAATTATCACTCGGCAGGGGAATCGAACACCGGTCACCCGTGTGACAGGCGGATTACTTACAACTGTACTACCGAAGCCCCGAGAGTTTGGTTCAAATGAGATTATATAACCCAAAGCATAGTCCGTAGTGTTCTTTTTCCATATTTTTAACGATATGACCTCTTGAGGCCTTGAATGGGATGTTTTTAACAGTGAATAATTTGGGACCGGTATTCGGAAGTATGCCGATATAGTGACATTCTGAATCATCTAAGAGAAGAAAGACATTTTCTAGAATCAGGTGATAATCGTGAAATGACAAACATGATAAGACTGCAAAACGGCAAGTGAAAAAGGTGAGACCAGATACGAGCATTATTCAAGAAACAATAGCAGAACAATAAACCGATGCAGAACTGATATCGTCAGCCGCGCACCGCTTCGGGATTTACCGACGAGGGGAATCGTATCATCACCAAGTGCCTTACCAACTGGCATGGACGATCATGCTTCTCCACAATCTGTGATCCACAACTGCGTAAATCAGTTCGTGTGTTGACATTCCTCAATGCTATGACACAAGACTGTCAAGAATCTTCTCACGCTGTCTTCCTCTGTCTCTCTTTCCACAGATCTTTCTAGTGGTCACAGCATGTTCCTTTCTTCCTCATCTCATACCATGACTCCCCCCCCCCCCCAAAAAAAAAAAAAATGACTGTCTCTCTCTGATGTTTGTGATAAGTTATCTTCGAGCATTCGCCTCTTTCAAAACAGCTGGGTTGCTCTTTTTAGTTGTCCAAGAAATTCTAAGGATTTTTAGGAATTAATGAATAAAGTACTTATGACTAATTGGTTCAAAATGAAACTAGACTGATCTGTATAATTATATACTAACTTAAAACTGACTAATTAAAAACTATCTAACTAACTAATAAGGAATTCAAAGGATTTCAACAACTGAAAATACCAGTTCTTAGAAAAATGTATATCCATAAAAGGAGCAATGCTGACATTCTACAAGAACTGAACATTAAAAAATCCTGATTGTTAAGACGAGTAATTTCTCAGGAACGGAAATGGTTCGGCCACATTAAACACGACAGTACTTTAGAAAGAACAAAAACGACAGACACGATTCCATAAAGAACTTTTTTTTCTTCTTCTGCGCTCGACATCAGTCATGCTAAACATTGAGTCCCGTCTGGGTCAAAAATAGGATTGTTCTTTTAAGGTCGCCACCGGTCCCCCATAGTTTCTCTCGCAATGTGGATCCCCTGGGCCAGATTTACAGTCTTTGCTGGGAGAGGTAAGGGCAGTACTGCAGTATGTGCTCAGGGGTCTGTCTTTCAGCTCCACAATCACAGGCAGCAGATTCTTTTATGCCTATGCTGTACAGGTGTGCTCGAAGACCACAGTGTCCAGTCCGAAGTCTAAAAAAATTGATGTTTGTTCCTTCCTGCTGAGTTTGTTTATGCTGTCATTCTCGGGTCTGTAATCTCTATTCTACCTTTTCCACTTCCGCTTGAAAGACTGCTTTAGCGCTGTTTTGGTTTCCTTGTAGCTGTGTGGTGGATGAGGTTGTGGAAGATTACTCCCAGCTTTTGCAAACTCATCTGCTCTCTCATTTCCTTGAATATCACAGTGGGCTGGTATCCACTGCAAGACCAGTTCTGCTTCCTTGGAGAGTAAGCCAATGTTGGTCCTTAAATCTGCAATTAGTTTGTCTTGTATTTTGCTTGATAGTGCTTGGAGAACAGACAATAAGTCACTAAGTATAACAATTTTGCGCCCTCCGTGTTCTTGAGTGATGAGATGTTGGACTGCAGAAAGGAGGGCAGTTGCCTCAGCTCTGAAGTTAGTGCAGATGTCACCTGCTGGTAGAGAGAGAGTTTCTGCTCTACTGCTAGGGGGTTTAATGTATATTCCGAAACTCCCCTTTCTGACTGTATCTGTAGCAGAGCCGTCGGTGAAAACCTGAGTCCAAGTGGTGTTTGGATACTTCTCATCAAGCATAGCAAGAGCCAAGGTTCTCTGTTGTGTCTCCGTCTGGGCACCTTTTGAAATGATCACTGGTACCTTTAGGACTACATTTGCCTTCTCTGGCTTGCTTGTCCATGGTTCTGGCCTAAGTTGTTCGCACAGTGCTACATCTCTTTCAAGCAGATCTTGGTGCTGTCTGTACAGTGTTTAGCTGGATGGGTCCCAGTTTAATATCTCTGTTTGGTGGTGAGTAGATGTTGCATACTGTCACATCTCCCCTTGCACCCTTGATGGTGACTGTGATAAACTCTGTATCCCCACTCTGAAATCTCTGGGTTTCCCAAACTGTGATCGTGTTCTTGACAGCAGTCAAGACTCCTCCTTTTGGAAGATTTAACCTGTCGTGTCGTAGGATTTGGTATCCCCTGATAGAGAATCTATGTGCACGTGTGGGGCGAGTCTCTTGGATGCAGCATATGTCAATATCGTGCTGCTTCAAGAAATTTTGTTGTTCAGTTTTCCTCAGCCTCACTCCCTCAGCATTCCAGTGCATAATTGTCAGTTTGTGTCCAGTTGCATTACTCTGTTCTTCCCTGGTCACTCCAGAAGATTCAGAGTTTGTGACTCTAGTAGCTTGGGTGGGCCCCTTCGAGGCAAGGGGCCCGATATATCAGTTATTTAACATGAACAAGGATACGTGATGTTGAAGGCAGCGTAGTTATGACATTTCTAGAGGACGGAATCCAGAAGTTTGTCTCTGGACCGTTTCTGGAGGATAGGAACGCCAGGGCTTGTTGACTCAAGCTACTTTAGGCTTTCCCACCGCCATTTGAGGTGGGCACAATTACCCAACCCCTCCCCCCGCCCACCCCCACCAGAGGATAAGTCGTGCACGACGGCTGAGTAGTCTCCTATTACCTGATGTACATAAATTCTCATGAAACGTGTGTGTTTATGCATTTCCTAATAGTTCAGATGAACTATTACATTTTTTAAAACCATTCAGCTTATTGTTAATATAAATATAATAATAATAATTATTATTATTATTATTCATATTATTATTATTATACTCCTAACCTAGGATAAGACCTTATGGGTACCCTCTACCTTTTGTGCCTACTGTTTGTTTGTTTTAATATCCAGAAGCCATGAGTTGTTAACCCTTAGGCTCGGTATTATGGATATCGCAACCTTTCGGCCTTGATTGCATTGTAAATACCGTAAATCTGGGAGAAATGAGGCTTTTCTGCCTACCCCCAGGATTGAACCCGGACCACAAGGAGTTCATCACCCGGTCTCCGCGAAATCCGGTTTAGCCAACTACGCTAGACAGCCGGGCTTTTGTGCCTATAAACTGTACATGTTTGCGGGGTGGGCCCTAATTCTCCCACCCCACCCCTCTCCCACATATTTTCTGTATGTCGATGCGCCTGCTGGAGTTATATTTAACCACAAAGCTGCTACATAGTGATGATGAAGAAAATATACAAGAGCCTCATTTGGAAAAAATTAAACATACTATCTTTCTTTACGTCACTGGTGCAGTGGCATATGATGCTAATGTCATTTTTATAGAGGCTAATCGGCACACGATTATCATCCCACTAGCCGCCTTTACTTCACAGAATATTACCTTGTGTCCTTTGTTTACAAGATATATCGACTTGGGAGCCGAGGTCAATTTTAAAAACAAACAATTGGCCTCGATTAAAATTCGATCCCAACACCTTCGTGTAATGAGGCAAAAGTTCAGCCGCTATTCTGCCAAATACTTCTTCTTCTTAAAGTCCATGTCGTTTGGCGTTGGTAGTCATGTCTTTTCACAACCTTCTGCCTCATGTACATTCAATCATCTCTAACACAGACGATCCTCCATGCCATGATGTCAAACTGTTCAGCATCTGTTCTGCCAAAGACTACTGCGCATATATGCTTCCCCCAGAAGCCGACATAAACGATAACCCAGACATGTCAGTTGCCGAATTGGCAAGGGCTTGTGTTATGTTGATAACAGTAACTTGAATTAAGTGCAGTCTCCTTAGTAAATTAGTGCTATAAAAAACAAAATTAAATCAAATATAAAAACACATACTTAATAATAATGAAGAATGGCTGCGAAAGCGGTTGGGAAAGATGCCAAACGAAACAAATATTAGGATTTGTGTTAAACGGTGCTCCGAGCATCGGCGTCGACAAAATGAAAACATTGTGGGAGGAAGGGGACAGCCCACTTGCACATTTTCTAGCCGTAAGGAGCTTAAGAGTTCTATGGCTCGATTAGGCACTTAGTAATTTTAATAACAACAATAATATTGTGGTAAATGACACATACATTTAACAGTGTGCATGTAAAGTTAAAGAACCTTTTTCATGCCTTTAAGTGTACTGGGTATATAGGGCTAGACCTTTAATTTATACATCAATAAGTAATTGGTGGGTGATGTGGTGAGCATCACGCCGGCCGCCTTTACCTCCCAGGACTGCACCCGGTACCCACTCAAGTCTGGTTCAACCTGGGATCCAAGGTCATTTTGGAGAAGAAAAAAAAAACCCGACTATGTCAGGACCCGAACCCACGACCTTTTGATCCGCAGGCGAGCGTCCAGCCGCTTCACCACGGTGACTCCCTCAAAAGTGTACAGTGGAACTATAACATTCGTCAAAAATCCGTTTCTCAGACACGGAGGAATATTACTAGGAAAGACGTTAACCAAACGAGTCTTTCAGAGGGTAGAACTTAACAATAAAGGGAAGTCACGCTCCATTATGACATAAGCTAATGTCACTTCTGGTGATTCATGTCCTGATAATTTACTAGCACTCCCAGGGAATATTTTTTTGATTACTAATAATAATAATAATAATAATAATACTAATAATAATAATAATAATAATAGTTATTATTATTATTATTATTTAAAGAGGTTTGCCCAATTTTTTCTTCTAATTTGTCCGAAAATGTCCAGTCAATATATCATCAAAACAATTATATGTTTATTGATTATATAGAAGTCAGTGCCATTTCTCCATGAGAAACCGCATGTTTGCCTAAGTGGGCAGTCATTCTACAATTTAAACACCTGAAACAGCTCCATCATTTTCTTTATCCTTGTTTGATGACTCAGTGGCCATGCCGTTGGAGGAACAACTTTTTACTTTTCTGGCAAAAATGTAAAAAAAAAAATAAACATAACCAGGGTGTATTAAAATAGAAAAAAAGACGACTATTCCCGTTGAAGAATATTGGGGTTCCACTAGTTAACCCCCCCCCCCCCCCCCCCCCAACCCCAACAAAAATGCTTTTTTTTTTCCAGAAGAAAGATGAAGGTGCTCGCCCCAAGGTGTCTGTAAAATGGTACCAATACTCACCACAGTTTCTATTATAAAAGCACTGACGAACAATTATGACCAAATAAAGGTTCCAGTACTGAGTGAGGTTGCGTACTGCCAAAGAGACACAAAGACCTGCACATAAATACACACGCCAAAGAGAACTGATTGACTGGGTTGGGAGAGGCTCCATTTCCACTCTAACATATTAATAGAAAGGGCCTTTAGACCCCACCCCTTAAACAAATCCATTGTTTGGGACGTGGGGGCTTCAAAATACTTAAGACCCTTTTTCTGGCGCCTCTGTTTGTAATTGTTTGGTTTTATTACGCACTTGAAAAGTCAAGCAGTTCAAGGCACAAAATAGAGCCACTTGACATTTGTTGGCTTTCCATCTTGATTAGAAGTTTTATTTGTTTGTTTTTGTTTTAGGCTTGAATCTTAAATAATGCGGACTCCGTCCCACAAAGACTGTTTGAATCCTCATGAAGTTTGTCCTTTACCTATGCCGTCTGTATTTCATTTAATCATCTCCTCTCAACTGTTATTTTTGTTTTCTCTGTCTACATCATTTGCTTTGACTTCTTCTGCTGTTGCTGTTACTACTACCTCTAAAACTGTTCTGTTGAATGGCAGTGAATCATGGAATGTGAACAAACAAATTAAAAGGAGTTTAGAGGCAACTGAGATGTGGTTTTTGAGAAAAATGTTGCGAATACTTTGAACTATCAGAATAACTAACACTGATTGCCTGGAAATGGCTAATGAAAATAGAACATGATATACAACAATGAGAAGGAGACAAACATCATGTCATGCCAGAAGAAAAGGAGCAAAGGAAAATATCGTGATGAATGAAAACATCCTTGATATAAAAGGCAGAGGCAGACCAAGATAAAAGACGATGGATGGCTCAAGAGAGTGGCATGAAGGAGTATCATCAAAGACCGAGATCTGTGGAGATGCATGAACGCCTACGACAACTGTCAATGCGCTTGATGATGATACGTCTACAACAACTACAACTCCTCCTTCTGCCACTAATACTACTACCACCACGACCACCACTACCATCAAAATAAATGTATATAATTCTCAGACATCTGCTCGACCCGTTATCTCTGATATTTAAGAATTCCCGTTGCTTTTAAATTTACATAGAAAATATTTCTTTAAAAAAAAAAAAAATAACTTACTGTATTATAAACTACATTTCTATCCTCTTTGCACCGTTTATCATAAGCATTACAGACCGAATCAAAGAAATATTCCTGGGCTAAAACTAATTTGATCGTGTGTGTATCCAGAAAAAAAGAGATCAAATCAAAATCGCACTCGGTGACGTGCTTGTCTTCCGGAGAACTATGGCCGTATCGGATATTGCCGCAGTCGATTCTGGAGTGGGAACATTGCACACGTATTGATGTCTTTTCCAGGGACTGGCTTTTAAAATACTTTTTGGGATGATTAATAAAACCATATGCTGTTGACGAATTTTCTGGAAGGCAGAAATTTGTTGCACTGTACCGAAATTAACAGCAAGGATTTGTTATTGAAGTTTTTTTTAAAATTATTTTTAGCGTTGATTGATAGAGCAGTTAATGACTGACGTCGCGTAATCGGTTATCGCTTATAGAATGTGTGGGGTTAATAACGGAAATGACGTCAAGAATTTCAGCTTCTGAAGGCGAGATTAAAAACAGTGGCAGTGTTGCTATCATTACCTTCATAACTTATTAATTTATCAATTAGTTTGGATTGTGCGTGCTCACTTCAACACTAGGGTACATACAAAATTGAAAAGGCTTTTTTTCCCCTGGTCGACATCGTGGTGATATGGTTCTACGTAAATTTTCTAACGAGGTTGGGAAATCGTTGAAGGTTGGACATCCAGAATAAGATGCTGCAACATTTTTCGACCAGGCTACATTTGAAAACTACAACACCTGTGCATGAAAAAAAAAAAAAATGTTCGGCATCTGTGGCTCAGGCGTTGCCAACGCACTTGGTAATGCCGGGGTGCAGGGTTCGATCCCAGCTGTAAGGCTATTTCGCAGCAGACAGCAGTGGTAACGAGTGTTGACAGTTCAGTAAGCAATAACAAACTACTGACCATAAATGTGAATAAAACACACACACACACAGCTACACAAAATGTTGGGCTAGTTTATGTAACACCATGTAAAGGACACGCAACAGCAAGACTTACAAGCCTGATTCTAGTGTACCTTCCTGCTTGATTTTCCTTGGCGAAAGAAATTTGAAGACATCTGATAATAACACAAAATAATAATAAAATAATAATTATAGTAGTAGATAAAATGATTTATTCATTGATTTGATTGATTTGATTCAAGAACCGACATCACAGCACTCGGGGTATTTCTATAAGCGCTCCGCCCCCATCTTCAGCGACCAGCGAAGAGGTTCGATACTAATGGTGCCAGTAGCATTCTAATTAACGTCCGTCTTGCCTTTCCTCTGAGCCTCGAGCATTTGCCAGATCCATCTGTTCCATCGAACTGTACACGCTCTCCCACAAGGCACTAACCACGTCTGCCTTATCATGTATCAGTATTCCACCAAGATGTGCAGAGCAAGCCAGTCTGTCCGCCTGTTCATTTCCAAACACACCGGCGTGTTTCAGTGAAAAAATCCAGACAATACTCCTCACCCGTGTCCTCCGCAGCGAAGCATGCCACTCTGCACGAAGCATGCCTGCCCCAGTCTTCCTCAGCATGCTTTCTGAGTCAATTACAATCACGATGTGTGTGTGTGTGTGTGTGTGTGTGTGTGTGTGTGTCGTTTTCTCTAGCCAGCGGAAAGCTTCACTGACCGCCTCCACCTCCATTCTTAAGCTGGATGATGTGGTATCATATGCTAGACTCTCCTGCACCAAACGTCGACCAATAACTTTTGCTAAGAAACCTTAAGAAACCACTTCTTTTGCCTCTTGACACTGAACCGTCTGTGTAAATGCTTAGAACCTCTGCGCGAGCATTATCTTGAATTACTGCTGAAAATAAGATGGAATGAAAGAATTTCGAGTAGGCATCAAGGATTAATTGTTTCTTCAACTTTTACTCAGTTGAAAAAAAAAGACATTTTATGCTGACACATCGTAAAGTGGATAATAGGTAATGTTGTGCGAAGTAAAGACGGTCGGTATGATATTGCCGATTGGTCATTAACAATGTAGATCTAGTGCTACGTCCTCGATTTGCCATGTTTGTCACAAATATTTTTTTTTTCATATTTTATTTACAACTATAACATCACTCTACAACAGAACGATGCCTTCTGTTTGAGGCAACCAGGAGAGCCAGACGCACAACCTATTATAATAGATACTTTTCTGTATTGACATATAGAGTAATAAAAGAGCCAGCGAAGAAGAAGAGTGAATCCATACAGTACAGTGGTAGAGAAGTTACTAGATTAGAGTGAATTATTTGCTGAGGAAAATATGCTGGATTTGAATAGGATACATTCTGAAGAAAAAAATATGTTAATAATAAAACTAGAATGTCCATATATTGAAACCGCAAGGACAAATAAACCAAGAAGACCAAATGGCACATGCAGAAAATAAATAACGACTGTGGTAACCATGATAGGTAGAACATGGAATTAGCAAATAAATTAAGAAACGAATAACTTGGTGTAAGGTGGTTGAAGCATCTGCTCTCTCTCACACATACACACACACACACACACTCTCTCTCTCTCTCTCTCTCTCTCTCTGTTTCTGAGGGGGTTGGGGGAAGGTAGGTAGAAGAGATGCTATATTATCAAATAACAATATACTAATATGACCATTATTCTGCTTATGCCATAAATGTCTTTGGTTACTAGCATAACTTGTTTTAATGTTGTGTTGTGTTTTTGTGGTGTCTTTCTCACACCCTCTATCTATATCTTGTTTTGGTCGACCTCTCGCCTTGTAGACTGCAGTTCTCATGTAATCTGCATTGACTGTTGACTGATTTTGTTCCACACTTACCAGATGACCAATATTTTTGATTCGTTGATATTTTATGAAATCACTAACGAGTACTGTATCAGCTATTATTTGTAGTTCTAAGTGATTCCCGCCGCATTTCTGAAACACTTTATCTAGCATGCTCTAATTGTGCCTTTATGTTGTTCTAGAACAAGGCTGTCCATTTCTGGCATTTACAGCATATAGTTTGTACTAAGAGCACAAGTAATAGATTGAACGGCAAAATTATGCTAGTAGTTTTAAAAATAAAACACAACAAGAAATAAATTACTTTGTTGTTGTTGTTGCTGTTGAGAGGATTCCTGTTAATTACAAAATTAAAAGGAAAGGGACCTGTTTATTCAAGATATCTGCAAAGCTACATCCCACAAACAAACAACAAATAGAGGAACGTGAGAGGCATTTTACAGCCCTGAGTTCAGGAGAATGCGACATTTCAACAATAAGAAAAACAACAACAACAAAAAACATATTTTTATATTGATTCCTATTTACCATGTTTGCATATTTTTAGTACCGGGCGAGAGCTCTCCAGTGGTAACCGGCATTGCTTCTGGAGATTTCCTTGAAGTCAGTGCTTTGCGTGGGTTAATGTTTTGGCTCTTGTCTGCCATGGTCCAGCTGTAGTTCTCACACGAGGCAAACATTTGTTTCTTCTGCCACCACAGCCAAGGGATCGACCGAGTCCAACGGATAGGTACCAAGTATTTTTCCAAATTTTGCGAAAAGAAATATTTCTTTCGCATTTCTGTTGCGTGTTCTTTTAGCTCGAGTAGATTAGTCATCGTTATGACGTATTTGGATATGTATGCAGTATGAGAGAGAATTAGCCACCTTGGCAGACGCCACAGGTCTAGAATCAGCAAGCCAACCATTGTGGACCTCCCAGGGTTGGCTGAGAAAACATCCGACAGTCTCTGACTGAGAAAAAAAAAATCTGCTGATAGAGAAGTCTGGTGATCACTCTGTCAAACCTTTTCACTGGAAGAGGAGCGACTAAGTACAAGTATTTACACAGGACTCCAAGTCAGGGTAGCCGAAACCTTGGCGTCACTTGTTATACGTAAGAATTTCCAGGAATCTCAAAGGGTAGGTAACCCACTATCACGAGTTTAGGGTCAAGGGCCAGTTAAGTAGAGGAAGCGTGGAAAAAGTACGCTTGTAATTTCCTGTGAACAAGTGAACAATAGGGAGAAGAAACCCGTGGGATCGAAACAAAGAACTGGAAATAAGAAAGTAGGACTAGTTAGTTGGTGTTTAACAGTAGAAGAGACAGGTCAAGCTGAGCAAGAGGAGCGACTGCATGAACTGTAATTGCTGACAATGGGAGAGAGTACCTGAAATGATGAAAATATGGGGGTGACTGCAGTCAAGCTAATACAAGGAATTCCAGAGAAATTTGACTTACAAGCTCAACAAGCACATGTTTCTGCTTCCCCATTTTGTTGAGCTTTTTAGTCAAATTTTTCTGAGCAAGTACCTGGAACGCAAGGATGACTGAGGAAAAGTGACTATGCAAAATGAGTGAGAACTTAGAACATTCACTGGACGACACCTTTGTTGGAACAGCAATACACGACCTTGCGTCAGAGCTGTGTGTCGACGTATTCAGTGTTTCTACACACTTAACCCATGAACAGGGTCGCTATAGGCCTAATCAAAAATAAGAGTAACAATATTGCATTCATACACCTCCAGGTCGCCCCACCACCGCCCAAAAATGTAACTGGAGGTAGAAGGGGCGGGGGAGGGGTAGAAGGGGGAGGGGGAGAGAAAGGTGTCTTGAAACATTATAGAAAAAGTGATGGGCACTAATCGGCGTCGGCAACCATATACAAATGTTTTTAAGTAGATGCTGACGCATCATTTACTATTTTACTATTTATTACATTTACTAGCCATTCAGTGCATCATTATTATTGTTAGTCTGGTAGTCTGGTAGTCTTAGTTTCAGCTTCATAGCAAACGGGTCACCCCATCTTTGCTCCAGCTCTGACGCAAGGTCGTGTATTGCTGTTCCAACAAAGGTGTCGTCCAGTGAATGTTCTAAGTTATCACTCGTTTTGCGGAGTCACTTTTCCTCAGTCATCCTTGCGTTATTATTGTTATTATTATTATTATTATTATTTGTGTTTTTATTTATGTTATATTTTTTGTTATTATTATTTCAATCATCTCTTCTTCTTATAGTCCACACTACGTGGTATTAGTTGACATGTCTATCCAAAGCTTTTTTTCTGACGTACTTTAAATTAGTTCTGAAACATGATCTTTCAGGTCACGATCTCTCTCTCTCTCTGCCTCTTGTACTCAGGTCACAATGTCTCTCTCTGCATCTTGTCCTCAGGTCACAATGTCTCTCTCTGTCTCTTGTCCTCAGGTCGCGATGTCTCTCTCTCTCTCTCTCTCTGCTTCTTGTTCTCATGTCACGATGTCTCTCTCTGCCTCTTGTCCTCAGGTCACGATGTCTCTCCCTGCCTCTTGTCCTCAGGTCACGATGTCTCTCTCTGCCTCTTGTCCTCAGGTCGCGATGTCTCTCTCAGTCTCTTGTCCTCAGGTCACGATTTCTCTCTCTGCCTCTTGTCCTCAGGTCACGATGTCTCTCTCTGCCTCTTGTCCTCAGGTCACGATGTCTCTCTCTGCCTCTTGTCCTCAGGTCGCGATGTCTCTCTCTGCCTCTTGTCCTCATGTCACAATGTCTCTCCCTGCCTCTTGTCCCCAGGTCACGATGTCTCTCTATACCTCTTGTCCTCAGGTCACAATGTCTCTCTCTGCCTCTTGTCCTCAGGTCACAATGTCTCTCTCTGCCTCTTGTCCTCAGGTCACGATGTCTCTCCCTGCCTCTTGTCCTCAGGTCACGATGTCTCTCTCTGCCTCTTGTTCTCAGGTCACGATGTCTCTCTCTGCCTCTTGTCCTCAAGTCACGATGTCTCTCCCTGCCTCTTGTCCTCAGGTCACGATGTCTCTCTCTGCCTCTTGTCCTCAGGTCACGATGTCTCTCTCTGCCTCTTGTCCTCAGGTCACGATGTCTCTCTCTGCCTCTTGTCCTCAGGTCACGATGTCTCTCTCTGCCTCTTGTCCTCAGGTCACGATGTCTCTCTCTGCCTCTTGTCCTCAGGTCACGATGTCTCTCTCTGCCTCTTGTCCTCAGATCACGATGTCTCTCTCTCTCTCTGCCTCTTGTCCTCAGGTCACGATGTCTCTCTCTGCTTCTTGTCCTCAGGTCACGATGTCTCTCTCTGCCTCTTGTCCTCAGGTCACGATGTCTCTCTCTCTCTCTGCCTCTTCTCCTCAGGTCACGATGTCTCTCTCTACCTCTTGTCCTCAGGTCTCAATGTCTCTCTCTGCCTCTTGTCCTCAGGTCACGATGTCTCTCTCTCTGCCTCTTATCCTCAGGTCACGATGTCTCTCTCTGCCTCTTGTCCTCAGGTCACGATGTCTCTCTCTCTGCCTCTTGTCCTCAGGTCACGATGTCTCTCTCTGCCTCTTGTCCTCTTCAAAATTATCACCGTAACGATGTATTCCCGTTTTCTCCTTTTCATGACATGACCATATAATGTAGACTGTCTTCTTCTAATGTCGGCAGTCAATACTCGTTGTGTATCAATTTCTTTCAAGACGTCTTCATTACATCTGTCCATGGTATTCTCATCTCCTTTCATCTTGATCATCTTGTACATAGCGGGAGCGAGATCAGGTATAATTTATGCGAAAGAGGCCTTTTGTGTGCTTCAAAAATAGGGATTTCCAGAAACAGTGTAATTCCCTCCGTCCATTGCTTGTATGGTCGGCCTCATCTTCGCTTCTAGTTGGATTTGTAGATTATTGCTTGCTAGAGTATTTTGTCTGCTGATTTCCGCGTTATATGGCCAAACCATTTCCCCTATTGTCTTCTGATGAAATCTACAACTGCTTCTCAACCTACCCCCCACTTTTTTTTATCACCGATTTTCTTAGGATTTCAACGTTTCTAATCTTATCTTGTTCACGTTATGTTTAGAGCCAGCGTTTTAATTTTTCTTTTCTCGTTTTTCTGTCATTGTCCAGGTGGTCATAAAGTGCTATGTTAGTTTCTATTGACACATGTTTATTTAACAGTATGGGTGCCATTTGCTAGATTATGAGTTGGTTTGCTTTGCTGTATCCATTATGAATCCTCATCTTCAGTTATTCTTCTGGTATTTTCATCATTTGTCTATAAAACCAAACCTTTATTGGATGCCACTACTACAAATACTTGATTATGTTTTAGGCCTACTGAAGCTGACTTTACATTGAACATTGTGTGAAGTTGCCGACCTTGATGAGCACGGCCTCGCCTCCGGCCCACCCCCCCCCCCCCCCCCCCCCCCCACCTACCCCACCATTTGGTTTTGTTGTTATGTATATGAATAACCCTCCCCCTCCCCATAGCCCCCCACGCCCCCACCCCAACACCACTAAGCGCCCTATCACCTATTGGAAACACTTCTTGTTCAGACAAGCGAGGGACTTTTCTTGTCGAGATGGACAAATCGAAGAGGTCTCAAAGAGGCTGGCCATAAAGACCACTACAGTTGTAAAGCCAAGCCTAACACAGGATTACTGATTGCTGTAACAGAGAGGATCTTCGGATGTACTGCGTCAGACACACAACTCGATAGCCAAATCAGTAATCCTCTTCAGACTGTATTGTAATTTCGAGAAGTGGGAGAACGTCAATCACGCCTGCTTTACCGGTTAAACTGATGGTCAGTTAAAAGATAAATCTGATGGTTTCGTTTTCTTCTTCACTTTTACCTTCTCCTCCTCCCCTTCCGTCCTATTCTTTTTCTTCTTCTTTTTTCTTCCTCCTCTTTTCTTCTCTTCTTATTCTTCTTATTTTCATCTTTTCTTCTTCTTCTTCTTCTTCTTCTTCTTCTTCTTCTTCTTCTTCTTCTTCTTCTTCTTCTTCTTCTTCTTCTTCTTCTTCTTCTTCTTCTTCTTCTTCTTCTTCTTCTTCTTCTTCTTCCTCTTCTTCTTCTTCTTCTTCTTCTTCTTCTTCTGCTTCTTCTGCTTCTTCTTCTACTTCTTCTACTTCTTCTTCTTCTTCTTCTTCTTCTTCTTCTTCTTCTTCTTCTTCTTCTTCTTCTTCTTCTTCTTCTTCTTCTTCTTCTTCTTCTTCTTCTTCTTCTTCTTCTTCTTCTTCTTCTTCTTCTTCTTCTTCTTCTTGTTCTTGTTCTTCTTCTTCTTCTTCTTCTTCTTCTTCTTCTTCTTCTTCTTCTTCTTCTTCTTCTTCTTCTTCTTCTTCTTCTTCTTCTTCTTCTTCTTCTTCTTCTTCTTCTTCTTCTTCTTCTTCTTCTGTTAAATCTTCTTATTTATCTTTGTTTTCTCCACATCTTACTGCTCTTCTTGTTCTTAATCTGTTTATTTTTGTTTCTTGATCGTCCCAAAAAAGGCTAATATGCACGTTGCTGTATGCTTTACAGGCTACCACATCTACCTATTCTGGCCCCATCGAATCTGATTTCAGGAAACCTCTTTACAACATGTCTTTCAGAATCTAGTGGATGTGGTGTTTGTGTTTCGCAGACTGCTCAAAACCCAGATGTGGAATTCGTTTGGTTCAAAACGAGGCAGTTTTATGGCCTATATTTATGTGAAATATAAACGTCAAATTATACTGCGCGTTTCTGACTGTACGTAGAGTAAAACAAAGAAAGTTTTATTTAAAAAAAAAAAAGGCTTTCTTTGTTTTGCTTTTACTCTACGTAGAGTAAAACAAAGAATAAATTAAAACTCCTGCTTTGTGGTTTAGGGGTCAGCGAACGCGATTAGGAATGTCGCAATCCTCGAGTTCTGCTTTTCGTTTCCTGAGGTGGATAGTTGGAGCAGCCGTTCTGGCAGTTTTCTGACAATGGTACGAAAGTCACGCTATGGAAGAGATTAGGGATCTTACCAGGTAATATTACTGAAGCCATCAGTGGTAGACTGTAGCCTAGCTTCACTGTGAAGACGGCAAAGAATTTATAAATAACAAAGTAAAGTGAATGAATATTGCTGACCATTGGTGCATGGAACATTGGGTTCTAGAGCAATGGTTCTCAACCTTTCTAATGCCGAGACCCTTGAATACAGTTTCTTATGTTGTGGCGACCCTTTAATACAGTTCCTCATGTTGTAGCGACCCTTTAATACAGTTCCTCATGTTGTAGCGACCCTTGAATATAGTTCCTCATGTTGTGGCGACCCTTGAATACAGTTCCTCATGTTGTGGCGACCCTTTAATACAGTTCCTCATGTTGTAGCGACCCTTTAATACAGTTCCTCATGTTGTGGTGACCCTATAATACAGTTCCTCATGTTATGGTGACCCTATAATACAGTTCCTCATGTTGTGGCAACCCTTTAATACAGTTCCTCATGTTGTGGCGACCCTATAATACAGTTCCTCATGTTATGGTGACCCTTTAATACAGTTCCTCATGTTGTGGCAACCCTTTAATACAGTTCCTCATGTTGTGGCGACCCTTTAATACAGTTCCTCATGTTGTAGCGACTCTTGAATACAGTTCCTCATGTTGTGGCGACCCTTGAATACAGTTCATCATGTTGTGGCGACCCTTTAATACAGTTCCACATGTTGTGGTGACCCTATATTACAGTTCCTCATGTTATGGCGACCCTTTAATACTGCTCCTCATGTTGTGGCGACCCTTTAATACAGTTCCTCATGTTGTGGCGACCCTTTAATACAGTTCCTCAAGTTGTGGCGGCCCTTTAATACAGTTCCTCATGTTGTGGTGACCCTTTAATACAGTTCCTCATGTTGTGGCGACTCTTTAATACAGTTCCTCATGTTGTGGGGACCCTTTAATACAGTTCCTCATGTTGTGGCGACCCTTCATTACAGTTCCTCATGTTGTGGCAACCCTTTAATACAGTTCCTCATATTGTGGCGACCCTTTACTACAGTTCCTCATGTTGTGGCGACCCTTGAATACAGTTCCTCATGTTGTGGCGACCCTTTAATACAGTTCCTCATGTTGTGGCGACCCCCAAATATAAAACTGTTTTCGTTACTACTTCACAACTTTAGAAAATATATGTTTTCAGATGTCCAAGGCGACCCACATGAAAGGGTCGTTCGACCCTCAAAAGAGTCTTTTCCATAGCTGTTCTAGAGCTATCTATAAAGAGACTTAAATTGTGATATATTCAATAAGAACCTAGTTACATTTGCTTCCATTTAAAGATTCCAGTGCCCACTTTTGGATCTGTCGATCCACAGGTACTATGCAACTTCAGTATTAGCCTACCTCGATATTCGTCTTAATTTCTGAATTTGTATTTGTTTGATAATTGCCCGAAAAATCAATACTCGTCCTTCCTCCGACGTGGACTGTTAGTCATCAGACAGAAAAAAAAAGGGAAGACAGTGGCTGGTTCCTAGGGCTGAAATAAGGGAATGGCGGTCCACTTATGCAAAAGTGCAGACTTCTATCGAGAAATCCCATTCAAACATCGCTATAATTATTAGTTTATGAATTCTTTTGATTACGGTGGTTTTGGACATTTACGGAACATTTTAAAATGCAGAATGAAACAAACAACATTGGATCACCGTTTTTTTTTTTTTACAAACACGTATGCTGATGAATCGCAGGAAATGCTGTTAAATTATGAAGACATCAATTAATAGAAGTGACACTTACTGATGCCGTTATGGAAGTGACTCCCCCTTCGAAACGAAAGGCGTAATGGATTCATCCAAAAGATTTTTTTTTAAACTCTTATTTATGTATTATATAAGCCTTCAGTATGTTTACGTCATTAGGACGAGTAAATCAGGGAACAGTGATAATGCAGTCACACGTATAGTGTGTAATGTGCGATCCAGATCTATTTCCACTTATATTTGAGATAAAAAAAATGCGAGTGAAATTGTGTTGTTGTCAAAGAATAGATAGTAAAAAATTTTAGGTTTTTGGTTTAATGCCATGGGGAAAAACTCCTTAGATGTTATTCCTTTGTGATATTCGCCCTTTCCTCGGGATCAGATTATTGGCGAATCGTTAAAAAAAAAGGACCCTTTTCCACGCCTTTAGGCGTATAGGGCATATAGGGCTAGACCTATATTTTCATAGACAAATTGGCACAAGATGGGTGATGATGTCAAAATCACGCCGGCCGCCTCTACTTCCCGAGACAGCATCCGGTACCCACTCAAGGCTGGGTTGACCTGAGAGCCAAGGTTATTTCTGAAAAATGTCCGGCTACGCCAGGGAGCGAAACCGCGACCTTTCGATCCGCGGCGAGCGTCTAGCCGCTCCGCCACAGGGACTCCCTTATTGGCGAACAATGGAGCTCAAATGTATTAGACAATCCCAAAGAACACAAAGAAACATTTCATACAAAACATATTCATTCCCAAACAATGCTGTCCTGGTATGGTCACTCACAGCAAACCAGAACATAAAATTAATAACCGTTGACCAATCGTTTTATATGGCTCTGGAACTTGGAGCACATCTAAAAAAAATAAAGCCTCATTAGACATTTTCGAAAACAGAATATTACGAGGAATCTTTGGACCTATCAAAGATGCAAACAACAACCAGAGGAGAATGAGAAGCAACAACTAAATTCATAATCTGTTTAAATCGCCATTAATCACTGGCATCATGAGATCTTTTAGACTGAAATGGCTTGGGCATATTAAGAGAATGTCAAATGACAGAGAAGTAAAAACTGTTTACACAAGGGAACTGAATAGTCGTAGACCACGAGGCAGACCAAGAAGACGACGGAGAGATAACGTCCAAACAGACTTGCAAACACTTGGTGTCACCAACTGGAACGAGAAGGCCATCCAGACAGATGAGTGGAGGCATGTGATATCTGCCGCAATGTACCTAAAGGGCTCGTAATGCTGAAGAAGAATAAAAAGTTGAAAAGTAGATTTCAGTACATATTGTAAACTGCATACAAAGACAGCAGATACGATGGTTTTCCTACTTGGAGAGATTTCACTGTTGCCATAGCCTACACGGCGTTCACAAAATGCCGGGAACAGCGTAGAGCTCAAGACAGACCAATAAGAAAACGGAAGAGAGATGTGTCTACGATCGATGCAGACAAAAGAGCAAGAAGAAGAACCTCATAGCTTCGTCGACATTCAAAACGGTGAAAGAGGAAGTTAGGAACAAAAGAAGAAGAAGATGTACGAGTGTTTGACACTTTTTAGTTAAATATTTTTATAGAAACCTCTGAACTGAAACAGTTTGGATGTACTGAATTTTCTGCATGTTCTCACACATTTTAAGGCAGTCTTGGGCAAAAATAAAAGTGGGCGGTGGGTCGTGAGAGTTATGATTTCAAGCTGGATGACTTGTGTTGTGTTGAATGTTCAGCTCATAATTGATTCCACAGCACTTGAGACATTCCCATAAGCATCCGGTCCTCATCTTCAGCAGACAGTGAAGAGTTTCCTTTCTGATGGTGCCAGCAGAAGTTTGATTATATGCCCGTTTTGTTTTTCCTCTGAATGGAATGTCAAGATCAGATCATCTAGTCACTGCTTGCGATACTATTCTATCCAGACCACAACGCGTGACTTGTTTAGTGGCGATACACTGAGGAGACAACACACTGGCTGGCTCTGCACAACTTGGTGGAACACTGATGAATGATAAGACAGACGCGGTTATGGCCTTGTTGGAATAAGTGTACAGTTCGGAAGAGCAAATGGAACACAGGTAGAGTGATGCGGTGGTGAGTGAAAAGGAGTTCTGGCCGAATCTCGGCGCTCAGATGAAACGTAAGACGGGCGTAAAATCAGAATACCACTGGCACCATAGGTTTTGGAACTTTGCGCTGGCTGCTGAAGTTGGAGACAGAACGTTTACTGGAATGCCACGATTGCTGTGATGTCTATTCTTGAATCAATTTAACTGAACTCATAACATGTTCAGATATAGAAAATATGGGGGTGACTGCAGTCAAGCTAATACAAGGAATTCCAGAGAAATTTCATTAAAAAGCTCAAGAAAATGGGGAAGCAGAAAAACGGGCACAAAACAACACAACGTTTCGACCGGGCAGCCTTTTTCAAACATTAGTGAAGTACACAAACGTAACAACGAGGAGATGAGAGTATGTCGATCTCTAAGGGGTGAGGTGAGCAACGTTTAAAAAAATATGTGGTGTGAAAGAAAAATGAAATAAAATAAAACAAACGATAGCTAAAAAATATAGTTACAAAAAATAATGAACAGTAGTATTGTAAATATATATAATATAATACTGGGAATAAAAGAAATACAAAGGCTAATGAAATGATACTGACCGATAAAATATAGAATAAAGTAATAATATGAAATAAAATAAAAGAGAAGAAAATGAAATAATTACCATTTAAAATGTCATAAGAAAAGAACTATTTAGATGAAGGTATGTTGAATATTGATACCACCTGGACTAAGAACGCCTAGGCTATGGATGAGGCGATTTTCTAAAGCGAGGGGCATAGTAGGATCACCAGAGCAAGAGTTTAATGCTGTGACAGATATATCATCTTTACCTCTGTGGTCAGAGCTATTAAAATGAAGAGGGGTTGGTTTAATTTTTTTTTTGGGTCAATATCGGAGAGGTGTTCCTGTAAACTATCAGCAAGCTTCCTCCCAGTTTCCCCAATGTATGCCTTGCTGCACCGTTTGCAGATATTTGCATAAATTACATTGCGGCATTCGCAAGTAAAAGGTTTCCTAATTTGGAAAGAACCATCGTTGTCCAGACTTCTTCAGTCACTTTCCCTAATTTAGTCAAATTTCTCTGGAATTTCAGATATAGAAATATTCCCTGTTGCGTTTGTGCATGGCATCCTGATTGCTGTAGGTGCCTCCTGACTGGTTGCCTCCGTCTTCAGCACCCTATTTTGCTAGAGTAGACTGTGGTCTTACTCGTGGACTCCCATATCTATAACAGGAGCGTGGCTTCTGCGGTTACATTATGGATATCAGAACAAGACAGCCGCCGTGGCAGTTTGTAAGAATTAATTTTTTTCAGAACACACCTAAACCACATAATCCTTGGTATCCATGAATAAGAAAATATCTATCGTGAAAATATTGGTAATAAGCGCACTTTGCTATCGAAAACAAACACACAACTATTAAACGTAATTTTTAATAATAAAATAGCGTGTCGCTGCACACACGTCTTCACGCTGCCATTTCTTAACTGGAAACTACCGAAACTGGCAAAAGAAGATTACTATATTATGGACAGACCAGAGCAAGTAATTATCCTTCGCTTTAGAACAGGGCACAATCGACTTCGGAGCAACATGTACACCACATTTAAGATTGGAGAATCAGCCACGTGTACCTGTAGACTGGCACCTGAGACAACAGATCACATCCTTCAAGACTGTCCCAGATTCAACGCTTCTAGGCAAAACATCTGGCCAAAAGAGACACGTGTGGAAGTCAAACTTTACGGGCCGCTTAGTGAATTACAAAAGACAGAGAAGTTCATACTAGAGACAGCATTGCAGATATAGATAATTTATTTCTAGCGAACGAAACAAGAAGAAAAAAATATGTTCATTCCTTACCGAGGGTCGAACTCCATCCCGAGTGAAAGCACAATGCTCTTACCACCCTGTTAGCTGAAACAGACTAATACTTATGTGATGAAATGAACAAACAAACAAACATACTAGATTCAACAACGAGAAAAGCATAATAATTAGAAACAACTAATAAGACGTATTATCAAGAGAGGAAACTTAAAAATGTGACTCAGAAACAATTTGAGAGTATAAAGAATGAAACAAATCAACAAAAAAAGCGAAAGAGAAAAGAAAAAGTAAATGAGAAAAACAAAATGGGCCGAAGAAAGTTCTCAGGATATAAAAACAAATCTGAAATGTCACTAGAGGCCAGTTTGTATTGACCACAGTACTCTTCCATCAAAAATCGATGGACAGAAAGTAGCCATGGGTCAGTTCCCAGGACGATGTGTACGCGCAAACAGCTTGTCAACCTCGGACTGTAGCCAGGACGTGAGAGAATATAATAGGGAAAACCTGCAGACGACATTAAACGTCCTTCAGTCAAAAGTAGACATAGGAATGTAGTTACTGTGACTCTTAAAGTGCCAGAAGGTGGGGGAGTGAAAGGAACCAGAAGGTAGGGGAGTGAGAGGGATAAGCAGATGGGGGTGTGAAAGAAACCAGAAGGTGTGGAGAGAGAGGAACTAGAATGAAGGGGAGTGAGAGGACATAGAATTTGGAGGAGTGAGAGGACCTAGAATGTGGGGGAGTGAGAGGACCTAGAATGTGGGGGAGTGAGAGGACCTAGAATGAGCGGGAGTGAGAGGACCTAGAATGTGGGGGAGAGAGAGGACCTAGAATGTGGGGGAGTGAGAGGACCTAGAATGTGGGGGAGTGAGAGGACCTAGAATGTGGGGTTGTGAGAGGGATAAGCAGATGGGGGAGTGAAAGAAACCAGAAGGTGTGGAGAGAGAGCAACTAGAATGAGGGGGAGTGAGAGGACCTAGAATGTGGGGGAGTGAGAGGGATAGGCAGATGGGGGACTGAAAGAAACCAAAAAGTGTGGAGAGAGAGGAACTAGAATGAGGGGGAGTGAGAGGACCTAGAATGTGGGGGAGTGAGAGGACCTAGAATGTGGGGGAGTGAGAGGGATAAGCAGATGGGGGAGAGAAAGAAACCAGAAGGTGTGGAGAGAGAGCAACTAGAATGAGGGGGAGTGAGAGGACCTAGAATGTGGGGGAGTGAGAGGGATAAGCAGATGGGGGAGTGAAAGAAACCAAAAGGTGTGGAGAGAGAGAGGAACTAGAATGAGGGGGAGTGAAAGGACCTAGAATGTGGGGGAGTGAGAGGACCTAGAATGTGGGGGGAGTGGGAGGACCTAGAATGAGAGGGAGTGAGAGGACCTAAAATGTGGGGGGAGTGAGAGGACCTAGAATGTGGGGAAGTGAGAGGACCTAGAATGTGGGGGAGTGAGAGGACTTAGAGTCTGTGGGAGTGAGAGGGAAAAGCAGGTGGGGGTAGTGAGAGGAACAAGAAGATGTGAAGTGAGATGAACTAGAGTGAGGGGAAGTGGGATGAACTAGAATGAGGGGAAGTGAGATGAACCAGAATGAGGAGGAGTGAGATAAACTATAATAAGGGGAAGTGAGAGGAACAAAAAGATGTGGAGTGAGATGAACTAGAATGAGGGGGAGTGAGATGAACTAGAATTAGGGGGAGTGAGATGAACTAGAATGAGGGGGAGTGAGATGAAAAAGAATGAGGGGGAGTGAGATGAACTAGAAAGTTAGGAACTGAGTCAGTCAAACGGTGTGTAGTGAGAGAAACCAGAGGATTGCGAAATGAGAGCAACCAGAAGGTAGGAGAGTGGGAAAAAGAGATGTAGTTAGAGGGGGTGAGATACAATAGGATTTCTTTAGTAAGAAGAGAAAAACTACAAAATCACTAAATTAAAACTTGATTGCTAACAAAGAAAGAGAATAAAATAATCACATTGCAAACAGTGACAAAACGAAATTGTTTGTATGCAATACTTCTTTATTAATTGAGAGGAGAAAGTAAATTCTAAAGAGCTACACAAATTTGAGATTTTGAACAACGGATCAACATTATGACACACGGGTAGTAACCCATAAGTGCTCCGTTCTTCTTCTAACTCAAGTATGACTTCGAAGAAGCTCAGCGCAATGCACATGCTCTGGAGCACCGGCGAGGATCCTGAAATTCTTTGGCTAGATTTTGTCTAAACTTCAAATGTTGCCCAGGGAGCGCCGTTATGCTACTCTTTTAGATTTCCAGCTCTTCATCATCATGTGGCAGGTCCTTTGCAGAACGTCGCTCTCATCACAGTCCGCCTGAAATAAACTCGGTCTCTCGCCAGTTCTCCCGCCTCATGTACTTTCACACTAAAGAAGTCACTTACATCCTGTGCCCATCTTCGTGTCGTTCGGCTCCTGCCCCTCCTTCCTGGTACCATGCACTCTGCTATATTTTTTTCATAATCCGTTGTTGCGCTTGATATGACCAAAATATTTCAGCTTCTGAGACAGGATGCTGTTTATTAGCCAATCTTTCTTGATGTTCACATCTTTCAAGATGTCAGAATTTCTTCTCTCTTTTTCCAAGACATTCTGAGAATCTTTCTTTAGCATATCAGCTCAAAAGCCCCTATTCTCTTTCTCAAGGACTGAGAGATGGTCCACGACTAACATCTGTATGTAGCCCCAGGGAAAATGCATGCTCTCAAAATTCTAAATTTGATACCCTTGATGGTGGTCAACCATAGACTTTGAAGGCTTTTCAATGTTTGCATTGCTATGGCCATCCTCCTTTCAATTTCTGTTAAACAGTCTCCACTGCTGTTTATTAAAGAGCCTAGATATTCAAAGTCTGTGACATTTTCAATTTCTTTATCATATATTGTTATCTTTGTGTGACAGCCGTATATTTTGAATAGGTTTGGTGAGAGAATGCACCCCTGGATTTTCAACTACCAAGGGATTTTTTACGTGTGCAACAATGCACAATGGCGTCCGATCTCACAACCCAAAGACCATGAAGAATTACTAGAAGTCCTAGTCCAAGTGGAAAAAAAATCCCAGCCCTTACCAAGGATTTAACACGGAACCTCTAGCTCTCGAGGCAGACACCACGCCTTGAGACCAGGCAGCTACATAAATCAGATGCTCATATATGAAAATGATTTGATGGACGTTAACACAAGAAGTGAAAATTTGCATTTGGGTTTTAAAATTGAATGAATGATAAGAATACAAAGGGCAGATGCAAAGAGTATTGAAGATGTCTTGAAAGAAACTACCCCGAATCGAGAAATGATTGCAACTT
>CAJHNH020003743.1:37500-58692 GCA_905116865.2 Candidula unifasciata
CTGGAGAGTATGAACCAAGGTGGGAAATCTTGATATGTTTAATTTCTACCAGTCCAGGAACGGGTGTAAGGTAACCACTATTCGTATTCGGCCCGACCGCAACTATTCGGCCGAATACCGAATAGTTATTAGGTCCACTTTTCGGCCCCGAAGCGAATACGAAGCGAATATTCGGTACAGCCCTAGTGATAATGTCATAAAATCAACAATAACATCTCATTACCTCACTCCACATCACAGTCATCATAATCATCATCATCATGTAACAGATCCAAACAGTCGATCTTGAGTGAGTGACGTTCAACCACACCAGGACCGCATTATGAGCGACAAACACCTGGTGACATGAAGTGCCACCATTCGGATAATAATCACCCGGGTAGTGGTCAACTGTCAGGTTATAATAGTGGTCCTGGCTACAGGGTGGTGCTTCAAATAAAAAAAAATTGCGTTTCTTATTTATGCGAGGTAAAAAGTAAGTCGATCTTATCACCTCGCACAGAAAAGCCACTGTGTTGCCTATCAGCATTTCCATCTCATAAATTCTCAAGCGCAGAGTATTCTTGACATCATTTGACCACCTTCGTACCTGTGCTGTTGAGCTATTTGTTTTACTTTTATGCACGTCATTACTGTTCTGGTATATATTGCTATGTACTGAATACAACTGACAAACACAAAACTGGCATCCACAAGGTTCCCCCCCCCCCCCGCGCCCCCCCCCCCCCCCCCCTCCACCCTCCCAGGATATCACACAAACGATAAACACCCGGTGAAACAAAGTGCCACTATGCGTATAAGAATAACTCGTGGAGAGGTCCCAGAAACCCCTTTCAGTTGTTTGTCTCTATTTAAGGACCAGCTAAAGGGA
Source organism: Candidula unifasciata (assembly GCA_905116865.2). Lineage (NCBI taxonomy): Eukaryota > Metazoa > Mollusca > Gastropoda > Stylommatophora > Geomitridae > Candidula > Candidula unifasciata. The sequence goes on from CAJHNH020003743.1 coordinate 38,372, forward strand.
ACTTTACTTTTTTTTACTTATATTCAGGGCCCCCGGCAAAAGCCAGGGTGTGGCTTCAAATAACGAAAAATTGCATCCCACATGGGAACGACTAGATTAAATTCACAAGGTGAAAAAAAAAAAAAAGAACTACATTGTGGGTTAATTACACGCTGAATAAAATGATATTTAAATTCACCTTATTAATAGAACTATTCACAGCAAGAATGCTATATCTATTCTAATTTATGATTCCTCTTGTTATTTCATTCATTATTATAACCCAAACTCATATTTCTGTAGCTCAGATAATGACCCTGTCTTTCCATAAACGTTTCTTAGCTTCCATAATGATAATTGCACAACCTTTTCACAAACCATCACTACACGGTCGGCCCCGCAGCCATCTCAGTGGTGTCCCCCTGACAGGAAATAATAATATTTATGAAAATTGATCCAACAAACTGGGTACAACTTCTCCTGCTGCGCCCACGCAAATTCTCCCACGCCCTATTGGCCGGCTTTCTTGTTGAGAGAAATTGGTTAGCGTCTGGTGGGGTCTGGTCACGTGCAGAGAATGCTTACAGATGAGCCATATTGCAGTCAGCATCACGGATTCTACGTCCAGGAGTCTAGTCATAATTTGTCCAAGGAGATTTCCTTACTGAGCTCTGCAGGAAGAGCACGCCGGTTGTTTACAAGCTCAGTTTTATAATGAGATTATGTGGGCAGGGGATTCGGACAACTGGGTGACGGGAAGAGGGGAGCTGGAAAAAGCGTTGCTATTATGGGAAAATAGCCCACTTCTTCAACTCTTCACTCACCAGGGGATTCACAATAAGTCCATTGTTTATTCTCCATGTTATCTATCCTTTCGTGTTCCTACATTTCTGTTAAGTTAACGAAATGTATCAAAGTTGCTACTGTGAAGGACTACCGGCTATTCCAAGTGTTAAGAAAATATGGGCCACCGTAGAAAGACTAAGGTTCAAATGCTCGGTAATGCTGTGGATTTTTTTTTTATATTGGGGGGGGGGGGAATAAAAATCTAAACAGCACAGTCCTTGGCTACAGCCCTAGCCATGCGGCCCTGACTTCTCAGGCTCACCCCCCCCCCCCTCATCCCAAAACTGTTGTTGCTGTTGCCTCAAAAAATGGTAAATCAAGGCAGTAATGGCAGGCACTAATACTATTTTTCTTATAAAGTTCTATTTTAAAACGTATAATACTGGCCCAGTCATTGCAGAGGAGATGTTTGAGGTTTGAACAACGGATCATCGTCTTGGCACACAGGTAGTAACTCCGTCCTTCTTCTAGCTCAAGTCTTGTGTCCGTAGAAGCTCAGCACACTGCACAGGCTCTGTAGAACAGACGGGGATCCTGAAATACTTTGGGTATATTTTAACTCTACATTTTGCCAGCACTGTTAGGCTACTCTTTTCGATTTCCAACTGCCATGAGAGTTTTTTACGTGCGTAAACAATAAACACGGTGTCCGATCTCACTATCCAGTCGCCCGGGGAATTACTAGAAGTCCAAGCCTACGTGACAAAATATCAGCCCTTACCGGGGATTGAACCCGGAACATCTAGCACCTAAGGCAGACACCATGCCTCGAGACCACGCAGCCTCCTAAGCTTAAGATTTCCTTGTTGAACTCTCCAGTAAGAGCTCGTCCTCGATTGCACACATAGTTTCTTTGAATCCTATTAAGATAGATAAAACACTGGAAATAGTGGACTCACTTAATGTCGAATGAGCTAGTGGAGCAGAGAATGTAATGCAACCCCTGTAAGTACTAGACACTCGTTTTACAGTCCAAAAGACTAGGGTTTAAACATGCATTCAGTCTCATTTTCTTGTTTCTTGTTGATCTTTGCTCCCGAGCCGACCCTGATTAAAATGGGTACCAGTTATATCCTGGAAGTAAGGGAAATAAAAGCGGGCGGCATGACATTAACATCATCCCCTTCTGCGTATTTCTTTTACTGCGACACTCCAGATCACAAGACACGACATAGGAAGAAAAACTAGCCTATAGTGTGTTCCAAAAGAGTTGCCAAAATTTAAAAATCTGTAAATCAACAGCCGTTCTATGTAAGTTGGAATTGGTATGCAGCCTGTTGATAAGCATGTCCTTGCACAAATATTTTTTTAAATGTAATCGAACGAACATCTAATTTTTGTTTTGCCTTTATGGTATATGTATATAGGGGAGCGGCTGAAGTGTAGCGCCTGCGGATCACAAGGTCGTGGGTTCTCTCCCTGATAAAACACTGGGAATTGTGGAGTCACTTAACTCTTTAAGTCCCAGAGTGTTTAGCATCACAGGCTCAGGTGGTAGTAAAGAGAGTATTAAAATCGGCGCACCATGCGTTCATTGGGCTTCTAGGTAGGAACCTATGAACGCATGATGCGTTCCTTGGGACTCAAGAGTTAATGTCGGATGAGCTAGTGGAGCAGAGAATGTAATGCTACCCCTGTTACGTAACTACTAGATACTCGTTTGCCGGTCCAAAAGACTAAGGTTTGACCACGCATTCCGTCTCATTTTTTCTATTTTCTTCCAAAATTGATCTTTGCTCCCAAGTCGACCCAGTTATATCCTGGAATGCCCTGCTCTCTAGCGTAGTTGGCTAAACCGGATTGCGCGGTGACCGGGTGACGAACCCCTTGTGGTCCAGGTTCACTCCCGGTGGTATGCAGAAAAGCCACATTTTTTCCCAGATTTACGGTATTTACAATGGAATCAAGGCCGAAAGGTTGCGATATCCATAATACCGAGCCTAATGGTTAACAACTCATGGCTTCTTTACTAAAACAAACAAACAAACAATCATATCCTGGAAGTAAGGGAAATAAAAGCGGGCGGCAAGACATTAACATTATCCCCTTCTGCGTATTTCTTTTACTGAGACACTCCAGATCACAAGACACGACATAGGAAGAAAAACTAGCCTGTAGTGTGTTTCAAAAGAGTTGCCAAAATTTAGAAATTTGTAAATCAACAGCCGTTCTGTGTAAGTTGGAATTGGTATGCAGCCTGTTGATAAGCATGTCCTTGCACAAATATTTTTTTTTAAGTGTAAACGAACATCTAATTGTTGTTTTGCTTTTATGGTATATGTATATAGGGGAGCGGCTTTAGTGTAGTGCCTGCGGATCACAAGGTCGTGGGTTCTCTGCCTGGCGGAGCTAGATCACCCCATGGTTCGCAGGTAGACCCAGCCTTAAGTGGGTACTAGGTGCAGTCCTGGGAAGTAAAGGCAGCCAGCTTAATGCTGACCACATCACCCATATTGTGCCGATTGGTCTATAAAAATATATTTATATCCATATATGCCCTATACGCCTAAAGGCGTGGCAAACGATCATATAATTTGTATCGACAGACAGACAGACAGACAGACAGACAGACAGACAGACAGACAGACAGACAGATAGACAGATAGATAGATAGATAGATAGATAGATAGATAGATAGATAGATAGATAGATAGATAGATAGATAGATAGATAGATAGATAGATAGATAGATAGATAGATAGATAGATAGATAGATAGATAGATAGATAGATAGATAGATAGATAGATAGATAGATAGATAGATAGATAGATAGATAGATAGATAGATAGATAGATAGATAGATAGATAGATAGATAGATAGATAGATAGATAGATAGATAGACAGACAGACAGACAGATAGATAGATAGATAGATAGATAGATAGATAGATAGATAGATAGATAGATAGATAGATAGATAGATAGATAGATAGATAGATAGATAGATAGATAGATAGATAGATAGATAGATAGATAGATAGATAGATAGATAGATAGATAGATAGATCACCCCATGGTTCGCAGGTAGACCCAGCCTTAAGTGGGTACTAGGTGCAGTCCTGGGAAGTAAAGGCAGCCAGCTTAATGCTGACTACATCACCCATATTGTGCCGATTGGTCTATAAAAATATATTTATATCCATATATGCCCTATACGCCTAAAGGCGTGGCAAACGATCATATCATTTGTATCGATAGATAGATAGATAGATAGACAGACAGATAGATAGACAGACAGACAGACAGACAGACAGACAGACAGACAGACAGACAGACAGACAGACAGACAGACAGACAGACAGATAGATAGATAGATAGATAGATAGATAGATAGATAGATAGATAGATAGATAGATAGATAGATAGATAGATAGATAGATAGATAGATAGATAGATAGATAGATAGATAGATAGATAGATAGATAGATAGATAGATAGATAGATAGATAGATAGATAGATAGATTAGATAGATAGATAGATAGATAGATAGATAGATAGATAGATAGATAGATAGATAGATAGATAGATAGATAGATAGATAGATAGATAGATAGATAGATAGATAGATAGATAGATAGATAGATAGATAGATAGATAGATAGATAGATAGATAGATAGATAGATATGATTAGATTAGATTAGATAGATAGATAGATAGATAGATAGATAGATAGATAGATAGATAGATAGATAGATAGATAGATAGATAGATAGATAGATAGATAGATAGATAGATAGATAGATAGATAGATAGATAGATAGATAGATAGATAGATAGATAGATAGATAGATAGATAGATAGATAGATAGATGGATGGATGGATGGATAGATAGATAGATAGATAGATAGATAGATAGATAGATAGATAGATAGATAGATAGTTAGATAGATAGATAGATAGATAGATAGATAGACAGACAGACAGACAGACAGACAGACAGACAGACAGACAGACAGACAGACAGACAGACAGACAGACAGACAGACAGACAGACAGACAGACAGACAGACAGACATATAGATAGATAGATAGATAGATAGATAGATAGATAGATAGATAGATAGATAGATAGATAGATAGATAGATAGATAGATAGATAGATAGATAGATAGATAGATAGATAGATAGATAGATATGATTAGATTAGATTAGATTAGATTAGATAGATAGATAGATAGATAGATAGATAGATAGATAGATAGACAGACAGACAGACAGACAGACAGACAGACAGACAGACAGACAGACAGACAGACAGACAGACAGACAGACAGACAGACAGACAGACAGACAGACAGACAGACAGATAGATAGATAGATAGATAGATAGATAGATAGATAGATAGATAGATAGATAGATAGATAGATAGATAGATAGATAGATAGATAGATAGATAGATAGATAGATAGATAGATAGATAGATAGATAGATAGATAGATAGATAGACTGTGGTCATTGTTTTGTGCGGATCGAGATGTTGCCTGATTTGTGTGGTATCCTCCTTGTCCCTTTGTCTACAGGTGTTGCCCCCGGAGTACCCCGTTTGGGAAAGCCCTGTGTGGAACGTTTAGCCCTCAACGGAAGGCAGGGGCAGATTATGGGCATTCCCTGCCACCCAAGGAGGCTTCCATAAATGCTGAGCCGACATATGGCGCTTTGGTTCTGGGCTCACCCAAGGAATGGTAACGTCCTGCACGTTACTGCTCAACCTCACATCCTTATTAGGCCTTCCGCTTGACACGGGCTGCGACCTCTGGAGATCAGCAGGGAGCAGCCCGCCGGTTCTGGACTGTTTGGACCACACGAATAGGTACATACTTTTTTCGTCGGACGTTTGACGTCTTTAACGTGCCGTTGACACGACAGAATGGAGAATCCTGCGTGAGGCATGTCTTTATCTGTTTGGTCCCAAGATTCGGGCGAGTCGGGTCTCTGGATGTGGACATTTTGACTTTTTCCCAATCAATACGACTTATGATGGTCGGATTTTGAGAGTGCTCGTGTGCCGTATGATCTATTTTTGTCGGACATTTGGGCTTAGCCAGCCGATGGACTGTTGCTGTCGTGGTGTACCTCAGCGCGGTGTCGACGACACTGAGGGTTGACAGAGGATGTACATGGGTAGAGTCTTGCTGCGAGACGCCACCCACAGGAGATGTTACTCGTCTGAGCAGCGGATCAATCTCTTGGTCAAGGGTTGAATCTCAGCAGCACAATGTTCTCTTCACTCCCCTAACTTTTAACCAAGGGTTATCATTTCAGTTGTACATTTGGCTATCAGACTTTATTCATGTTCCTAATGAGTTTTTGATAAATTTTTTCACCTAAGAGTTTGGGGCGGGCTGATGAGATATTCCCTGACAGCTCTGTTAATGCTCATTTAAGACATTATCCGGGCGCACCACGAGGACGTGCTGCGGAGGTCTTACATGAGGTTCCGTAAAACCAAAACATTGAAGTACTGGCGCCTGAGTGACATACGAAGTATTTCCTTAAACACATCATTTTGGACTTAACTTTACCTCACACATGTGACAGAAATCACCGCGCCATTGTGGGCTAGTGCTTCCATCGATTCATCTCCAAGACCCTAACAGGTCAGGGGTTATGTTATAGCTTCTTTCCTCTTTTTTGGTTCTTACCCAGATCGCTAGCCCTGGCTGACATTCAATTCTGAAATCAGAGATTCAGTCAGGCGACGCGTGATTGTCGCCCAGGGCTGGTCACCAGTTTCCGGTCAGACAGCATCTCTAATGTAGTGTGAACAAGACTGCTTTTGTGATAGTGGTGTCCAGCTCTTGGAGCCACGGCAAAAAAAAAAAACAAAAAAAAACAAGGAAATTGAGATTCCGAAGGTAGACATCGTGGCTTATAAATTAATTCGCAATGAATGTGAAAATGTACGTAGATGTTGTGGGGTACTTAGTATACAACATTCTAAAAAAACGTGCTTACATTATTTTATTTGCCTCTATTCGCCCTTAAAAAAGTGGATGGTACGTTGTGTTATGATTTACAGCGAGACTGCGATATCAGCGATTTTCTACTCAACACATCTAGTTTTAGCAAGCAGACTTTTAATTAGTCGTATTTTACGACATGCTTATTAGGTAGCAGTGAGTCTATTCCAAAAAAAAAAAAAAAAGGACACTGGAACCAACACGGGGTGTTCCGAGTTTCAATAGCCAGGGGTTGTCTGGAACTGTCTGTCTGATTTGGAAACGACAGGTCTATGTGAAACTTATTTGTCATGCCCTAAAACAAACTTGGTTTTTGGTAAAAGTCACTTGACGTTACTCACAATGTTGATTTGAACCCACGGCGTTTGAGTCTACAGACAAACGTCTGACAGCTGCATTGCCCCATCACCCCACTATGCTCTTCTTCTTCTTCTTCTTTTTCTTCTTCTTCTTCTTCTTCTTCTTCTTTATCATCATCATCATCACCATCATGATCATCATCATCATCTTCTTCTTCTTCTTCTTCTTCTTCTTCTTCTTCTTCTTCTTCTTCTTCTTCTTCTTCTTCTTCTTCTTCTTCTTCTTAGTCTTCTTCTTCTTCTTCTTCTTCTTCTTCTTCTTCTTCTTCTTCTTCTTCTTCTTCTTCTTCTTCTTCTTCTTCTTCTTCTTCTTTTTCTTCTTCTTCTTTTCTTCTTCTTCTTTCTTCTTCTTCTTCTTCTTCTTCTTCTTCTTCTTCTCTTCTTCTTCTTCTTCTTCTTCTTCTTCTTCTTCTTCTTCTTCTTCTTCTTCTTCTTCTTCTTCTTCTTCTTCTTCTTCTTCTTCTTCTTCTTCTTCTTCTTCTTCTTCTTCTTCTTCTTCTTCTTCTTCTTCTTCTTCTTCTTCTTCTTCTTTTTCTTCTTCTTCTTCTTCTTCTTCTTCTTCTTCTTCTTTTTCTTCTACTACTTCATATTCTTCTTATGCCTCGTCTTTTTCTGTCTTTTATCGCTAATGGAGCATAGGCGCTCAACCATCCCACACCAGGTTATCCTATTGTACTAGAAGCAAAGCAGAGGGGGTATCCTGCAATGGAGGAAGGAGGAGAGATAACTATAAGGGATAACATGGAAATCTACTCCTTGAAATCTCATTGACTCTAAACCTATAAGAGTTATAACAATGGGACGTGCCGATTGGGAGCCAAAACCCAACCTTAAGCTGCTTCAGTAACAAGAAAAAAAAGAGAAAAAGGTCGTTTAGGCAGGGGTAAGATCAAAAGTTTCTAACCCTGACAGGAAATATATTGTGTAAAGTCTAGATCAGTCAAGCAACAAATACTAAACTAGGCCCACTAACAACAAGTCCTAATCTGAACAAAAAACAACTGGAACTATGATTACTATATTAAAGATCTTTTTATTTCACATAAAATCAGCGTGGTCCATAAAAAATATTAACAAGAATCAACGTGCTCGACCAGAATATAAAGCGATCATCAGCTAACAAGGGAATATGATAATGACGCCTTACGCTCAGTGAGATTACCTCAACAATGGCAAAAAACCGGAACATATTTAACATGTACGTTAAGCTTCAATATGCCAACAAATGACTTATAGCGACCTGCCATAAAACTATCTCCTAGCGAGGATATACAATGGAAATCAAATCCGACACCATCTAATCAATTGAAACGTACCATGAGAAATGTCACACAACCAACCTTCCCCCTGCAGTCGCCCGTACCCCGGCTGTCGAGTACCAAGTGCAGAGCTACAACAGCTGGGTAGGTCTCCACAGGGTGCGTCCAGGAGTCAAATAGAACAAAAAAAGACTAACCGAGGTTTTTTATAAACTGATGGTTGGCCAGGTTTCTTCGCTTTACCGTCTAAAGCTAATAACTGTTCCTGTGGCCTCTGTATCAATTTTAAACCAGAATAATTCAAAATCGTTGAGCTGCTGTCGTTTTCCAGCCTATCACACTATCCTTTGCTATTATATATTGCTCACATCATGTCCTACCTATCTTGTTTGCTTTATTCTCTAGCTCCCTTCTCCACAGGTTTTTGATCTACCTTTTTTTAAAAGCCACAAGATGTTCTAGTGCAAAGACAGTTTAGTCATACTGTTCTCAGCTTTTCTTACGTGTGCCCTGTTTAACGCCAGCATGTTTTTTATCTTCACCTCTTGATTCACTGAAATCTGTTTAGATGTCTTCCAAAGCTGAACAATAGTGATTCTATCATACCATTTTTTTCAGCTGTTCTTTTATTGTACTCTTGTTGCTACAACATTAATTTCTTCGACATCAGAATGCCACTATATGCACCAAACCTATATTAAGATCGATAGACGTAACAACTACAACAGTCGTGATTTCTGAAATAAGACAGCCATTCTGAGCACAATTATGTCATAAAAGTTAGATCCCTAATTATGCAATCTCTATAAAGGTAATAACGAAACTGTGTCATTTAATTTGAATAATTGTGTATGATTTCTATGTCAATTTTGTTCTGGAATGATCAGTCAATATTCACATTTTAACCCCAGTATACCGAATGTCTTGTCTGTTTGTCTGTATATATGACTGTCTGAATGTATGTCTATGTAAATTTGACTCTGTTTGTCTTCTTCTTCCTTCTTTTGTTGTTTTACGGATACCAGGTTGTAGCCCAGTGTCGTGGTTAGTTGTATTTGTCTTGCGTTTCTTGTTTGGCTTGAGTCATGGATTCTTTCTTTCTTTTTTTTTTTCAGGTTCCAGCTACACAATGTATCCACTCTGTTTGTCTGCCACCGTGTATATTTGAATACCTTTCTGTATTGTGTGAATTTAGTAAACTGTACACATTTTAAAGACATTTTAGAAAGAACACTTTACTGGATGAGCTACGATCTGCAATATACAGTCTAAAGAAAGAAAAGTCAACAGGTTGTGACAAAATAACAGCATAACTAATTTACACAGAAGGAGAGGCCAGCGTCTAAATCTACCATGCTATATGCACGAAGATGATCTGGAACAGTGGCATTTAGGCCAAAGCGTTGAAAATAAATCTATATCCCTCTCCCAAATAAAGTAAATCTGAAACTAAACTCCAACTACAGCACCATCGTAACAAAAAGTCATCTTACGAATTATCACGCAGAGGATTGAAAGGAAACAACACTATGAGATACAAGCGAGTTTGAGACATGGTAGAGGAACTAGGGATCACATCTTTAATAGAAGAATAATTTTTGAAAAATGTAGAGAATACAAAGTAGATAGATCTTTATGGTTGTTTCATTGATTATACCAAAGCTTTTAGTTGTGTCCATCATCAGAAATTGTGCAGTATTATGAGAAATGTGGGGTTTCCAGGGCATTTAGTTCCTTTTATTGAAAAACTATATCATTAACAACAAGCAGCCATCGGAGCAGCCGTTGAAACACCAAACTGGTTGTATGTGCAAAAGAGGAGTAAGGCAGGAGTGCATGCTCTCACCATACCTATTCAATATATATGCAGAAAACATAATGAGAAATGTCAAAAATGACAAGACTTGCGGCAGTTATTAACCGATCATAACTGGTGACAACCCGATTCCTTTCGAACAGCGTAGAGAGAATAGAAAACTGTATAATGTCTGTCTAAAAGACCTGTGAAGATCAAAACCTATTCTAGAATTTAAAGAAAACGAAAATACACAATTGGCTACCTTAAAAAAAAAAATACAATAAACGATGAAGAAATTGAAAGTGTCACAACCTTTGAATATCTATGTTTTGTAATAAATAGCAATGGAGACTGTCTGAAATCAAAAGGAGGATGGTCATAGTAATGCAGAGATTAAAAAGTATTAAACGCCTATCGTTAAGCTCCAACAAGGACATTAAAATTACAGTTTTGAGAGCATGCATCTTCCCTGTAGCAACAAACAGTCCTTACCAGAAAAAAAAATAGGGCTTTTCAGCTGAAATGCTATAGAAAGATTCTCAGAATATTATGGACAAAGAAGAGGATAAACATTGACATATTAACAGATCAAAAGATCAAGGAAGACTGGCCAATAAACAGCACCATGTCTCGAAAGCGGAACTATTTTGGTCATATCAAGCGTTTTGTATAAACTCTGAATGCATGGTACAAGGGAGGTGGGACAGGGCCGGCAGTCACAAAGATGGACACAGGATATAAGTGACTCCTTTAATATGTCAGTGCACGAGGCGGGAGAGCTGGTGAGAGACCGAGTTTCTTTCATGCATACTATGATGAGAGCGACGTTCTGCAAAGGACACTTTATTGTGGAACATGCGATTCCGGTAGACAATTTGGACACTGCATTGTCTAGCATATATGGAAAGAAGATGTCGAGGTCAACCTCTTCTGCTGTATACAGATCTGTACAACCGTATATGACTGATGCATGTATTAAAGTATTGCAGAGACCATGAACAGTGTTGCATGATGAGGAAAACGGGGAGTATAAAGTGGATACAGTAGAAAATGATCGCAGAGAGGAAAAGATCTGATCGCCTTGGAAGACGCAAGTTACGTATGTGCGATGACAACGATGTATCCGAAATTCCATGCTTAAATTGAGGAAGGCATTTCCCCTGAATGCGTGCTAGTCTAGCTGCTTGTATTCGCCATTCCTATAGGCTATGATTGTATGTCCCCTGTACGCATCTGTAATTCACTTTAAAGAATGCTCTAGGGAGTCCATCAGGATCAGAGAGGGGGGACGCTGAACATTTTATCACGTACATATATTGATGGACCCCAAAAAAAGATGGAAAACACTGCAATAGTGGTTTCCTTTGAGAGCATTCGAAAAGAGAGCATTAGAAAATAATCCCCCCCCCCCTTCCCCGCCCCAATAACACAAAGTAGTAGAAAGATAAGTATCAAGACACTTTCTAAGAAATCAGTAAAGAGATAGAGACAGGTAGTTGCGTATCCTTTACATGATATTGAGGAACAGGCATCATGTTTTATTGTAGCTGTTTTTGTGACTTTGCAACGCAGTTTAGGTTCAATTGATTGTCGTTACTTTACAGAAAGGTCGGTTCTCTTTGAACTGTGCAAACTAACGCAAATTGGTCTGCTGCAATATTTTCCACAACTAAGATGGAACATGGCTTCTAGGGTGTTGGGAAGCGAGTTGGCAACGCCTAAGACGCTGATGACAACAGCGATAAAAAAACCAGTGTCTCCCAGAGTGAGCACTACTGCCCCCATCAGATGGCGTTGGAAACTTAGAGTGGTGGTGGTGGAAAAAAAGGGGGGGGGGGGTCGAGGGGCCTCTGTTACATTTTCCTTCACGTAATGTGGTGGGGGCAGTCTGGGATCTGGTATCAGCCATGGGCGTGGTAGCAGCCTAGGGTGTAGTAGTAGCCTCGGGTGTGGTAGTAGCCTCGGGTTTAGTTGCAGCTTGAGGTGTGTTAGTAGCCTCGGGTGTAGTAGTAGCCTCAGGTGTGGTATCTGCCATGGGTGTGGTAGTAGCCTCGGGTGTGGTAGTAGCCTCAGGTGTAGTAGTAGCCTCGGGTGTGGTAGTAGCCTCGGGCGTGGTAGCAGCCATGTGTGTGGTAGTAGCCTCAGGTGTAGTAGTAGTAGCCTCGGGTGTGGTAGTAGCCTCGGGCGTGGTAGCAGCCGCATGTGTGGTAACAGCAACGGTTGTGGTAGCAGTTTCAGGTGTGGTAACAGCAACGGGTGTGGTAGCAATGTCAGGTGGGGTAGCAGCCTAGGGTATGGTAGTAGCCATGGGTGTGTTAGCAGCCTCGTGTGTGATAGCAGCCTCGGGTGTGGTAACAGCAACGGGTGTGGTAGCAGTTTCAGGTGGGGTAGCAGCCTAGAGCATGGTAGCAGCCTCGGGTGTGGTAGTAGCCATGGGTGTGTTAGCAGCGTCGGGTGTGGTAGCAGCCTCAGGTGTGGTATCAGCCATGGCTGTGGTAGTAGCCTCGGGTGTGGTAGCACCCATGGGTTTGGTAGCAGCCCCAGGTGTGGTAGCAGCCGTGGGTGTGGTAGCAGTCTCGGGTATGGTGGTAGCAGCCTAGGATGTGGTAGCAGTCTCAGATGTAGTAGCAGTCTCGTGTGTGGTAGCAGCCTCGGGTGTGGTTAGGAGCATTGAATAATAAATTAAAAAAAAAAAAGGCAGATGTTAGGAAAAGAAGTAGAAGAAGAAAACAACTGAGCGCACTGGTTAATTATTCGTGGGTGTTTCAGTGTTGTGTACTAATCAATTTAATATTTATTTACTAATTCTTCAAATGCCGTTCTTAGCTTCTGCTGTAATATATCCTTTCACAGACTTTCTACACTTCTGGGGAGAAAGGACTGGGCAAACAGTTATGTAAGCATAAAGTATTTACAATATTTTGTATTGGATAGGAGACTTGCTTTGCCATCTATTGCCAGAAGTTAATGTTAGACACTCAGTTGGTCAGAAAAACGAGAGTTTGAGAAACTGTCTTGCTAAAGAAGTCAAAAAAGGGAAGCGACCGAATCTGAATTGTATATCATAACGTAGCACAAGGTGACCAGATCAGTTCTTCTCCCTAAGTCCATGCCGTGTGTCGTTGGTAGTCTTGTCTATCAAAAACCATCAGTCTAGGTGTCTTTCAGTCAACTCTGACACGGCTGTCCTTCCATGCTGCGATGTCAGACTATCCAGCATAAGTTCTTTCGGTCTCCTTCTTTAGCTCCTCCCCTCCAGCTTTTCTACTGTCGCCATGTACTCCAGTTTTCTCCTTCTTATCACATGACCTAATAATGTAGATTGTCTCTCTCCCATGTGGGCAGTCAGATCTTTTCGTGAGTCAGTTTTTTTCAAAACGTCTTCATTACTCTTTTCATTTGACAAAATCATTTGCGACAGAGAATAGAAATACAGCCTCAATTCAATATTGCAGGCATCGCGCCTGGGTAGTTTCAGAGCAGTCATGCTAGACTAAATGTTCGTCAAGTATTCTACACGTTAATTGCCTTGAACACTTGAATAGCCTCCCATAAAGATACACGTTAGACCAGTCATTGTCTGTGCACGTAGTAATACAAACGATTCTTGTCTGATGATGCTGGTTTGGAACGAAATAGGTGCGACTGAGCTAAGAACTCATCGCGGCGCCGAGCGACTCTGTTACAAAACGTAAGATAACAGAAGTGATATGAAGAAAGAAGTATATTATTTATTGCATCTTTCAGTTTGTTCGATTACAGAAGTTGTGTTTATTTTAAAGAAAGAAATAGATGCAAAAAGATTATGACAGACAGCAAATTAGGTGGGAGGCAAGGTGACAATACCTTGACGGCTCTGCTATAGAGATCTGACCTGATCTGTGCTACTACTGATAGTAAACTGTGACGAATCATTACTACCTGTGCTTTTCATCACGGCTCAGAATGACCATGATTATGACTGGTTGTTTTCTAGGCAGAGGAGGGGAGAGATGAACGCTGAACAATTTTTTTTCTCCACGAAAATGGCTTGATGGACACACAAATGCAGGAAAATACTGCAATAAACGGATCTAAGTATTTTTCAGCTTGTCTTTTTTGGCTACATCTATTTGTTCTCAAATATCATCACGCGCCTACTCACCACAACCTTCGATCATCAAAGCGGGTAGCAGCTCCTCTGCTGACACCCATTCATGCCATGGCAAAAAGCGGTCAAGAGTGTTCTCCCTGTGTCTTTCTCTGACCAGTTTTCCACAGATGTGTTCAGTGGCAACTGCATGTTTCAGTTTCTGTTTACTCGCATAAATGACCTAAAATGACGACTCTCTGCTTCTGGTGTCTGCTATAAGTTATCTTCTGTGATGAGGTGCTTCGCATGCTCTCCACGCAAATAGCGAGCCAGGCGAAAAACCCGGGCACTAAGTGACCGCACGGGATACTTGGGGTCAGTTGAGTATACGTGGGCAGGCCTGAACTAGACTAGTGTACAGTCGCTTCAGAGAATTCACAGAAGTCAGTTGTCTTATTAGCAATTCCAATGTTGTGTGGATGACTAGTGCTAACAGTCGGTTGGAAGATATGGATGCGTGAACAATCGTCAGCATGTATCATAGAATGTTAAAGAATAAACTTACAGCTGGTACAATGGAAACCGAGCATCGCTTGTGTGTTATAATCCCTAGACAGTAGAACGAGTGCAAAACGCAGGTAAATACAACAATCTCACAAGTAGAGCTGTGGCAACAAGCTATAGAGCACACTACATTATTACAAATGCAAACAAGATTATTACGTCTTCCAGCCCTCATATCTTTCAACATGTCTGGGTGCATTTCCCTGTATCAACAATACTAAAAGGTGTTATCAGACGCCACATGCAGAGGCAGATAGATATGATCTGATCACTTATGGACTAATTACTGATTTCATAATATACGTCATAGCACACCGGGCACAACCATAGGTGCTCCTTCTCCCGCATAAAATATCTTAAGATGTAGACGCTAACTGTTCCTTCCCATACGTCTTTCCCTGCCAGATCCAAACTTAATTCCAAGTTCATACATTCTTAAACATGCTATCTTATCTAACCTCGCTTCTTCTATCTGCATTCGTTCATAAATGAACTAACTGACAATACTAAAAGTACCGACAACCCGCAATCCTTACCTACTCTTGTCCCATCAGTGATAACGAGTGTAATCTTGCCAGGGATTTCCCATTATTACCATTCTTATTTCTTAGCGTGCAATAAAGAGTGACATTTCTTTCTGCGAGCAAAATGCCCGTGAAGAAAGTGACCCAGAATGAGACTGCGTCTGGCAAGAGTTAATCGCAGGGATTTGTTTCCGTCGCAGTTTGCGTCAGTCTAGCGTTAAACTTCTCCCTGGTCTATGAATAAGTTAGCTTCTCGAATCAAGAGGCTACAGACGTTGATGTCAGTTCTAAGTTAACCGTATGCAGAGAAATGGACATTAGGACTTACCGAGGAAAATGGCAGTAAAAGGGTAATTTCTTTGCGAGCATTTTTACCCCGAACTATTTAATTCTAACAATTCAGATCTATCCAGTTGCTTGTTCTTCCGCTTGCAGTTTGAGATACCTTTGTTGTTGTTGTTGTTGTTGTTGTTGTTGATCGAACAATTATATTTTAAGGTTGTTGTATTTCATTTCAGAATGCGGATTGGTTTATAAAATATGGGTCTAGTAAAACATGCAATATAGTGTTGCGGCTAGAAAGCCTGCATCAGCGCTATGCACGAATATATATATATATATATATATATATATATATATATATATATATATATATATATATATATATAACATCACGGCCTACTCTATTTATTAGAGAAGGCATTGATATATATATATATATATATATATATATATATATATATATATATATATATATATATATAATGTTACAATCACGAACAAGAAAGCATAAAAATTACTTAACCAAGTTACCTCTGAGAAGAATCCACACATTCTTATGGCCAGTTGAAGCGCTGACACACGTGTGAAAATGGCCGGAAGTTAGTCACTTAGCACTAACTTTACCGTGAACACGCAACTTTGACCTGGTGGCTGAGAACAGCATGTTGAAAGGGCCTGAGGTAAGAAAAGAGCTTTTGTAGGTAGGTGCCTTGCTAGACAAAGAAAAAACAAATCGTCACGTTCAACCAGCAGCTCCGAAGGAGGAGCTTTAGGTTATAATTGTGGTTAGGTTTTTATGCGCCATATAAAATGGCTTAGCATTGATGGTCACCAAGAAGCCCTATAAAAGTCTCCTGCAGTGCTGATGTATTCAAAGGAGACAGACCCAAATACTGTCCTGACCGGCGACAAAGTCGTCTACCGGCGACAAAGCCGTCTACCGGCCAGCCAATGGGCAACCTAGTCGTCGATCTGTGCCCCTAATAATGGCGCTTTAGGGGTCTATTTATTCATGTCAGAGTCCAGTTAGTATATATTACTTTGCTGATCACTCTAATTTGTTGCCCTATGGATTAAGTACTGCTTACCCGCTCGTATTTCCGAGTTCGATCGCACATTCAGGAAATTTGGCAGCAGACCGCCTGGCGTCGGTTTCGACAGTGATATAGATAGCCGACTGTTTATTAGGCAATTTATGAATGTAAAATTCACTGTGAAACCACAAAAATCCAAAACATAATCGGGTTGGTTTTGCACGCTTGCTTCAGCGAACGACCCTTTCACATGGGTCGCCAAAGACTATCGCAAAATCACATATTCATTAAAGTTATGAAGTGCTGGCGAAAATAATTGTATGGTTTTGGGGTCGCCACAACACGAGGAACTGTATTAAGGGGTCACTACAGGAAAAAAAAAATTTTTTTACCTACAATGTTAGACCAATTATTTTATAATGGTCATTTGTAGGGATGTATGTTGATACATTTGTAGACTTTAAGTTTAAAAAAAACATGGTTGCCATTGCAACAGCCGCCATCTTGATGAAAAAACAAATTGTACTTAGACAGCTAAAATCTCAAAAACAAACAGAGGTATTGAGAAACAGATGATTGATTCATGAACTTTAAACTTATTTTCAGGGTCAGGACTAGTTTATTTACTTGAAAGATGTTTTAAAAATTTTTTTTTTTCGAATATTAAAATTTTAGTATGTTGAAAAAATACAAAAATGTAGCTTTTTCATTTAATAATCAAATAAAAAAATAACTTAATAAACTGAGATTTTAAATAGACCTGACCCTATAATGTTGTGTTGGGAGTATCCACACCAAAATGCACGTCTCTAGTCTTTGTATTAGCTGAGATTTTAGGAGATCCCACACACACACACACACACAAAAATAGAATTGTTAGAAAAGTGACTTTTAAACTTTTTTTTATCTAAAAAAAGTGCATGGGCTGGTGTCTTTAGTATTACCTTTTCAATGCTTAACTGTTTACCAATGACACAAATTTTGTGTGTAATCTATTCTACGAATGCCGAACATTACAAAAATGAACACATTGAAAAAGTGATATTTTTGTCATAAATTGGAAAAAAATGCCGTGTAGTCACCCCTTAAAGGGTCGCTGCATTGGGAAGGCTGAGAACCACTGAATTAAGGTAAAGAATCAATTAGCTTGTCTTCATAGCAGAAAACCTGTTCAGCTAGGCAGAGAACATGTGTTGCCCATATAGCAATCGGCCGGCCGTTTTCACTCTAAAACTACCTATAAAACTATTTCCTTTCTAACTCTAAAAGTATCTCCTTTTTAACTCTAAAACTATTTCTTTGTAAGCTCTAAAACTATCTCTTCTTCAACTCTAAAACTCTTTCCTTTGTAACTCTAAAACTATCTCCATTTTAACTCTAAAACTATCTCCTTTTTAACTCCACAACTATCTCCTTTTTAACTCTGTAATTAAATCCTTTTTAATTCTAAAACCATCTCATTTTTAACTCTTAATTTGTGTCCTTTAAAACTCTGAAACTATATAATTATCTGCTAATATTATCTCCTTTTTAACTCAAAAACTATTTCTCTTACAACTCTAAAATTAGCACTTCTCTAAAACTATCTCCTTTTTAACACTAAAAATATCTCTTTTTTAACTCTAACTATCTGCAAGCTACCGCGGATAACTTGCAAAATTCCCACAATCAATTGAAACCCAGTAAAGGATCTGCAAATGCTCAAGCTGATTACTATTATTACGAAGACAACGAGGGTGACATGTTGAGACTAGTTTGAGTCTGTCAAGTGAAAGGAAAGTTTCTAGTCACAAAAGCTGCCTGTCTGGTAAGATGTGAAACTCTGCAAGATTCAGATAAAATGTGATTAGAAAATAAACGGTTTGGGGGGTGGGGGAGGGGAGGGAGGAGGAATAATCTAATATCTCTTGAGATTCCTTACAGAAATCATTATTTTGACAGATTCTGTTTAGTCAGAGGCAGTTGGGGAAATTGGATAGAATCTTGACAACACTTTGAGTAAAGCAGGAAATAGCGATTATCAGCAGGTCGGCAAAAGTAATAAATGACTGAGTGAGTGAATGAATGAACGAATGAATTAATAATTGAAAATATTACTTCATTGCACTGGGAACATTTGCACACTGTCTCTGTCTCTTTCTTTAGTAACCAAACAAAGAGTCCCTATCCTCAAGGCAATATGATAAGATACAAAACAGAAATAGGATTGTTCACAGTTGAAAAAACATTCTAAATAAAATATGCAGCTCACAGTGTCGCGCCATGCACTCAACTCAGTAACTGTGCGACAAAACTATATACTTTCAGTTTACAAATCAAGGAAAATGCAACGACCACTGTCTGTCAGAAGCCAAACATTTGAACAGACTAGAAACAGTTACCGTACCCAGCGTCCATTTTGAGCGAAAATATAAAACTTTTCACGCCGTTGGCGTTTGAGGCTTACTGAACAAGATCCATTCTTTTAATAGACTGAATGGAACAGATTGGGTATTGTGGTCCAGTGTCACCTAATTTTTTTTTATGTGCCATCTGCTGTTGGTACATGAGAAGGCAGGTGGCCTTGATGTAATTTATCGTGCAGTCCATATCCTCTCGTGTACCATACCATACAGTTTTTCACCGTGGTATGCTTTCAGCAGAGTGTTAGAGATTAAACACAACAGTCTTCATTCCTGCTAGGGTTTTCTGAAATCCAAGAAGGTATTCCTGGTGGTAAAATATTCACCTATATTATCTGTGCTTTTCGACCTGGCGCCTCTGTCTTCAAAGTGCTTGTCTTTCAGGATGTGCTTCCTTAGCCGTTACCAGCCAAGGCCTGACCACCGGGCAGTGTTAGATTTAGTTTCAGAGTATCTTTATAATATGTGGGTTTCTGTCCCCAGCTGATGGGTCCCACCTACTTGGAGGAATGCTTAATTTTTCTACAAAGGTTTGATTTGATTTGATTCAAGAACCGACATCACAGCACTCATGGCATTCCAATAAGCGCTCCGTCCCCATCTTCAGCAGCCAGCGAAGAGTTCCGATACTAATGGTGCCAGTAGCTTTCTGATTAAACGTCCGTCTTGCCTTTCCTCTGAGCCTCGAGCATCTGCCAGAACCTCTCGTTCCTCCCTCCACCCCCCCCCCCCCAAATCAATTTCACAAGACTGTTGTGATCCATCTGCTCCTCCGAATTGTTCACGCTCTCCCACAAGGCACTAACCACGTCTGCCCTATCATGTATCAGTATTCCACCAAGTTGTGCAGAGCCAACCAGTCTGTCCGCCTGTTCATTTCCCAACACACCGGCGGGACCCGGTGAAAAAATCTAGACAATACTCCTCTTCTATAATAATAATAATAATAATAATAATAATAATAATAATAATAATTAAGAAAGTACAATAATAATATTAATAATATATTAATAAGAATAAGTATTCGAGAAATAAGAGGGTGAAGTAAACATTTCAAATTTCATTGTCGTGGTCATGAGTAAAGCGCACACACATATAAACACGGATATCTACTGAGCGTACTAATATTCGCGCAATGGTCAGACATATACATAAACAGACACACGGCACTAACCACCGCATTTAATATACGTCATGTTACAGGATGTGGGTAAAAGATGAAGGGGAAAGGACAAAG
>CAJHNH020003744.1:0-58680 GCA_905116865.2 Candidula unifasciata
TGGGAGTGACTAACTGAATACTGTGAGTGGCTAACTCAGCGTTGTGAGTGGCAAAATGAATGCTGACACTGGCGGACTGAATATTAGGAGTGGACGTTTAAACGCTGTGAGTAGCTAAATGAATATTGGGAGTGACTAACTAAATACCGTGAGTGGCTAACTCAGCGTTGTGAGTGGCAAAATGAATGCTGACACTGGTGGACTGAATATTAGGAGTGGATGGTTAAACGCTGTGAGTAGCTAAATGAATATTGGGAGTGACTAACTAAATACTGTGAGTGGCTAACTCAGCGTTGTGAGTGGCAAAATGAATGCTGACACTGGCGGACTGAATGTTGACGTGGTAAAACTGGCGGGCTGGATGTTGGCAGCGGCAACATGGGAGTGTATTATGTGCAATGACGTCGACTATGATAAAACAGAAGCATGTCGTAAGAGTCCACTGTGGGCTTCTTCGAAGTCAAAGTGCATCTGCCCGAGAGGCAAGGAACCAATAGTCTGCATACGGGTAAGACAGTTCTGTAAAAAGGATGCGGAAGCGGCATTCAGGTTCTGGAACAAGACTAAAGTCTAAAGGTGGACGAACAACTTGAACTTTCCGCCGGAGATTACAGACGGTCAACGCAAAGAAGAAGAAACTGTTTAAAATGGGTATCGAGGTAAAGTCCTGGAAAGTAAAGGCAGCAGGTGGTGGTTATCCATAACGACCATCTAATTCCGATTAGTCAGTAAAAAATATATGTCTTGCTTAATATGTTATTTCCGTATCCTTTACAGGACGTTGCAGAACCAGCTTTAGCATTATCTGACTTTTATGGTTTCTCTAGGAAAATTGTACGTTCAATAGTTTGCCATTGCCCCTGAACTATCAGCTATCGGTGCCATTGTCGAAACCAACGCAAGACAAATCATGACCGGCTCCAGCTGACGGGCCGTGCTGCTGACGTCACCGCGTCAGGCTAACAATGCGGTAACGTTCTCAAACAAGATATAATCTATTTTCGACAGTAGCAAGGAAAGACAACTTAAATAGTATCTTTAAGTATCTACATGCCTTCTTCATTATTTCACATTTTTAGCCGACTTTTCTTTATTACGCTCAGGACACCCCAGGCTGCCTCAGCACCCAGTTTGAGAAATGCTGCGTTAACGCATCGTTAGCCCGACCCGGTGACGTCAGCAGCACGGCCCGTCAGCCGGAGCCGGTCGTGCCTGTACACACATTCCGGAAGTTGTACTCCATCTTGTTTTCTGTAAACTGCACCCTCCCTAACCTTTTTCTCCAGGCCAAAATGGCGCTTGACATAGCCAAAAGACCCCAGCTTTCGGAATTATATTCTACTAAAAAAAAAATCAATACAATAAAAAAGAAAACAACGCATGGCTACTAAATGGATCGTAATTTAGAAATTCAAAAGTCTGCTTTGTGGCTAAGTCAATGCGAACGCTTCGTAATGCTGGGACGCCGGGTTCGATCCCAGCTGCGGGTCATGCGCCTTTCGTTAGTTTCGACATTGGTATCAAGAAAGCCGACCGCCCGCCCAGTAAGCAATGGCAAACTACTGGACGTAAATTGCCTAGAAACCACAACAGCCAGGGGCTGTTGGTTCTGCAACATAATTCAAAAAACCAAATCGTTCGAATTGCACACAAGAATACCTTCGAGTTCAATCAATTGACAATTCTTTTGCTTCTTAATAATCGATAATATTTAGGCATATGGACTTCCCTGTCAAAAAATGGCACCACCTTCGACACCTATGCGGTTTTTTTAAAACAGCATACAAATAAATCGCCGCTACGGTTATTTTGGGAGAAGACTTAAATGACAGAATAAAACGAACTGACCTAGAGAATTATATTTTAATAGCTTACTGTATAGCACCCGGAAACAAATAGTTGATTAGGAACGTCAACTGCTCCAACATACTAAGAGACGATAAAAACACTTGGAGACATACCCAGGAGGAGATCGGAGCACTTATGATCATGTCTGATGTGCGATAAAGATGATCTTGAAAATGAATATTGAACTAGGAGACGAAATACAATCTAGAATACAATCTGAAAATAAAGCATAAAATGCTGATCAGAAAAATTGTCTTGTACGGCTCTGAAATCGGAAGCGCAGCGAACAGAGTAAAATAAAGTAAAGATCCCTTTAAACGCCTTTAGTTGCATCGGGCAATTATTGGGAAGAACACCCATATTTATACAGACTAATCGGCACTAGGTGGGTAATGTAGTCAGCATAACGTCGGCCGTCTTTACTTCCACAGGACATACATCCTGGTACCCATTTCAGGCTGGGTAGACCTACGACGCCCCTACCACTGTAACAGGGTACATTTTAAAGAGGGGATAGCAAAGAAGAAGGGACATATACAAGTAAAGAGAGAGAGAGAGAGAGAGAGAGAGAGAGAGAGAGAGAGAGAGAGAGAGAGAGAGACAGAGACAGACAGACGAGAAGAAATAATAGTTAAAGGATGTAGGAGAGGACAAAATGTTCTCCTATGTTGAGAGTGTAGTAATAAGTCTACACCCCAAACGATCAGGTAATAGTCAGTCGAGCTATGAAATAGAGAGTATAGTAAAGTGGTATAAAGACTACAACTAAATAATAGTACTACTTCTATACTCACGATGGAATAAAAGAATAACAAATAAAAAACATTTTTTAAAATTGGAACAGAATTACAAAGTCGTACATCTCATATTACACAACCAAAAGATGTCATAATAAGTTATAGACAGAACGTCCGCACATTATAAAACCTCAGATAATTCAACAGTTCATTGCAACTGACAGAAGAATCTACTCTACTCAACGATAAACTAAAAGTGACTCTTAGAATCTCCTTCATTTATATTAATCATTTATTACCAGTTAGCCAACTAGACACGTCTACTCTACAAATAATGAACCAAATACAGAATACAATCTAGCCGTCTACTCTATTTCTAAATATCGGCTACCATTGAGACATATTGCCGATTGCAGTGTAGAGACCATCTACCCTATTGCCAACCCAGTACAACCATGACAGAAACTGCCATGTCACAAATCACCCAGCAATGTTTCTTGCATTATCTGCCTCAGGTCAGAAAGCTGATATAGATCTGCCATGTCTCCAAACCAGTGACATCTCACAAGTGAGACTTCGCTCCTATGGCACTGCTCTCTCGCCGGAGCCGTTCTCCCGACTTCCCTTACCCAGAACACATCCTCAGCTAACCAAACCAAGCCGGTATTAGTTCATTAAACTGTATTTCCCGCCAAAGAGAGGTTTCCAAGCCACTTTACATAATTGGATGGAAAAACCCCAGGAGATCTAGTGCATCTTTGTTCGTTGTCCCTAAGGTCCTGCCTCTTTAAATTTATGATAGGAAAAGTAAACCAGCTAACCTTTTCTCGCTGACAATGCCGCTTCGAAAAGTTCAGATTTAATTGACTTTGTAAATGGCTATGTTTTCCCAGCGGCCATACTAACTTATCCTTTGTATGGCTGTCTCTACCCATGCCAGACCATGATAAAAATCCACGCAACAGCTAACAGAGGTGAAGATTGTTACACATTTTGTAAAACAGTCTAACGACATATCTTTCGACCCATTAAAGATGCAAACAACGGGTAATGGAGATTGAGAAACAGCAGTCTGTTTAAATCACCACTGATCATTGGCATCATGAGGGAAATTATACTGAAACGGCATGGATACATAGAAGGAATGGCAGATGGCCGAGAGGCAAAAACTGTGTGCACACAAGAAACCACTAAGCAGACAAAGAGAACGACGGAGAGACAATATCCAAGCAGACCTACGAAAACTTGGAGTTACAAAAAGGAATGAGGGGGCCAATCACAGCGATGAATAGAAGCGAGTGGGTACAAGTAACGTTGTTCTCTCCACGCCCCGCCCATTTACACACTAGGTCTCTTCTGATTGGTAGTTCCTGAACCTGTCACCTTGGCACAAAGTTAGGAGTACGGGGGTGTTCCGCAATGCCGTTGATATCGCGTATTGTATGTTTCATCATGCCAGCGCTTTTAACACTCTAAAGAAATGGAGAAACTGGCCCTAAAACAAAACCCACAGAGAGTGCTGCAACTTATGTCACATGCATTCTCTTTCTCGGAATGAAAACGTAAATGCAACACATCATTGAAAGCAAACAAAAGAGCAGGACACATCCGTAACCTTCAGGAAAGTCGACCAGCCCAACAAACTTATGAATAAAAGGGACCTACTTTGTTTGGGGAGATTTACGTGAACCAAACCAGCGAGTGATATCTGAAGCGATGAATCTTCTTCTTCTTCTTGTTAAAGTCTGTAGCGTTGGTAGTCATGTCTATCCTTCTGTCCCGTGTACTTTCAACAAACTCTGACACAGATGATCCTTCATGCCATGATGTCAAATCGTCCAACATCTTTTTTCTTCGGTCTCACTCTTCCTCTACTCCTCTGCAACTTTCCTGCTGTCGCAGTGTATTCAAGTTTTCCGCGATGAATCTACAGGGCTCGAAATGCCGAAGAAGAAAAGATATAAAGAGTGTCATCTGGCGGGGGGGGGGGGGGCAAAAAAGCTCACGACGCTGTTCAACCTTTGGGCGCACCAAACGTACGATGCTAGACATGTATTTCATAGACTAGCGGGCTCTGGAACGATGATGTGATCACCGTAGTGCAGCGGCCAGACGTTCACTGTCCGATCCGAAAATCTTGAGTTCGAACACTCACTCAAGTTAGATTTTTTAAAAGAATGTCCTGGGGAGTAAAGGGGGCCGGTGCAGTGTTGACCATATCACCCATCGGCAAAAGATTGGTCTATACAAGTTTAGATCTACCACTATATCCCCAAATGGAACCAAATTTTTTATCAAAATTGGTTTTGGCTCCTAGATAGATCCTGCCTGGAATGGGTACCAGGTAAAGTCCTATCAAGTAAAGGCGGCCGAAGTGATGCTGACCACATCACCAACAGTGTCGATTGGTCTATAAAGTATATAGGTCTAGCCCTATATGCCCAATACGCCTGAAGTCGCGAAGAAGAGTCCTTTGCTTCACTGTTATTGTATCCCTGATGCACAAGTTACAAGAAAAGAGGTCCTTTTTTAAAGTCTCGTTCGCCTATTACTGGTACAAGCGTGGCTCAAGATTATCAAGAGCTATGCCATCAAGTAGCGTGGCGATCATGCCTCTCCACAATCTGCGATCCACAACTGCATCTATCAGTTCGTGTGTTGACACCCCTACATGTCATGATTAAAGACTGCCAAGAATCTCCTCACGCTGTTTTTCTGTCTCTTTTCCCTCAAATCTTTCCAGTGGTCACAATATGTTATATTTTCCTTCTTCTCATAGTGTAAAAAAAAACAAAAACATAAAAAACGATGACTGTCTCTTTCTGATGTTTGTGATACGTTGTCTTCGAACACCCGCCTCTTTCAAAGCATCTGGATTGCTCTTCTTAGCTGTCTAAAGAATTCTAAGGATTCTTCTGTAAAACCACATCTCCAAAGGCCCCAAGATATTGTTCGGCTTGTTTATTATTCGGCTCAAAATAGTACTGTGTAATTTTCCTTAATTTTATAAAATAAACCTTGTGTACTCTTGGATCGTATGCCTAGCTTTTTAGGTAAACTTCACGTACGTTGGAGGATCCACGTGAATGTTAGAATCTTGTGCATTTGCAAACGGAAAAGAGCTGAACGATTAAGTCGCTACCGCAGTTTGAAAATTATAATAGACACTCACGAGTAGATTATGTATAGTACGTTCATGCAGTCTTCGGGTCAAGATTGGAGATACTGTATTAACTTTTGTCGGCGTCTGAGGCTTAGGCTTTACGAACGCAATTCATAATGCTGGGGTGCTCGGTTTAATTCCAGCTGCAGGCGATTTGGCAGCATACTGTGTTGCGTTGGTTTTGACAGTGGTACCGAAAGTCGACCGTTCAGTTGGCAATGGCAAACTACTGAATGTAAAATTTGCCTAGAAAAACCAAAAGAGCCAAACAATACTCAGGTTGCTTCTGCAACGTCCTGTAAAGAATACACTACTCAAATTCAGTTTCGTCCTTTTTAGAATGACATTTTTTGTTATTTGAAGCCCCACCCTGGCTTTTTCCAGGGGCCGCAATATAGGAAGGCCATACATATGGCCAATTGTCTGAACGCGGTTTCTGGGACCTCTCCACGGCGACCCTCATCCACATGGGGGCACTTTGTGTCATCGGGTGTTTATCGCTTGTGTGATGTCCTAGTGTGGTAGAAAGTCAGTCAGTTCAGGGTTGCCACATTGGCATTTTTGATGCCAGATTCCACAAATTTGGCATATTTCAAACTGAACTGGCATAAGATAATGAACTGGCATATTCTGGCATATTTGGGTTTTTCCTGGCTTTTCTGATCAAGGTGTGCTCACATTTTCTTCATGGTTCATCCGTTAGAAACACGCAGATTTACTAGAAGCAATGTAGACTTACAGTTAACATCTTTATTTCAGTTTGACTTTGTTGTGATGTCCTGGTGCGAGCTAACGGAGATTCGCGCCATTTCTTACTGTATTTGTCTTCCTTAACGGATCGTGACTTCGATAAACCAAGGTCCTATGTAATGTATGTTAATCTACTAGAATAAATGCGGGATTTAAAACAAAACCCACCACTGATACCAAGTGATTCAGACCGTTCAGTAACTACTCGAGGACAGAAAATAGAGAGGATTTGGACCTAGTTCTATCTGTGATAGATTTTATTACTTTTACCAATGGCCACGTCATCCCAAAATATATGGAATGCATCTTATGTCATCGCAAGTATAATAGTAACTGGAAGAAAACATACCCACGGCTCAAAAGATCTTCAGACGGATCACAGGCAGCATATTGTAAACTGTGTCAGTGCACTGTAGCACCAAGAATTAGTAGCATATCCAATAATGAAAATTCCGGGGGTGGGGGGGGACAGGATGAAAACCGCCAAAAAAGCCACTCACAGATTATTACAACAATGACTGCTAGGCAAAGTAATGATAAAGGCAGCAGAGTTGCAACTTGCTGTAGGCATGACCTGTCATTGTGCAATGCGCACAATTGATCATCTAAGTGAAATCGGGGAAGTACATGATCGTGCATGGTCGGGGAAGTACATTGGAGCACATACAGTTGCATAGAACTAAACGTTCATGTCTAATAAAAAATATTATATCGCCAGCTCTCAAGGATGACCTTATTGATGATTTTCGGAACAAGAAATATACCATCATTATAGATGAGTTGCAAAGACTTCATCCCATCTGAGATAATACATAAAGAGTTTACACACAAAAAGGTTTACGCTGTATCTTCCACTGGTTCCAGTGAGGATAGCAGTGAAGAATTCAATCTAGAGCTTTCGATGTGAAGCTAGTACAATGTTACACATTGTTTGGCATTTTCTGGCATATTTGGATAATGGTTTGGCATAAAATGAAGTTTTTTTTTATCTGGCAACCCTGAATTAGCAAGTCTTTAGACACCTTTAGTGAAATCTCCTACAACAGATCTAGTTTACCTCTTCAGCATGGTCCAACTTAATTAGAACCACCACAAACGCCTTTCTGTTATAACATTTATTGACAGACACGACTTCGTATATCGATTTTTCAAAATCACGTCAGGTTCAAGCAGGAAACGTATTGATTCATTTAAGTAATTTATCCAAGTGGGGGATAGGCAAGTCCCACCAGGAGGGGCGTTGAAAGGGGCTGTGGATTATGGGCCGACTTCTATGTAGACATTGAATTCAGTTGTCAATGTTTTAAATAGGCGACACAGGCAGTGGTAATTAAGAAAAGGCTACTTTGTTGGTGAATAAAGTAAAAATCAAGAACCACGGCGATGGACGCAGGCAGTCATTGTTAGATATACCCAGGGAAAGATTTGGACTTGATGAAGCCCTAAGCTTTATAAAGCCATGATGCTCCTTATTCTTCTTACATATTGAAAGTCCCCCTGTGGGATGCAATTTTTTGTTATTTAAAGCCCCATCCTGGCTTCTTCCGGGGGTCCTGAAAATAGCATAGATATGGCCTAGCCATAGATATGGCTTAACGGCTTAATGCTTTTTCAGGGATCTCTCCCCAGGTGATCCTCATCCACATGGTGCCACTGTGTGTCTGTCACCGGGTGTTTATCGCTTGTGTGATGTCCTGGTGGGGTACAACTACCTATCTATCTACCTTTTTCTTCTTCAGAATTCCGAGCCCTTGAGGTCCATTGCTGCAGATATCACCCGCCTCCATTCATCTCTCTGGTTGGTCTTCTCTTTTCAGTTGGTGACATCAAGTGTTTGTAGGTCTGTCTGGATATTATCTTTCCATTGTTTCCTGATCTGCCTCGTGGTCAATGACCATTCAGCTCCCTTGTGTATACAGTTTTAACATTTCTGTAGTCTGACCTTCTCTCAGCATGCCCCAGGCATTTCAGCCTATTAGCCCTCATGATGGCAGTGATGAATAGTAATTTAAACAGATTATGTATGTTGTTATTGCTTCTCACTCTTCATCTGCATTCTGTTCGCATCTTTGATTATGTCCAAAGATTCGTCAAAGACTGTTTTGTCATGGTGGTCTGGAGAGAACGGTGATGGAGGGTACAGTTTCCAGGAAAACCCGACAGAGGCTGACCTCCATGAAGGTGGATACAGGACAATATAGATGCATTGGGTATAAAAACACACAGCGCTGGAATAGTTTTCAACTAGCAATAACCACACCTCAGTAAAACCTCATTGGCTATGGTACCGCCACTGCGCAAAGCTATACAGGGCTGGGGATTCGGCTAAGAGTAAGAGACTTTTAGGCGAGCCGTAAAGAAACCGACATTCTGTAAAGGACAAGCTGACTGACTGATTGAGCTGGGGTTACAACTTCATCGCAAACTGGTCCCATAATAACTGCATTTCTGTGCCAGTGTTTCAGCTCTGTGGCTAAGTCGAAGTGAACGCTTCGTACTGCCGGGTTCGATCCCAGCTGCTGGCCATGCGCCTTGCGTTGGTTTCGACAGTGGTATCAGGGAGCCGGCCGTCCAAAAAGCAATGGCAAACTACTGGATGTAAATTTGCCTAGTGAAACCACACAACAGCCAGGGGCTGCTGGGATTGGTTCTGCAACGTCCTGTAAAGGATACGCAACTAACCTGTGCCTGTATAAACCACACAAAATTCCCATTGAACTTTTTGTTTTGTTTCAACCTGTTTACATTATAAAAGGTAAATTCGCTAGATATGAATCAGCTTCACTGCACACGGTTATAAACCATAAGTACTTTGCCACCAGTACGGACAGCTGATAGGAAACTGTCTGCCTGTGTCGCCGTCTGCACGCAACTCCGTAGCTACAGCGATGTTCCTCTCTTTACCCCTGAGTATTAACTCTGGTACTCATTTCCTAGAGGCTGGGTGAGCCCCAGGAGCCGTCCGGTTTCGAACACCGGCTATGGGCTGTAGCAAGTCTCAGCTGGATTTGAAAGTGAGTCTCATATGGACTGCTCTAATGTGGCCCCTGTGTTTACATTGTAAAAGTCTTATGAGAATTTCGTTACATGTTCATGCTAATTCTGTAGTAAGGCACCGGACAAGATACTAATAAGATGTGATAAGCAATATTTGGTTTGCCATATTCAAATACTCGAAAACATAAAATTAATAGTTTTCTTGTGGTAAATGACATTCTTATGCATGTGACATAATTTGCATTTTTTTAAAACTTTTGTTTAGTTTGTTGGTAAAAGAGATTTTCTATTAGTTTGTTGGTGAAAGAACAAGAAACCAGTGCTAATGTATGACTTTTTATTTATTTATTCTGAACAATATATAAATAAAATATTTCTCACTGTTCAGAAAAAAAAGGAGTTAAACAAAAGGAAGACAGAAAAACTGTAATTCAAAAATGAAAACCTTTTCAAGACAAAATTAACCGGAGGAAATGAATACAAAATAATCATAAAAAAGGAAACTGAATTCACAGAAAATTTAAGGATTTTGGAACAATATACAATAACATTAATATTATCAAAACTTTATATCATTTTCAGTCCATTTGTTAACACATGAAAGACAAATCATAGCAGTATATATGCAGACACCTGACCCAGCATTCTTTTATAGATCATACAGTAGGGTGTATCTAATGGTGTAAATATAATTATAAAACAATATAAACCAGGTGCTACTGTTACATCACATGTTGTAGGCACGTACAACTGAAATATATATTTTAAAAAGTAAATATTTAATATCACTTTAGAATGCATACAATATAAGGAAATTGACAACCATATTGGATATTTTATTGCCAAGAATATAAAAATGTAAAGCCAAAGCTCCCCAAAAATACATGTATGAATAAAAAGCAACACTAAAATATTTTTAAAATATATAGTGTTAGCCATGAAAATGTATGCATACTTAACTGCTCCAATCCTATAAGTGGCCAATTGTTATATCTCTAGGTATGATGGAAATATCCATCCCTGATTTTTCTATAACCCACAGCTAGTGAGTTGAGTTGAGTCAAGAATTGACATCACAGCACAGCACTAAGGGCATTCCAATGTGTGCTCCGTTCCTATCTTCAGCAGCCAGTGCAGAGTTCCAATACTGATTGTACCGGTCACAATCTGGTTATACGTCTGTCATGCCTTTCCTTTGAGTTTAGTAAGCCGGCCAGACTCTCTGGTTACAGCCAGGTGCCTCATTCTCTCCAGACCATTATAATCTTGTTTTTCTACTAATTCTGTTGCTTGTTCCCAAAGAGCCTTGACCACATCTGCCTTGTCATGTATCAATTCACCACCCAGTGGTGCAGATCCAGCCAAACTGTCTGCCTGTTCATTACCCACTATGCCGGGATGGCCTGGAGAAAAGATCCAAAGTATGCTCACTACCTGTGTCATTCCCAGTGAAGCTCGCCACGCTGCTCGAAGCAACCCTGTCTTCACCTTTCAGAGTCTATTAGAATTACAACATGTGTGTGCATCTTGTTCTCTAGCGACTGGAGAGCTGCAGTTACCGCCTCCACCTCCATTCTCAGGCTAGATATTGTGGTATCATATGCTAGGCTGTCTCGCACTAAAGATTTTCCATTGAACAATATAAATAGCTAGTGAGTATGACGAGTGACCTACTTGATGCTTGCATTATTTTGAGGGTTACAGTTTTCTCGACTTGGCTAAAGAACTAATCAGTGGCTATGCATACACATGTTGTAATTGTATCAGACTCTGAAGGCATGCTGAGAAAAGTGTGCTCTTTCTTCCATGTCTTCTCATCTTCCTGCTACCTCAGTAAACATTAAGGGAGATGTAAGGATCTTCTGTGTGCTCTTTCTTCCATGTCTTCTATTCTTCCTGCTACCTCAGATAACCTTAAGGGAGATGTAAGGATCTTCTGTGTGCTCTTTCTTCCATGTCTTCTATTCTTCCTGCTACCTCAGATAACCTTAAGGGAGATGTAAGGATCTTCTGTGTGCTCTTTCTTCCGTGTCTTCTCTTCTTCCTGCTACCTCACTAAACATTAGGGGAGATGTAAGGATCTTCTGTGTGCTCTTTGTTCCGTGTCTTCTCTCTTCTTCCTGCTATCTAAATAAACATTAGGGGAGATGTAAGGATCTTCTGTGTGCTCTTTGTTCCGTGTCTTTTCTTCTTCCTGCTACCTCAGTAAACGTTAAGGGAGATGTAAGGATCTTCTGTGTGCTCTTTGTTCCGTGTCTTTTCTTCTTCCTGCTACCTCAGTAAACGTTAAGGGAGATGTAAGGATCTTTTGTGTGCTCTTTCTTCCATGTCTTCTATTCTTCCTGCTACCTCAATAAACATTAGGGGAGATGTAAGGATCTTCTGTGTGCTCTTTGTTCCATGTCTTCTCTTCTTCCTGCTACCTCAGTAAACGTTAAGGGAGATGTAAGGATCTTCTGTGTGCTCTTTTTTCCGTGTCTTCTCTTCTTCCTGCTACCTCAATAAACGTTAAGGGAGATGTAAGGATCTTCTGTGAAGGATCATTTACTTTGTTAAAACCATGTCCTCAATATGCCACAAAGTGCACATCTAATCTTTCAAATTTAGCTGTAACCCAATTGTTTATAGTTACAGTGACAATGATTTAGAAATAGAAAACACACAAAATGGATTTGTGATGAAAACAGCATTTAACAACCAATAAGATGTGTGCAAGACAAAGCAAATAAATAAACAACAAAGGAAGCAAATTTAAGAGCAAATAAATTTTTCAAAATGAATAATTAATAAGCAGAAAGACGTGTCCTTTCTTTTTATCTTGGCAAGTTAACAGCTTTGGTTTTATTGAAAAAAATTAACTTTAAAAGATATATAAATCTGGTTAAAGTAATGCAACCCTCACATGTCTGAATTAGAAGTAATGTGTGGATGAATTTAAAGGAAAAAACATCCATGTTGATTAACTGTTTTCATACATACAAGTGTATGAATTTATTGTAAAACAAATAACTATTCACATTATGAAAATATGGTTGAAATGTTGAATAAAACCTTACATAACTGTGCATATATAATTATTCTGTTTTAAAACAATGCACTAAATTATACTATTAAAAAAAACCCACATTTATACAATTATTTACAACATACTTCAGAATTTAATACAATTATAAACAAATTTCTTAAAAAAATTATATGCCTTCTGCCTTTGCCCTTAAAAGGGTGGCTGACATGTTGTGTTGTAGTTGCAACATCTATGGCTTTCAGCCCAACACATCTGATTTCAGTAAACCCGTAATTAGTTACCTTTTACAACATATTAGTTAAAATATCCTGGATCTACTCTTTTTTCCCTCTACAACTTGGACTCTGGAACACACATGAAAAATATTTTGTGTTAAAATAAAATGAATATTTGAACTAAAAAAATTGTATGCCTATTGTAACCATACTGAATACCCCTAAACTTCAGAGATGTTCCGATATGTTCGCACACAACAAATATAAGTAAAATACTGGACAACGATTACATCAGTGGCACATTTTGGATGTGGTGCTAGACTTGTATTTTGATACACCAGTGGGCATCTGATTGCTGATGTGGTAAAACATAACCTGCTGACCACCTGTACTTCCAAAAGACATACCTGGTACCCATTTTAAGATGTATCCGCCTGACAGCCAAAGTCAATTTTGAAAACAAATCCTCCTTGATGTGAATCTGAACCTTAGACCTTGGAACTGACAGCTGAGCGTCCAGCCACAATATATATGTGGCAAATAAAATATACTGAGTTACGCTTGATTATATTCTCCCCCATGTGGGAGCTGAAATGCTAAAGAAAGATTCTCAAAATACCATGGATAGAAAAGAGAAGAAATACTGATCTGAACATAAAAAAGAACTGGCTAATAAACAGCATCTTGTCTCGGAAGCTGAAATCATTTGGTAATATCAAGCACCATGGCGGATTAGACAAAATAATAGCAGATAGCAGAAGGCTTGATACCAGGAAGGAGGGGCAGGGGCTGACCGACACGAAGATGGGCACATGATGTAAGTGACTCCTTGAATATGAAAGTACATGAGGCGGGAGAGCCGGCAAGAGACCGAGTTCCTTTAAGGCAGGTCATGATGAGAACGACATTCTGCAAAGGACCTGCTACACGATGATGATGATGATGTGGGTTCTGAGGCCCCACTTTTAGAGAAAAAGAATCAGTATCTCCATGCTCAATGTACCTAGTAGGAGATGACTGGCATTTCTTCTTTCTTTGCCCCACAATCAGTTTCTGCATGCTAGTCTTGTTTAATACCCATTTCCAACAGGTGGTTCCTTGTCTCCGACTCCTTTGACTTTATGTCTCCGGAACGCACTGCATTCGGTACGTGTAATAAAACTTGTCTAATAAAATATCCTTCCATCTTTCTACTTCTTTCTATGAGTGCCGATCAATACATTGTCTGTTTGTTTATTATATATAAATTCAGTATGTCTGCCCTGTCCATACTTTTTTGCCCACTAACTACATATTTCCATATATAACTCCCCCCACCCAAAAAAAAAAAAAAGAAGCAAAAAAAAAAAAAAAAAAACCACAAAAATGTGATGATTTTGCTACACATTAATAACACCCAGTCAAGTATAGTGGTTGTCTGTGACAGAAAGAATTAACTCTTTCTGGTGTTGGATCTACCCCGATCATGAGACAAAAAGTCCCTTTTTACGCCAGCGATGTGTCATGTGGGATGCCAGTCTCACATTTTTAAAAACCGATCGGCACTCAGTGGGTGATGCTACAGTCAACATCACACAAGCCACATTTAAGTCATAGGTCATTTACATGATATGCAGTTCAGATCCCACACATAGTGAAAACAAACACCTAGGTGTTTAAAAAAAAAAAAACTTTACGAGCTGTGAGGTTGATGTGGCAATCTTTTTAGTTATATACATTTTTATGAAGGACACAAAAAGTCTAAACTAAAAAAAAAAAAAAATACTGAGCTATGCTTTCTTATATCCTAATAATGGATTCACATATAATGACAACAAATGGGTACACTGAAAACTACGAGCTGTGATGTTTTCAATGTATGTGCTTCATCAAATACAATCAATTAATTAATAAAGAAAATGTATGTATTTGAACAAAAATTTTGTATATAGCTTACAAAGACAATAGGAGATTAGATAAACCTTAATATTATTTAAAAGAAATATTTTTGGAAGTTACTCATTGAAGGCAGTGAGCACAGGATGGGGACAACATTTAATTTTCACCAGAAAAGACAGGCGTACTTCTAGTTAGATTGCAGCTAGCACCAGCATTGGAACTCCTCAATGGCTTCTGAGGAAAAGGACACAGCAAGAGTGGGATTGTTCTCAGAGCTGTGATATGAAGTGTTGATTTATTAATTCATAATTCAAAACTGCTGAGCTAATGATACAGTCTAAGGAAAAAAAACCCGATTTCTTGATGAATCATCACAAGCTGTTGTAGTGGGTAGTAAAATATAGAACTGTGTGCAACAACCTCTGCCTATGTGGATAGAAGTGTGTAAGAGTGACATCAGCATCACACTCTTAAACGTCTGCTGGAAGATACCCAGCACAGTTCTGGGTTTGTCTTGGCCGCCATTATAACAATTCTTTACCATAACAAATCAAATTAAATACATTTCAGATACCATAATAAATATGTTGAATACATGAATATGAAATGGCCAATGTCAGAACAGTGCGAGTTATAGAGAATTATGCAACCAAAGACCTGGATATGCCAACTGCGACACCCAAAATGCAGTTGTACAAGCTGAAAGACAACAAATTGTGGCATCATTCTGGTAAATAACTATCTCTGTTGAATTATGAATATCAACACAAGGCCTTCGGTACAGTGATACATATATGGCATCTCTATTCCTAATAAACACTGCACATTACACACACACAAACACCAGACAAGGCATTTTATAAAAACAATAATACAACCCAAGTTTAAGACACTGTGATGGCTTTGGAACATTTGTAACACTGTGTCATGAAATACATTGATCTGAATATAAATACTGAGAGGCAGATAGCCAAGCTGTGGAATGCTGGGCTCTTATGTGGAAGATCAGGGTTTGATCCTTGATAAGGAATGGAGATTTTTGTCTGTTGGATGCTAAAACAAACTTTCTAACCAGCATAGGTCGTGCTGACTGTACTAGCAAAGCCGCCTGTACTAGCCATGCCGCCTGTACTAGCCATGCCGCCTGTACTAGCCATGCCGCCTGTACTAGCATGCCGACTGTACTAGCCATGTTAACTGTACTAGTCCTGCTGACGGAACTAGCTATGCCGCCTGTACTAGTCATGCTGACTGAACTAGCTATGCCGACTGAACTAGCTATGCCGACTGAACTAACTATGCTGACTGTACTAGCCATGCTGACTGAACTAGCCATGCTGACTGAACTAGCCATGCTGACTGAACTAGCCATGCTGACTGAACTAGCCATGCTGACTGAACTAGCCATGAGGCCTTCAATCTTCAGGCTCATGACCTCTATGCCCTAAACCGCTCCAAAAGTGGTCAGTCCTTCTTCTTCTGCCTTTCTGACCGCCAATGGAGCATAGGCCTTCAACCTACTCACGCCAAGTAACTATCCTTTGTTTATCGCATTCTGCTCTCCCTATCTTTTTAACTTCACTCTCTAGCTCCTTTCTCCAAGTCTTTTTTGGCCTTCCTTTATTTCTGTGGGTTCCCGTGCAAAGATATTCTAGTGATATTTTTCTCAGGGTTTCTTACCGTGTATCCTTTTCAAGGCCAGTGACTTTTTGTCACCTCTTTGTCCAGGCAGTAAAAATAGCTTCATTTTAATAAGTGGAGAATTTTCAGGAATAGTTTATTTTACAGGATTACAGCTTCTTGTTTATTTGCCAAGAAACAGTTCCTCAACTCTTTCAGTCCCAAACAATGTGTGATGTGTGATTAGCACTGACATGAATCCCACCCAACATGTAATATGTTCAGCAACATATGAACAGATTATCAAGTCTAATATAAATGGTCTGCTGAAGTAAATATCTAAGCAAATGCATTTGGGACAGACATTGGAAGGACAGTCACTGGAATGAAACAGAGTATATTTCACAGCCTAGGAATGAAATGTTATGGTGGAATGTCAAGTACAAAAGCACACATGTTTGCAAAAACTTCATGACTATATGTAACTAGCACTCACCAGTTAGTGAATGGTGTTTCACAAATTTTGTGTAATGGCAGTCTTGTTGAATCTGAATGTCAGTCACTAGTCTTGGTGCCTTGTTTCAGGTACAGGTTACTGTTTCTTTACTCCTTGCCTAAAGTGGCAAGATTTATGTCTCAGACTAATGAAACATATCACAATCACAAGGAAGCAGATCGAGGCACTGTAGTACCGCTTGTATCAGGGGGTACCAAGATCGGAATGATTAAATCATCCATGTTGGGCATCACAAACACACGCTGTGGACACAATAAACAGACTCAAATAAGAAGTTGACCATAAATACTTGCAACATGCAAAGGATAGGAGGAACAGTGAATGCAAACTGAGATATACAACATAGACATGAATGTAGTATATACAAGAGTTAAGTGATTCTGTGTATTCCTGTTTGTTCCATGAATGTAGTATAAAAGAGTTGAGTGATTCTGTGTATTCCTGTTTGTTCCATGAATGTAGTATAAAAGAGTTGAGTGATTCTGTGTATTCCTGTTTGTTCCATGAATGTAGTATAAAAGAGTTGAGTGATTCTGTGTATTCCTGTTTGTTCCATGAATGTAGTATAAAAGAGTTGAGTGATTCTGTGTATTCCTGTTTGTTCCATGAATGTAGAATAAAAGAGTTAAGTGATTCTGTGTATTCCTGTTTGTAACTGTCTATGGATAACAAATACTGAACTTTAAACTGCAACTGCAGATGTTTTACTTAATCCATTCTAAGTGATAAATCCAGATTCATGTGGTGCCTTTTATATACTTTGTCTTGATGCAACGCCACCCATATGTGGGACGCAATTTTTCATTATTTTCCCCGAAAAGACCCACTGCCCCTCCCCCTCCCCACTCGGTTATAACCTGGTAACAGTCAGATGACAAAAGAAAAAAGAAGCAACTTATTGATAAAGTGTACCTGAAATTCAGTTGCCAACTTTTTCTCAATCCACTCTATTATGTGGGTGATCGTTATTGCACGTTCGCCAACTTGTGGCTTAGCTGACAGGCGGAGGTGTGGGTTGCCAAGGAAGCCATACCTACAATGAGAAAAAAAGTTATTTAAAAAAACCATCTTTTGAGACTTAAGAAAAATGTGCACAAACTTTTAACCATTTTGCAGGAGAATTCTTGACAACTATCTTTCTCACTTGTTTTCTTTTCTTTCTGTTATTCATCCTCATTAACCTTATAACTACTGTGTGTTACAGTAGTGTAGTGTCCAGATATTTACCTGCTGGTCCAAAAGTCTCGGGTTCTTCTTCTCGTTCACCGGCTGTAAACTGCAGTGGAAAGTTCTGGTTCTTCTTCCACCTCAGGACTAATCTTATTCTAGAACCTGAGTGCCACATACACATGCATTTTACAGCATTCGTTTCACAGATTCACAGCATCTGTTTTACAGATCTGACCTATTTGTGCGCAGATTGTTGGTTCGTAGCCTATCAGACAGATGCACACTGACTCTAAAGAATGCCCATAATAAGTCAACTCTTACGACATGTTTGTTAGGGAGGCAGTGGGTCTGTTCGTCTTCCCCACAATGAGGCCCCATAACCCCCACTGTGAGGTCTAGGGTTCAAATCTGTATTGAGGCAGATTTTTTTTCAAAGATGGCCTCTACTCTCAAGTCGAACCATCCTAAAATTGGTACCAGGTAATGTACTAGGAAGTAAGGGCAGCCACCAGGATTATGTTTACCACATTACTCATTTAGTGCTGTCATTTTCTGTAACAATTTTAAATCTACAAGTACACGCCTATTGTGCCAAAAGCGTCCTTTATTTTGTTTTATGACTACTACAGATGTTGGATATACAATCACTGTTACTGGTGTCAACAGAACTGGAACTCCACACCTGCTGCTGAAGATGGGGATGCAATGCTCAGGGAAATGTCCTGAGTGCTGTGATGTTGATTCATAATTCAATATTCAACCTATCCTTACAAGTACCGTGGGTGATTAGCACAGGTGCATTTCAACAGTCATGGCTTAATCCTGTGGGTGGTTGACAACAACTGGTCATAAAAATACTGTGGGTGCCTTATAAGGACTCTTTCTTACTACTAAGTTATTTGATTATCAAGGGTGCCTTACAAGTACTACTAGTAATTACAGAGGGTGTTTTATAACTACCATGGTTGTTTGTGTGTGCAACTCTTGCCATCTTCAACATAATATATAAATTCAAGTCTATCTGGATTCTAAGACACACCACAGTCAGTCTGGATTCTAATACGCAGTCAATCTTGATTCTTATATGTGCCACAATCAATCTACTATTCTACTCTGTACCACAATATATCTTGATTCTAATATGTGCCACAATCAATCTACTATTCTACTATGTACCACAGTCTATCTGGATTCTAATATGTACCACAGTCTATCTGGATTCTAATATGTACCACAGTCTATCTGGATTCTAATATGTACCACAGTCTATCTGGATTCTAATATGTGCCACAGTCTATCTGGATTCTAATATGTGCCACAGTCTATCTGGATTCTAATATGTGCCCGTCAATATGAATTCTAATATGTGACACAATTTATCTTGATTCTAATATGTCCTACATTCTATCTGGATTCTAATGTGTGCCACAATCTATCTAGATTCTAATGTGTGCTACAATCTATCTGGATTCTAATATGTGCCACAGTCTATCTGGATTCTTATGAGTGCTACAATCTATCTGGATTATAATAAATAACACATCATGTCTGTCTGATTGACGAGGTAGGATACTTAGAGCCAGCTGTGCATCAGACTAATTGTAACTGATAAAGTAAAAGGTAAGCTGGATATATTCTCTAAATTCTAAAAAAAAAAAAAAAAAAAAAAAAAAAAAAAAAAAAAAAAAAAAAAAAAAAAAAAAATTCGCATACGTACCACAGTCTATCATCAATCTAATACACAGTCAATCTTCTAATATGTACCACAGTGTATCCAGACTCGAATAAATATCATTGTCAAATGGATGAGTGGGATATTGACAAGAAGCTGTTTACCAGATTAACTGAATCTGACAAAGTCAAAGGTAAGATGTATTTGTTCTCCATGCTCTCAACCCCCACACCCCATTTCATAGTGCCCCTGTATAATTACTATACAGATATAAGTCTGAATGGTGTTTATGGCATCTGCTGCTGTTTGCTTCTCATCCCTGAGACGTTAATTCTAAATATTACAAATCTGGAGCGGACAAACTTCAAATAAAAAAAAAAAAGATTTTTTTTTTACAGTCAATTATAATATATTCTGCAGTTTGTTTATATTCTAATACATACCATAGTCTGTCTGACGGAGGAGGTGGGATATTGAGAGCCAGCCTGCCCACCAGACTGACGACGGTCACTGACAAAGTCAGAGGTGTGTTGGACACATTCTCCATGGCCCGTTTCACCACCTTGTATTCTGTGGCCTGCTGGAAATACTTTGACTGGGCAAATTTACTCAGGTAGTGAATGAATTTCTTGCTGGCACCTCCACCTGATGCACTGTTATGGAAATGAAAATATTTCTATATTACGACACACACAAAAATCTTATGAACTATGTAACCAGAATAATCATCAGCATCATCAGGTAGCAGGTTTTTTTGCAGAACCTCACTCTAATCAGTCTACCTAAAAGAAACTCAGTCTCTTACCAGCTCTTCTGCTTTGTGGGCTTTTATAACCAAGGAATTACCCGGCTCGCTAGCTCCATTGGTTAAAACCCTCTGTGAGGTGACTGGGTGAACTCCTTGTGGTCCGTGTTCCGCCCGGGGGTAGGCAGAAAAGCCACGTTTCTCCCAGATTTATGGTATCTATCATGGAATCAAGGCCAAAGGTTTGCGATATCCATAGTATCGAGCCAAAAGGTTTACAACTCATGGTTTCTAGATACTTTGAAAAACAAAAAAATCCAAGGAATCATATCTTGTGCCCATCTTCATGTTAGTTGGCTCCTGCTATTACTTCTTTGTACCATGCCTTCTGCTTTTATTTTTCCAATCTGCTGAGGCGCTTGATACTGCCAAAATATTTCAGCTTCTAAGACAAGATGCTGTTTGCTAGCCAATCTTCCTTGATGTTCAGAGCTTTTTAAAAGGTCAGTATTTTTCTTTTTTCTCTTTGCCCATGCTACTCTAAAAATCTTTCTATAGCATTTTAGCTCAAAAGTCTCTATTTTCTTCTTTAAGCACTGGAAGATAATCCACAAGTCACATTCGTATGTTGCTACAGGGAAAACAAATGCTCTAAACAATTTTAACTTTGATTTTTCTTGCTGGTGCTTAACAATAGATTTTAAATGCTACGTTACTAATTACCTTTCAAAAATAATGTAATGAACAAGTATGTAAACAGAATAATGTTTTTCTTCTTAAAATCCATGCCATACAGGGTTGATAGTCATGTCTATCCACAACCTTCTGTCTCATGTACGAAGTAACATTAAGTCCAGACTGGGTAGGGCACTCTTCCATCCAGACAGAAGCTGGGGGTATCTGCCCTATTCAGCCAGAAACATCTAATGCCAGAAACTTTAGTCACTTGTAAAACAGGCTTGTTAAAAGGCAACTAAAACAGATGTGCACACAAAAGTTCTGGAATATGAACAAACTCTACCATAGTTTACAGCTGGTGAACAGTAAGAATAAAAAGAAGCAGAAGAAGAAGAAGAAGTCTTTTAACATATCATCACAGTTGGTTGTAGAAGCCCTGTGACCATACCACTATATCCAGCTAAAAACATCCCTTGCTGGTTCTGT
Organism: Candidula unifasciata; assembly: GCA_905116865.2. Taxonomy (NCBI): domain Eukaryota; kingdom Metazoa; phylum Mollusca; class Gastropoda; order Stylommatophora; family Geomitridae; genus Candidula; species Candidula unifasciata. Next base: position 21,502 of record CAJHNH020003744.1, read on the forward strand.
AGAAAAAAAAATTTACATCAAGGAGTTATCTCTGACCTGTCATCACTGTTAGAAGGTGCTTCCTCCTCTTCATCAGTTGATGATTCTGCGCTGTCTTCCTCATCTGAGTTTAAAGCTGGTGACCTGCACAGTTTGGAATACAATGAAACCTAGTTAACAAAAACTCCCTTAACTCTTTAGAATCCCAGGGGGTTTAGTATCAGGGGCAGATAAAAGCCAATGCAACGAAGATGATCCTCTCAACTTTAACTTTTCATAAAATAAAATTAACCCTTAGCTTAATCATGGGCTGAAAGAGTACCACCATGGAAGCAACAACACTTAGTACAGGCTAGCCATAATATTATTACTTCATGCATGAGGCCTTTTGGTAGGCCCATTTCTTCTCCCAGGTAGTTATTATCTTTTGAATATTTTCTCCAGGTTATGCTGGTGTGTTGGGAAATAAGCAGCGAGACAGACTGGCCAGTTCTGCACCATTTGGTGGTGAACTGATGTATGACAAGCTAGATGTTGTAAGGGTCCTTCTGAAGTGAGTGAACGCTGCAGAGGCACAAATAAATGGATCATTACAGTCTGAACGAACGAACAAACTTTTTTTTAAAGGGTTAAGAATTGGGCACGCAGGCCCGTCTAACATTCTGCCCTTCGAGGTCTCCCTCCATTCTTACATCATTTCATTCACACATCAAGTAATATTAAAAGTAAGCAATAGCATCAAAATAATCAATACAGGCACTAGAATGTGCACATTTTTAACTACAGTAAAACGTATTAGTTGTAACAAATCCAAGGAAAATGGGCGCTATTTTTCACATATGTTTTATCTTCTATGGGGGCATATAATCAGTGCTGAGATAATAATCAAACAGTTTCCGATTGTATGTATATGGACTAGTGGTACTTTTGATTTGCTGTGGTAGATAATTCCACAATTGAGCTGTGGAATATGACAAACTTGTTTTATAAAGGTCTATCCTAGGTTTAGGGATGTGTAATATGTTTAGGCACTTACTATGCCTTTCATTATATTTAAACAACGGCCATAAGTAACATGGAGCCTTTTGAGATAATATTTTGTAAGTATATTTCGCCTTATTGAAAAGTAGACGTTCACGAAGCGGTAGTATCCTAAGACCTTTATATGTTTCGGAGCTCACTGTCCCATAATTGTTACTAATTAAGCGTATGGCGCACTTTTGCAGTGATGTGAGTCGCTTGATAACAGAGCTGGAACAGCCATCCCATATTGTAGAGCAATAGTCTATATATGTCTGGATGTGAGAAATATAGAATATCTTTCTTGTGTGTTCATCAAGAAAGTTTTTAATTTTTGCAAGCTGGTAAACCTTTTTAGCTGTTTGCTTCACAAGTGCTTGTACGTGTGAGTTGAAGGTTAGATCAATTACCAACCCCAGTGTCTTGTGCTCAGTTATATTTTCTACTTGAGTGTCCCCAATGTAGAGTTGAAGCGTTCTCTGAGAATTTAAACTGTATAGTTTTTGTCTGGTCGTTATAAGTATGGATTTGGTTTTATTAATGTTTATTTGCATACGGTTTCAGGGGATCTGGTCGATGCTCAACACTCAAGGGAAAGGCGAGATGGATGTACAATCCAACATTTACTGGGACAATCAGAATTGGAACTCTTGGCTTGCTGCTAAAGAAGGGTACACAGCCTTTATAAATAGTGGCTTGAGTGCTGTGACGTCAATTCTTAACTCAACATTTATTCTCCAGATAACCCATGGATATATATATATATTCTAGTTAGTATACATGTCATGTGGACACCGATATACTCTTTGTGATTTCAGCTATGGAGTTGTTGTTGTTGAGCTAAGAACTGAGATCACAGCATTCAGGACATTCCCAAAAGCATTCCATCTATCTTCAGCAGCCACAGAAAAGTTCCAATTCTGATGGTGCCAGTAGCAGTTTAATTATATGTCCCTCTTGCATTGCTACCCACTTGGTAATTCTGGGTTCAATACCAGCTGCAGTCAATCTGGCAACAGACCGATTTGCAGTGGATTCGGTACTGGTAGCTGACCGTTCAGAAAGCAATAGCAGGGACCGTATCTGGTACCCACTTAAGGCGGCCGGCATGATGCTGACCACATCACCCACCAAGCGCCGTTTGGTCTATAAAATATAGGTCTAGCCCTATATACGCAATATGCCTGAAAGGTGGGGAAAAGGGTCCTTTACTTTACTTTACCCTGGTGACCAAGAAAATGGGGATGGGGTTAAACTGACTCGCTCCGGAATGTCCCATTTTCAGTTCAAAATATTTGTGGGAGGTAATGTTTTCAGCTCAGGATATTATGTTCACCCTAATTAGGTAACCTGCGTGATGCTGACCACATCACCCATCTTGTGCCGATTGGTCTATACAAATATAGGTCTAGCCCTATATGCCTAAAGGCGTGGAAAGGGGTCCTTTACTAATCAGGTACAAAGTGATACATCAATCGGCTCTCTATGGGTGTTATGGTCAACAGCTGCCTTTACTTCCAGCATGTCTCCTGGTACCAATTTTAGGCTGGGCAACTTGGGATTGCAGTTCATTTAGGAAATTATGAAAAGTCAACTTCTGCATAGACAGAAGCCAGCATCTTCTGCTAGCAGTCAAGTATCTAACCACTCACTTTACTACTAAATTTCCCAGTTCCTGGTAGTCTGATAAATAAAACAATGTACTGATTACACTCATAGATGTGTAAGTAATAAGTAGAAATAGGAGGACACATAAGACCACCTCCCCCAAAGAAAAAAATAACTCTGAAAGCTATTGTTTTCATGCTATCTAGTGTGTCTTCCTATACCACTGTCGAAATCAATGCAGGGCACTTGTGACAAGAGCAGTTGAAAAAAACCAAGTGGGATAGAACAGGTTAATGTAACAAATGAATGTACCACAAAAAGTTAACATGAATTTATAACGTAAGGGAGCCTGACAAACGCATGATGCGTTGCTTGGTGTGTCTTCCTATCTTTACTTCTTTCCTCTAGATCTATGAGTGCCAATCAGCATATGTCAACTTAGGCTATTTTTCTATGGACTAAATGAGCCCAGTAGCTTATTTATTGGTTAACTCTTTCAGTCCCATTAAAGTATTTTCTATTTCCTGTATCCTAAGGCAAGATTACATCCAGTAGTTTGCCATTACTTTCTGGATGGTCAGCTTCTCGACACCACTGCCAAAACCAACGCAAGACACGTGACAAAAGCAGTTAAAAAAACAAGTGGAATAGAACAGGTTAAATGTAAACAAATGAATGTACCACAAAAAGTTAATAAGAATGTATAATGTAACGGAGCCTGACAAACGCATGATGCGTTGCTTGGTAATAAAGGATTTTAAAAATGTTTACAGACAATCAACACTCAGTGAGTGATGCTATAAATATCAATCCTTTACTTCTGGGGATATTTGCCAATGACAATTTTATTTAGACTGAGTTGATGTGGGAGACAAGATCAACTTTTTTTGTAAAATCCACCCATTTCAGATTTAAACCCAAAACTTTTGGACAGACAGGTAAGCATGCAGCCACTAAAACTACCAGGGATTCCTTATTTCTGGATAGTCTGCTCTTATTTTAATTAAAAAAAAAAAAAAACACGTGTTTGTTGCTCTAATATGAACTAAACACAGAATTTATTTATGCAATAACAGCATTCTTTCTTTATATAACTCAATGAAGTGTGCACCAGATAATGGAAACACAACATATGTGATCAGTGGGGCATCACATCTAGTGTTGCGTGGCAGAGGTTTGATACATATCTTTCTTGTGCAGCAGACAAAGCTGCGTGACACCAGGTAAAATTCTACCCACCATCCCCCAATGTATGAATGGAGTTTTTTTGTGTGTATACAGCTTAAATAACCTGAATGACCTGGGGTAGAATTTTAACAGCAGAAAATATGTGAGGAGAGCAATTTTGCTTTGTGTGGTCAAAAAATAAGTTTTTCCTTGCATATCTGCTGAAAAAGTCAACTCTGTGGATCAAGAGTTATGCACAGCATAATGGGAATCTTGTTACCACTGGAGGAAATATGCTTCAGTAGCAAGAGTGTGCATTCCCATCATTGTGGCTTTTCATAACATTAAGCTGGGTGTAAGCCCATATACACTCACATTAGGCGAGTCAGGTGTTAACAGTTTCTGGGTTGTAGCCACAGTGTCAAAGTATTAGCCAATCAGTGCCTAGGCAGCAGCCATAGTGTCTAGGTGGTAGCCAGTAGCCACACAATGTCTAGCTCTTTCAAGAAGGACCACATCTCTGTTTCTGTCAATCCCTCTGAGTATTTTATGCTTTCTTGCTTGATCTTATTTGTTTCTACATATCATCCAAGGCTTTCTCTCCCTCTCTCTCAAAGTTTTTTTTTTTTTTTGAGCACAGATGTTTGTCAATTTGAAATCTCATTTTTTCTTCATTAAGCATAATCCAGCTAAGTTAACTCAGGGGTCAAAATGTTGAGAATGGGGATAGTCGTGAGCCAGAGGTCAGAGCCCCGGTAACTTATATAGTACTGTTGGCAATGATATGAGGGCCACTTGCCTCCCCCATTCTTTAGCATACTGTTGGCAATGATATGCGGGCCACTTGCCTCCCCCATTCTTTAGCATACTGTTGGCAATGATATGCGGGCCACTTGCCTCCCCCATTCTTTAGCATACAGTTTGCAATGATATGCGGGTCAATTGTCTCCCCCATTCTTTAACATACAGTTGGCAATGATATGCGAGCCACTTGCCTCCCCCATTCTTTAGCATACAGCTGGCAATGATATGCGCCCCACTTGCCTCCCCCATTCTTTAGCATAAAATGCGTGTGATTGCTAGTGCATATGCCGAGACAGCAGTCTGTCAATCTTTCCACAAGGGACTGTGATAAACATTCTATGTGTTTTTCGTTGGCACAGGAGTAGGGCAACTATGGGGTGACCTGTTTGCTATGAAGCTGAAACTAAGATGACCAAGATTAGCAAACAATCAGCAACACACACAAAACCAACATACAACATTTAGCTAAGAGTTGACTCACTTCACCCTGTCAATAGAGTGCTCTGACTGTGATGATGTGGAGGATGACTTTTTCAATTTCATTAAATTCACTTTGGTTTCAATCGTCATTTGGAAGCCTCCAGCATAAGTCAGATCGAGGTTGACCCAAAAGCCACGATCGTCTATGTAAGGCCTGCTGGCATGTCTGATACCTGGGACTTCTGAGCCCATGTTAATATCTGTTACTTGAAGCTCCTCTATGAAGTGTGGGACCTAAAACGTAGATCAATTGAAAATTCTATTGAGAATCCTCACTATATTTTACCATGGATCAAAAGCAAATTTTACCATAGATGCTTTAGATATTGTATCTATGACAGTTTAGGATCTTCTCTCTCTACTAGTAAATGCTGCATGAAATTAGTCCTTCTAGAGCAGTAGTTCTCAACCTGCGGGTTGCGACCCTTTTGTGGGTCGAACAACCCTTTCAAGGGGTCGCCTAAGATCACGGAAAACATAATTCACCGAAGTTATGAAGTAGCAACGAAAATAATTGTATGGCTGGGGTCGCAACAACATGAGGAACTGAATTAAAGAGTCATTGCATTAAGAAGGTTGAGAACCACTGTTCTAGAGCCTTCAGACTTGTGTACTTTTAATCACTTTCAATACAATGAGTCTTCTTCTTATGATTCACCAAATGTAAACCCCCCCCCCCCCCCCCCCCCCCCAAAAAAAAAAACCAGTTATGGCTGTTCATCCCTTTACCATCTCATCTCTCAGGCAGACACACTTCCACATCAAACAAATCACCACTAAACAGATGCCTTTTATGACAGGCTTATTGAAGGGCAGTGGATCCATTCTTTGCTCTCCCCAAAATGAGGCTCCAGAACAATAAGTCAAATGGGGTATCTAACTAACCTATTAAAAAATAAAAAATATCAAAACACGTGGTTAAGACATCGGTTGTGCTGCATACTACAGCAAAGGATAGAACGATGTGTCATGCGCTGATTGAAGGCCCATGCTCCATAGTTACCATTATACCACACCCCCATTCCTCTTTTCAAGCCTCCCCTTACTACTTACTGGCTTCATGACAAACCTTGGCACTTCTAAGAGTGGGTTCCCAACGGGTTCCCTCAGCCACCCCTGGCTACCCAGACACCCAATTCCCATTAACTACCATTTTACTGTCCCTTAGGACCTCTGTGGAGGTTCCACTGCTTTGACTTGCCTTCTGTTGACTCTCTAAGCCTCTGCATAGGCGAATGTGACATTACAATTTGCTGGTCAATGGCTGTTCTTATACAGCACATGTCTGTTCTTACACAGCATATGGCTGTTCTTATACAGTACATGGCTGTTCTTATACAGCACACGGTTGTTCTTACACAGCACACGGTTGTTCTTACACAGCACATGTCTGTTCTTACACAGCACATGTCTGTTCTTATACAGTACATGGCTGTTCTTATACAGCACACGGTTGTTCTTACACAGCACATGGCTGTTCTTACACAGCACATGGCTGTTCTTACACAGCATATGGCTGTTCTTACACAGCATATGGCTGTTCTTATACAGTACATGGCTGTTCTTATAAGCACATGGTTGTTCTTACACAGCAAATGTCTGTTCTTTCACAACATATGCCTGTTCTTACACAACATATGCCTGTTCTTTTACAACATATGCCTGTTCTTATACAGGACATGGTTGTTTTTACACAGCATATGCCTGTTCTTATACAGCACATGTCTGTTTTTACACAGCATATGGCTGTTCTTAAAAGCACATGTCTGTTTTTACACAGCATATGGCTGTTCTTATAAGCACATGGCTGTTTTTACACAGCATATGGCTATTCTTATACAGTACATGGCTGTTCTTATACAGCACATGGCTGTTCTTATACAGTACATGGCTGTTCTTATACAGTACATGGCTGTTCTTATACAGCACATGGCTGTTCTTATACAGTACATGGCTGTTCTTATACAGCACATGACTATTCTTATATACTACATGGCTGTTCTTATTTCTTATACAGTACATGGCTGTTCTTATACTGTACATGGCTGTTCTTATACAGTACATTATAATAATGCTGACTGTTCTATAAACTACAAAATATGAGTCTAGCACTATATGTCCAATGCATAAGCAGCATAAAAGATACTTTACTGTCTTTACTAGCAAAATAACAAATCATATTTAAATAAAAAATGTCAAAACCAGTTGCTACTTACATGAATTTTACTGAGCTTTTTCTGCAATTTTTCTCTGACTTTGCCAATCCACCACTTATCCCTCAGAAAGTCAAAAAAGCACCGTCCGATTAAGGCATTTACCCAAAAAAGCTGGCTGTCACAAAAGACGGGTGACCCTGGATTAAGCACCCTACCTTCCTCCCCATCTTTATTGTGTGCGTTTTTATTGACCTCTGCAGCATCAGAATTCTTGTCCTTGGTTGCATGAGAGGGACTGGAGGATCCAGACAGGGACCCTGAAGGCATCAGTCGACCCATGTAATGAGCAAATGTTAATAGATCCTGTGCCTGAAATGAAATTACACAGTTGTAATGTACAACATAAAAAAAAAAAAAATTGACTACCATATTGTAAAAAACTACAAATTTCTTAAGCTAAATGAAAAAAAAAATTGAGATTTCAAATTAACAAACATCTCTGCTTGAAAGAGGGAGGGGGGGAGAGAGAGAGAGAGAGAGAAAAGAGGGGAAGAGAGAGAGAGCCTCGGGATGAAATGCAGAAACAAATAAGATCAATCAAGAAAGTATGAAATACTACGTGGGATTGACAGAAACAAAGATGTGGTACTTCTTAAAAAGAACTGGGACAAATTCAGGTGAGAAAAATCAATGAGTTTGGGATAAAAATAATACATTAGTTATTAGCACAACTAGACTGTTCTTCTGTTATATGAATCAGCTAACAATATAACTAGATTGTCCTTCTGTTATATAAATCAGCTAGTAATATAACTAGATTGTCCTTCTGTTATATAAATCAGCTAGTAATATAACTAGATTGTCCTTCTGTTATATAAATCAGCTAGTAATATAACTAGATTGTCCTTCTGTTATATAAATCAGCTAGTAATATAACTAGATTGTCCTTCTGTTATATAAATCAGCTAACAATATAACTAGATTGTCCTTCTGTTATATAAATCAGCTAGTAATATAACTAGATTGTCCTTCTGTTATATAAATCAGCTAGTAATATAACTAGATTGTCCTTCTGTTATATAAATCAGCTAGTAATATAACTAGATTGTCCTTCTGTTATATAAATCAGCTAGTAATATAACTAGATTGTCCTTCTGTTATATAAATCAGCTAGTAATATAACTAGATTGTCCTTCTGTTATATCAATCAGCTAATAATATAACTAGATTACCCCTGTTATTCAAATCAACTAATAATATAACTAGACTGTATTTCTGTTATATAAATCAGCTAATAATTTAACTAGGCTGTCCTTCTGTTTTATAAATTATCTTATAAAATAACTAGATTGTCCTTCTGTTATATAAAGTGGTAAATGAAGTAACTAGACTGTCCAGTCTAGGTATCTAAACTAGGTGACAAACTAACTGTATTTCTGTTACATAAACCAGTTAATAAAATAACTAGAATGCCTCCTTTAAAAAAAAATACAAACCACCTAATCAAATAACTGTTTTATCCTTATTTGAATACAAATATAATTATTAAAACAAAACACAGGGAAATGAGAATTAGAGATGAGAAATATGATAAAAATATGATAAGAACTACAAAAGATAGCAAAAGATAGACAGACTCATCATCTATGATTCATAAGGTGCTCAATGCCAGAAAAAAAAATAGAAGGAGCAGATAAAAAAAGAAGGAGAAGGAGGAGAAGAAGAAGAAGAGGAGAAGAAGATGGGAAGGAAGAAGAAGAAGCAGAAGAAGAAGAAAGAAAGAGGAGGAGAAGAAGAAAAAGCATAAGAAGAGCTGTAAATTATATTATTATATCATCTAATCTCTCACAACTTTTAGATAATACCATCAACTTCTCACCTCGCCCTCTAATGACAATTTAGAGGATGTAGAGCTAGTGGAATCTGTAGATCCTTCTCTCTTATGTCTTCGCACACTCTCTGTGTTTTGTTTCAAAGATGGTGAATTCTGTGACAAGACCCGCTTCAATTCCTTAACATGATTGCCTGAGCAGAAAACACAATTAGCTTATTAAATAAAGAATGCAGATAATAGCAGCGATGCCTAAGAAATAATTTCTTCATAAAATGTAGAAGGGAGGCATTTTGTTCCAGCGGCTAGGCGCTTGCCTGCGGATGGGAAGTTCATGGGTTCAGTTTCTGACCGGGACTTTTTTCAAAAATGACCTTAGCTCTCAGGTCAACCCAGCTGTGAGTGGGTACAAGGTACAGTCTAGGGAAGTAAAGACCAAGTGCTGTTTGGTCTATAAAATAAAGGTCTAGCCCTAAATACCCGATATGAAATAATGGTAGAATAAAATGCTAAAAAAATGTCTACCAGTCTTCTTCTTCAGCAGTTTGCACAATGTGTTACCATTTACAGCTAGGCTGCAATATCTGCATATTTAAGCACATCAAGTACAATTTCAGCACACCCCTTATTAGTCACCATTTACAACAATGGTCGAGGAGCAGTGGGTATATTCTTTTTTCCCAAAAATGTAGCCGGGATACCCACATGGGAAATACAGCCTGCAGACATAATCACATGTTATAAAATGGGTACCTGATTAATGACCTGGTTAATAAAGGTGACCGACATGATGTTTACCACATTATGTATCGAGTCCCAGTTGGTCCAATCCCATTTGCCTGATGCGCCAAAAGGCATGAAAAGGGTCCTTTACTTACTTTCTTTTCATAAGAGATAAACAGTATTGTGTGGTTATGTCACAAGAAAGGCATCTGGAGAAAACAGTCATCACTAACATCATCAATTTCCAATTTTCCTACAGTGTCCTCTTGCTTTCAAATAAGATCTTTTCTTGTGTAGCGTCAGTATTAGTAGCTGTTCTGTTGGGTTCTAGTGATATAACAAAACATTTGATCTTTTGTTTCTCAATGAATCTGGTGCATGGTATTGTTCCCACAGTCTCTCTGACAGTATCCTTTCCAACTTTGTCTTGGATGGTTAAGTTGGTGCCTTTCCTCAGGCATCTCATTTTAGTTGTTAATTTTAGGAGAAAACAGCGTTGGCAGAAAGATCAGAACCAGATTACACAGAGAACAAGACAGAGAGAATTATGAATGGGTTCAGACACTGGCATGAAAGAATATCAGGACTAAATTCCAGACATCGACAAACAACCAGGACTTTGTGTCAGAATTTGTGTTTAGTCTGTCTCTTTGCAGATGCTCAGCTCTCGTTTCTGAAATTGTTTCTTCCTTCATTCTCATTCTCTTCAAAGTTTTTAGTACAGAAAAAATTAATGTGGAGGTCTGAACGCAAACGAAAATTAAGAAAAAAAAATGCAATCATCATAATTATCAATAAACCTTTCCAAGGGAGTTCCTGGGACCCATTTTGGGGGAAAAAGAATAGATTCTTTGCCCCCCCCCTTCCCCAAGAAACATGCTGTAAAAGCAGACCAGAGTTTACAGCCAGCGAATCCAAAGAAGAAGAACTGACCTACAACACGGAGGACTGAGATCTGTAGCAAAGTTAACACCGATTCAAACCAGCTTGGGCACATGACAAAGCTGATGATGTACTCACCCAAAGGTTTACCAGCTGCTGCAGAAGACAACCTCTGATACCATTCCTCCTTCTCCCTGCAAGTGCGGGCAAACAAATACAGGAGATTGTGGTCACACTTCTCTTCGGTCACAAACTCAAAATCCATGCCAGGCAGAGAAGATTTCTCCTTCAGAATAGGCTCAGAAGAAATGTGCTTCAGTTTCCCATCTTCATTTAAAGATTTGTTAGTCAATGCTATGCAGATTGGGTACTTCTTGCTCCAGATTCTCTTCCGGACCAATCCGTGTGGCAGGAGGAACACCTTAGCTCCAGGTAGATGGAAGTGTCGCTGGTGAATGAACTGCGGGTTGGGCAGCACCTCGTCCCACATGGCACGTTTGGGGATGACATTCTTAGGTCTTTGCAAACGCAGGTGTGACCCTTCCAGGCTGACAAAGATGGAGTGTGTTTTATTTAAGTGGTAGTCATCAGCTCTGTAGTTGGTGAGCTCATTCATCCACCCCTAGAGAGTAGATCAGCAAAATGTCAGGATTTCAGGGGAAAGAAAGTATTTAGGATTTTTCTAAATTAGCAGCAATGTCAATTAAAGTTTAAAAAAAAATGTATGTCAACACAAAATACAGGCACATTGTCTTTTTCTTTTACCCATAACCCACACTGTCCCTTGCCATTATTACACCAAAAAGGGCTCACAGTCTCTCCAGTCTGTTCTACCCTGCGCAACCTTTTCAAAATCTGTGATGGAATCCAGTCCAGTACATTTGGTTTCTCTCATTAATGTTCGTTAAAGGGTTTCTCTTGGGCATCCCATTTCCTCAGTCCACCCGTTTCCCATTTCAGTGCCTGTTTGGCAATTTTGTGTATACTCTACATGATATGCCCAATAAATTCGACCCAACAAAAGCAGGACAAATCATTCAAAAAAAAAAAAAAAAAAAAAATGGAATACAACCTATCAAAGTATACATAATTTAAAATATCAAGCAATCATAAAATGTCATGAAGAAAATCTGACTACTGTTTTTATAAAAGAAATTAACTTATCAAGTCCCAGACTGTTGTTATTCAAACTCTATAACTATAAAGCAGATGTTACTTTAGCTAACTCGTGAATGCGATATTTAATGTTTGAAGTTTAAATCTGAACGGATCAACATCATGGTAGTAACCCAAAAGTGCTTCGCTCTTCTTCTAACTAAAGTCTGTCGAAAGAAGCTCAGCACAGTGCACAGACTCTATAGCACCGGCAAGGATCCTGAAATACCCCCCCCCATGATAGCTAATGAAGCTGAATAATAACCTAATTGAAAAGATATGGTAAATTAACAATCAAGACTGAATGTGTGAAAGCAAAGTAAAGGACGACCTTCAAGTAAAGCAACAAATAAAGGATCCTTTTAGCAACAGTAGTGCACCAGGCATATGATTCTAGATTCATATTTTTATAGACTAACTGGCACATGGTCAGTGATGCTGTAAAGATAGTGCCAGTCGCCTATACTTCCCAGGACACTACCTGGTACCTATTTTAAGGATAGATTGGCCTTGAAGCCAAGGTTAATTAAAAAAAAAACACATCTGACTTAATGCAGATTTGAACCAAAGACTTTGAGGTCAGTGGGCGAGTATCTAGCTGCTCTGTTACCACAGATCCCACCTACTAGTAAAGTCTTGCAAAGAACATCTACACAATCTTTGAAGTCATCTGTCACTCCTCACAGCAAAATTCTCCTCAGTCCATGATGATCTATTTCTGCATCTGCACAGTTCACTTGCACCCAAACAACCTTTACCCCTCTAGCTTGTCATGCATCAATTCACCACTAAGTGCTGCAGAAACGGTCAGTCTATCTGTCTGTTTTATTTCCCTACACACCTGCATCACCTGGAGAAAAAATCTAAAGGACAAAACTACCAGTGACCTCTGAAGTGATGTTTGCACTCTGCAGCCTATGGCAGTGGTGTGACCAGCAAGACCCACTTGCGTCAAGAAAAATCTTCCACAATTATATCATGGGATTTCAGGACCATTTGTGTTTAGTCTGTTTCTTCGCAACACTCAGCTCTCATCCCTTCTTCCTCCATTCTCATTTCCTGCAAAGTTTCTTAGTACAGAAAAAAAAGTTAATGTGGAGGTCTGAACGCAAATGTAAATAAAGAAAAAAAGATGCAATTATTTTAATTATTAATCAACCTTTTCACTGAAAAGGTGGGGGGGGGGGGGGGGGGGGGGGTGGACTCAACCCCCCACTCCCCAAGAAGCACGTATAAAAGTGTAAAAGCAGACTATTAGTGATGTTCCTTCAAAGGTGGAGTGCACCTGCCGGGGAGATGAGGAACCAACAGTTTGCATACACATATGCCAGATCTGTAAAATGGATGTGTGCACAAAACTCAGGTTCTGGAATATGACCGAAGACCAGAACTTGGCGAACAACCAGGACTGTCCTCCAGAGTTTACAGCTGGGGAAGAATGCTAAGATGAAAAAGATGATGAAGTAGAAGAAGAAGAGAAAACACAAAAGCAGAAAAATCAAACAAACCTTATAAAGGAATTCTTCCCCTTCAGAGTTGATTTTCATTTCAGGCACAGGGGGTGGTTCATCCACATGGGGGAGTAAAACAGGTTTCGGCATTTGTGGCTTCTCTGTTAGCCACATGTACAAGCGCCAGCAGAATGATGCCAGCAATGTACCCATTATAAATCCAGATATGTATGAAGGCAATGGTACAATCACATAAGCAAATAAAACAACTGCTACGGTAAAAACCTCTGATATGGTAGAGCTCTATCTTTCCAACTCAACAGCTTCAAGACAGTATTTGTTGCTGATTTTATCACTGGAACTGCTTTGTCTTCATCAGCAATTTTATCAATAAATTTAGGTTCTTTGATTTGTTTCTCATTTTCTCCCTCAGGCAAGGTTTTAGAACTATCTTGTCCAAGTGGAAACACAAACTGTTTATCAGCAGGATCAGTTTTGTCTGAGAAACTAGTAAATGAATGTGCTCTGGTCTCACTCTTGTTCAAATGTTTTATCTTTGGAGAAGCTTTGGTTTGCTCACTTGTACATAATACAGAAAAGCTAGAGAAATCTTCTGTTGGTTCTATGGAAAAATGTTTTGCAGGCACATGAGTTTCAGCATCAGGTTCATCAATACGGGAAGAATCCAATTCACAAACATCTTGATTAGCACCTTGCTTCCTTTTCAACTGTAACTCAGCTTCATGTGGTTCTATGACATTTTCAAAATTGTCTTCTGTGTTAGAAGTTGTTAATGGCTGAGTGGAAACAAGATCACAGGTAACAGGGTTGGAAAAAGTGTCTTTCTGTGGAGAAGACAAATTCCTTCTTTTTGAAAATAAAAAAGAAGGCACTTCTTTAACTGATGATGGTGAGATTTCTTTCATAAGTGGTTCAGACTGTTGAGGAGATTTATCTTTCAAATCACAAAAAGCAGAAATTTCTTTTTCGGGTGTGGATGAAACTAGTTCTGTGTAAGGAACAGAGGCAGATTCTTTCTCAACTGATTTTTGACTGCTGGTTTTATGAAGTGTAAACAACTTAGCTTTCTCTTTCTCCTGACTTGAATTGGAACTAGAGTCCCCAGAAAATTCTTCAATTTTTCTAGAAATTCTGTCTGTAATTCTACCCTTAAAACTTGAAAACAAGTCTTTTGATGTTTCAAGTTTTGCAATAGTGGCAGTGATGATAGCTAAACTTGATGTCTCATTAGATAAAGAGTCTGGTTTTTTTGAAAGCTTTGAATTTTCCACCACTTTGCCTGTGGTAGTTTTCAATGAAGATCTATCTTCCTGAGCACCAGATACTGCAGACATTGATGAAGCTGAAGAATTATGTCCGCTGTTAGTCTTCACAATAATTGTCTCCTGTTTGTCTTTATTTCTGAAGAGATTATCATCATCATCATTATTTTCTTCTAGCTGTTTGAAACTAAAACCTGATAAATCTGTACGAGCCCCTTGTTTAGAATCAGAAGTTGACAAGGCTTCCTTGTCGTCCTTTTGCAAATTCATTTTGACACTGTGAAAAGACAATTGAAAAAGATAACTGAATTTGTGTTAAAAAAAAACAATCAATAAAATGGAAAAGAATAAGAACATTTAGAGACAACATGAAAAGGGAAAAAAAGAAAAAAAGAAGAAGTTAACCTAATTATTATCTTCTTCTGAATCTCTCTACAAAGCTGCTGGAAACCAAGATGCAGTTTTAAAACTGATAATAATTGTAGGATATTGTTGAATGCATCAAAATGCCTCATCTGAAAACAAATGACATTAATAGACGAAACAGAACAACTCAAACTGCAAACAACTCAAAAGAACAGGTGTTAGCCAGAATAATTGTCTCTGTTCTGCATATGGACACCATTTCAGCAAGTCTTTAGCCGTCATTTTACCATTTCCACAGTTACAGTCATCAGTGTCTCTTACCTTGAGCTTACTGAACAAGTGGTGTTTCAGTTATATTATTTCCTGTGTGCCGAGTCTAAAGATCACTAATTGTTCTCTTCGGTCAAGCTGGTAGTATGTATCATCCTTCTTGTAGGCTGGAGGTTAAGAATCCCATTTGGTAAAATATGTACTCATAAACATTTTGGCTTTATCATGTTTTGTCTATATCAGGCTGAGGTAGTCTTCCACCTTCCTTTGCCAGTCTGTCGCCTTTTCCAGGTATGTTGCAACTGGATGGAATCCATTGTACTACGACTCTTTTTGATTTCTGGCTCAGTTTATGGAGTGCAGCTGTAAAGCCTGCTAGTTCTTTATTGGTTTTGCTCTTCAGTGGTGTGATAACTGACTTAGCATCTATGAAGAGCAAGAGCATATAAGCACATAAGAATGAGGCAGAGGAAGTTCTAGAAAAAGTTGGCAAAATGGTGTTAACTTGTTGAAAATCAACATAATCACTACGCAGCAAGCTAACGAGTGCACACCATCCTGGAAACATAATGCCTCAACCAATGTTGCTGTGTGGTGAGTACCTGCTCTGGGTACAGTGATATTTTAGCAATAGAGTGGCACCACTTATCAAACTCTTCCTTCAACAAATGACAATCCAGAGTCTCCCTTTCATGATATTTCAACATAAATCAATGCAAACACATTCATTAGTACTGATAAATTAATAATTAAAAAAAAAGATACTAGCATCTACACCTTGTCATTTGCTGCGGGACACGGAGCTTCTAGGGGTACGCCAGGTATGCTATGGTGTCGATTCTTAAATCAGTTTCTATTTACAAATACAATTTTAATACTAGTAGTATTAGGGATGCTAGTAACATTTTAAATATTGGTTTTTTTTTACAAATGAAACATTCACTGCTAGACAGAGATTAAAATATCCAATCCAACCGTACCTTAGTTAAGTATTTAAGTCAATTATAAACACAGATTTTAACATTTTAGTGACGGCTCATTGTTCAAACTGGGGTGTCCAGTGTGCACCTCAAGACAATTCTCCTTCCTTCATTTTGAATCCTTTCAAGCTTTGTACACTGTTGGTTCCACCAGGGTGGTTGCACAAATGTTGTTTTTCGTATCCTTTGTCTGGCTGTTTGGCGCAACGAATGCAATGTACCAATCTGATCTTTATTGGCCGTATATCTGAACGCGTGTCGTGGTTGCATTTGCTTAACAGTCTGTCCCTTTGGAATGAGTAAAATGCATGACAGATGGTCACTTTCTTGCGTCCCAAGAACATTCCAATACATTGTGTGTGTGCATCAGTACTGGATGCTAAAGATAGGTTGATCGATCCATCCAGAGTCTCCAGCTCTCTCTGCTAATCTTGTGGCACGGCTATCGTTTAAAACAGTGCAACTCCCTGTCTGTTTTCTCCATTCTTTGACCAAGCGTTAAAATCAGCAGCTATTAAACATTTTGGCTCTCCTCCGAACTTCGACCTGATATTATGGCGGCCATAAAATATCCTTACGGGGCTTAGGCATATGTAAAATGCAGACTCTCTGCCAAGGAACAAATCGCGGCAAAACTAGGATTACTGGACAATTTCAAGAGACGCAACATTGCAGACAATAATAGCGACCGTTAACAATTTTGAGCTTTTCTGCAGACGATAATAGCATGCGCAAAACGTGATTAAACTCACTGCCGAGCGTATCCCCCATGCCGCGCGGACTCACGAGCAAATTAAATGGAGGAAGTTGCAGGAGATGTGGCAGCTGCTACTTGTGAGTCCCAGCCATCTAGTTTAGCCCCCGTAGGGGCACGGGGGATACGGTTGGCGGTGAGGCACAGTCACAGAAACAGGTCCGCAAGTAACATATCGCTGAGATCCTGTTAGAGCATTTGTTTCTTTTGTTATATGGAGCCGGCATATTTTTAATAGAAATGGCCGCCATAATATCGGGTCGAAGTTCGGAGCAGAGCCAACATTTTCTATCATACTGCTCCAAATCTGCTAGGAATTCCTATGCGCCTTTATTAGGAAGTTGATCCACATGCGCGTCGTATACTAAACATTGAAGATGTACCAGGCGTGGTGGTTTACAACTAATCCTTGAATCTTTCCACATGCGCGTCGTATACTAAACATTGAAGTTGAAGATGTACCAGGCGTGGTGGTTTACAACTAATCCTTGAATCTTGAATCTCAAGAAAATGTCACTGTTATACTTTTGTGTACCTAGCCATCGATTTTTGACCCCATGCTTGACATATAATGCTAGACCTCGCTTTTGTGTTCCGTTCCACAGGGATCACTGTAGCAGTCATATCCTGGACACTTAATGATCGAGTCGTCTTTTATTCTGAGTATTCTGGTCTCCTGGATCTTAGAAATAATTTACTCATTCATCAACATGTAGCAGGTCCTTTGCAGAACGTCGCTCTCATCACAGTCTGCCTGTAAGAAACTCAGTCTCTTGCCAGTTCTCCCGCCTCATGAACTTTCACATTCAAGGAGTCACTTATATCCTGTGCCCATCTTCGTGTCGGTCGGCCTCTGCTCCACTTTCCTGGTAACAACATGCCTTTTGCTATAATGTTTTCCAATCCGTCATGGCGCTTGATATGACCAAAATATTTCAGCTTTCGAGAAAGGATGCTGTTTGATTGGCTAATCTTCCTTAATGTTCAGATCTTTTAAGATGTCAATCAATATTATTTCTCATCTTCTTTGTCCAAGATATTCTGAGAATATTTCTATAGCATTTCAGCTCAAAAGCCCCTATTCTCTTTCATAAGGACTGAGAGATAGTCCACGACTCACATCCGCATATAGCCACAGGGAAGATGCATGCTCTCAAAATTCTAATTTTTATCTCCTTACTGGTGCTTAACCATAGACTTTTAAGGTAAGGCTGTTCAAATTTACTCATTACATTATCATTACATAATTAATAACAATCCGGTTAAATAAATGATTATCAAAATAAAAGACTAACACTCAAAAAACGTCTGTTTGCTTAAGAAGAGGAGGCAAAACGGTAACCTCTAATTGCTATCTACCTGAAATAGTTTAGACACAGCTGCAGGATGTATGCAACAGTTGTCAAAAGCCTGAACTCTCACCATAACGCAGATCCACCACGAACACACACTGAACAACCAATGGATACTCTCCTCTGCCAACTGCCTCTCCAAACACGTTTGCTGGCCTTCTTACTTATTATGACATATACGTATTTATTGCATCAAGCCGGCGAAGTTCTGAGCGCGTTGCTTAAAGAAGAAATTACTCAGTTTTGTTAAAAATATCAACGCTGATATAGCTGAAAATTTAACAGATTGCTGTATGTGATAACAGATTAAATTATTGTTTTGTAAACTATGATGTTGTGGTATACAATTTTGATTGGCTTGTTATAAGAGCACATATAAAATCAACATAAAACGAAACAAAACAATTATTTTTAGATCCTGCTGTAAAATAAAAATGGCGAGTGTTTTGACTTCTGCTACTGCTTTAGTAAATACACCCGTGCCGCTGTTTGTGGATATATTCAGACTTTCATAACATTAGCTGTTGTTATTTGGTGGAATGAAACAGAATGAACTTAATCATGTGCCTTATATCAATAGTAATACCTTTACTTTGCTACAGCTTGGCAGTAAATTCACAGGTAATTTTGTGGCAAAGTTACATCACACACTTTGAACTGTTTTGTTTATGTTTATGTTTATATTAATTATGTAATAAATAAGCCATGTAAAACTGTCTCTGTTGTTTTAAGCAACCATGACAGACAAATAGAGTTGACAATATTTATCAGTGGTTTAAACAAATCAATAGCAGATCATTGTCTCCTAAGTTGTAAACTTCAATAATATATTAAATTATTATTATTATAAATTATAGTATGCACTATTCACTGTCTATACTTATACACTATCACTATACACACAGTATACTATGCATTTGTCTCTGAATTACTATTGATTGCCCGAGATTACACACAGATGTGATCCAGTGTACTCGTGTTGAAATTGTGCGGCTCTCTTAAGTAGTAAAATCTTTAAGTAAAAAAACTAACAACTCAGAAATAACCAAATCGTCTCTCCTCCGAACTTTGTCCCCATATTATGGCGGCCAAACAAATACCCTAACAGGGCTTCAGTCGTATGTAAAATGTGGACTTCCTCCGACAAACACATCGCGACAAAACTAGGATTACTGTCCTTTGACAATTTCGAGAAACGCAACAATACACACATTAATAGCGACATGACAAGGAGACTATGCGCTCCGCCGCAGGTTAGCGATAGTGTTTTTTGGATTAAACTCACCGCCGAGCATATCCCCCGTGCCGCGGATAGGGGGCTAAACTAGAGGGTATTTGTTTGGCCACCATAATATGGGGACGAAGTTCGGAGGAGAGCCACCAAATCTGCTGATAGAGTTGATAAAATAAAACTCATCAATATCTCATTCTAGTTCTCACAGAAATTCTGAGTTAGATAGATTTTGTTCAATATGAATTGGTTGTCAAGTTTGTAGTTATTGAGAGAGAGAGAAGAGAGAGAAAAGGGGGGGGGGGGGAAGGAATGGAGGAAATAATAATTAAACACATTTTTTAAACAACAGAAATCATCAAAAAGTCGTGGGTTCGCTCCCTGGCGGAGCCGGACTTTATGAAAAAAATTAAGTTGGCTTCCAGGTCGACCAAGCCTTGAGTGGGTACCAGGTGCAGCCCTGCGAAGTAAAGGCAGCCAGCATGATGCTGACCACATTACCTATCTTGTGCTGATTGGTCTATAAAATATAGGTCTAGCCCTATATGCCCTATACGCCTAAAGGTGTGGAAAAGGATCCTTTACTTATAATAAACATGACCATAATAATTTATATAACAAGTCAGTTTATTTATTTAGGTAGCAGTTTTGATAGCCAAAGAAATTAATATAAAGAATGACATTTTGACATGCCTTGGCAAGGTGTCAGCAGTTTTTTAAAGTCTAAATAACATATGAAACTTTAAACTGTATAGTTTTTAAAAATCAGGTTAATGTATTTTCAAATCTAATGTTATTTAAGTTTTTAACATATGACAGTGATAGCTGGAGAACCACTAACTACAAGGAGTGAAAGTTAAATGCATTTGAAAACAAATTTCAGAGAAAAATAATAAACATAAAATGGAATTAATTCAAGAGGTGAAGAAATAAGAGGAATGTCTGGGCAATAGCTGGTAACAACAGTAATAAGATAAAGAAAAGTTATGCCGTATTGAACTTATTTTGAGAATAATGAGCAGAGAATAACCAGACAGGCTCTAAAAAGGGGAAATAAAGGGATTGAGGAAGCGGGAACACTAAAAAAACACACACCCTAAAATGAGCTTTGATGAAATAGGCCAAAGTTGCTGGGCTTGATTCCATCCATGATATTGGATTGATTGCACAGGATTGACTGTTATGGAAGAATGGACTCTTGAACCCTCTGTGACATATAATAGCATAAAAGGACAATGAAAGAACAAATTTACTCACCGTACATGCATTGGTACCTCAGTAAACGTTCACTTTGGTATACATTCAACTTCGTATACGTCCTGTTTTGATGCAAAAACTTTTGCTTAGTATGCAACCTTTTTTTAGAATATGAACTCACTGTTAGTTCAAATTAGTCAGTTCTTTGCATGCTATCTTCGTTTACCTCTCTTGAGACAAAGCCATGGATAGACGCCAGTGACTTTGCAGAGAATGTCGCCACAACAAAGCCCAAACAAGCTGCAACAGCATTTAAATAATGCGGACACAAACAATACATTGCACAATTTATTGCCAGGCATATTTTGTTGTATCTCATCAGATGCGTTACTACAGAGTTATATAAACATAAAATGAAGCACAAAAACTGAATAATTCCAACTGAAATGTGAAGTTTCTTTTGACGCATCCTGGTGTGTTTAGTTGCTATAGTCACATGACTTACCAGGGTAACTTCAGATTTATTATAAATTTTGTCTGCTTTCAAAGGAAGGGGTTGTTGATTTTAATTGTTAAAGCTTCGGCCATTCTCAGCAGTCACTTGTTTGGTATGTGATAAACCACACAGATAACTGTCTGTGTCAATTACATGTCAGGAATTAAGTAGATGATTTCCTATGGAAGAAGTGTGTTCTTTCCTCTTAACCGGTCTCGACAATCTGGAATGACGAGACAGTGTCAAATTTTCAAAATAATCGAAGTAGAATGTCATATTTCCAAAATAATCTAAGAAGAATGTCATATTTCCAAACATTTTGAGGAAAAGGCAGATTTTTTTGACAGATTTATAATTAAATTAAGATCTGAAGGTCCTCAACCAGGTCAAAGTAGGAAAAAGAAGGGACAAGTTAATAATAAAAAAAAAAGATTATTATATACACACACACACACAAGAATGTAAGATTCTTGAAGTTTCTTTAAAAGGGGAACATCTCCTTTTCCCTTCTTAGTACCATCCTAGTAGACTCTTCTCGTGAGATTAAATGTTCATTAATTTCATCTAATTTATTTATTTTATTATTAGGCAGTTTATACATTATTTTATGTTTTATACAACCTCATAAATATATATAATATGCCAGTAACAATAGGTTTTTCAGCAGGAATGAATTCATCATTCTCCTTTTATTTCTGATGAGAAAATTCATTTGGTATGCGTAGTATTTGGTGTACATCCAGGGATCAGGAGCAGATTAAGTACATATACTAGTTACCACTGTATTTGCTACAAAAATGCATGTAAATCTTAATAGATATATTTTCAAAAGCTGGAAATTATTAGAGCAAGATTCATATTTGATTTATTTTGTGTATTGTTTCTTTAATATCCCTATATCTTTTAATGAAGCATGGTTGAAATTTCAGCTGAAATATTCTTCTTTTATCAGCAGATTACAATTTCTTTTGCAGATTACAAACCAACTTAGTACCCATATTTGATTTATTTTGTGTATTGAAGTTTTTTTTATATCCCTGTCTTTTAATGAAGCATTGTTGAAATTTCAGTTGAAATATTCTTCATCTATAAACAGATTACAATTTCTTTTGCAGATTACAAACCAACTTAGCACCCATGACTCGGTGCTTTTTGTGTCAACTTTGAGTGGGTCATTCTCTGCAGTTAGTCGTAACACTGGCAAGATTATGTGGTCACTTAAAGAAGGTATGTATGTATTTTGATTATGTAGAATCAGTGCCACATCCAAATGCAGAGCTAGTAGAAACATATACTTGTTACTTGTTGTCTGTACCAACATCCTAGCACAGCGGTCCAACCCATTCTTGCTCTGTCCTGTGATGCAGCAGCCATCTCAATGTCTTCATACTTACCATAGCCAGCATATGTGAACCAGCGCCATTGCACACAGTTATAAACCATAAGTACTCTGCCACCAGTACGGACAGCTGATAAGAAACTTTCCGCCTGTATTGCCGTCCGCACGCAACTCTGTAGCTACAGCGACGCTCCTCCATTTACCCCAGAGTGTTAACTCTGGTACCCATTACCTAGAGGCTGGGTGAACCCCAGGAACCGCCAGGTTTAGAACGCCGACCTTGGGCTACAGCGAGTCGCAGCTGGATTTGAAAGCGGGTCTTCTATCGACTGCGCTAGCGCGGCCTGAATATTACAAGAGGCTAAAAATGCTGGGGTGCATGTATTCCATATCGGAAATCAAGAGAGTTGCATGCAATAAAGTGGAGTGGAGGAATCTAATGCGAGCCCTATGTGACGTCTAATGGCACACAGAGGATCATGAAAATAAAAAAAAAATACCTATCAGCAAACAAAACATAATGTTGATAGTGTTTGCAAGCCACCCCATATATGAAGCCTGGCCTTTATCAGTACTTAGACCTGCCAGTGATAGAATACTAACTAGCCTTTTAGACAAATAACACCTGCCACTTTTACTAGACAAGAGTATTTCACTGTGAGACACATAATATCTGCAAATGTTACTATTGAGGTTGTGCTGTAAACAAAGTTATGTTGTCAACAGTCTAAGAAATGTCAAGCTGTCTGCTACTAAATAGGTCAGCCTGCCTGTTAAGATTTGAATCTGCCCTTGCTAGTAAACACACACTGAGGGACAAAAATCAATACAAGGTTTTATTAGAAATGTGTTTACCAGAACTGGATGAAGTTAGATGTATTCCTGTATGAAACCAGTTGCTGGGTATCAGTATCAGATATATTCTGGTGGTTGCTGGTGCATGTAGTGCGTGTTTTACTCTGGCCCAAAAGAAATGTGGTTTCATATGCTAAATACCAACCTTGGCTCACAGTATGTGGTAATGCTTACAGATGCTAAATCAGTACTTGAAGCACTCCAGTCTAGGAAACTACCAGAATTGCAAACACTGCTGACACAACTCAGCGTTCAGCAAAGAGTCGTAATGCAGTGGATACCGTCTCATTGTGGAGTGCCTGGAAATGAGCATGATCAACTGGCAGGGGAAGGTGCCGAAAAAAGAGCAGCCAGATGTACGTCACATACACCAAAAGAAAAGAATCATTAAATCGAATAACCAGCCCCAACACAAGACGACTATTTTTATGGACAGAGAAAAAAGTCATTATCTTCCGCCTCAGAACAGGGCAAAACCGATTTACGTAACCACATGTACACAAAATTCAAGATAGATGTATCAGCCATGTGCACCTGTGGAAATGTGCCATAGACCACAGAGCATGTACTCCAGGACTGCACCGAATTTGACACATTAAGGCAAACCTTTTGGCCAGAAAGAACAACAGTGGAACGTAAACTCTATGGACCACTGAATGAACTAACAACGACAGTGAAATTTATACAAGAGACAAAACTGCTGATATAGATAACTTATTTCAGGCGAACGAAAGAAGAAGAAGAAGAATATGGAATACAATTAAATAACTCTCATGTAGAAGTCAAAGAAGTGGAGTTTTTGATGGAGGCAGTTAGGAGGCAATAGGTGCAGCTTCAAAAAGGGTATGAAATAGCAACGTTTTAACTACCACCCCCCCACCCCCCCCCCCTTTTCCGACTAATTGGCACTCGGTGGGTGATATGTTTCACATATCACCAGCCACCTTAACTTCCCAGGACTTTACCTGGTACTTCTTTTAAGGCTAGGTCAGCCTGAGAGATAAGGTTATTTTTGAAAAAAAAAAAAAATTCTTGTCTGGATTTGTACCCACAACCTTCAGATTAGCAGGTGAGCTTCTAGCCGCTACGCCATGGCAGCTCCCCAAAAAACAGTAACTGACTGAACAACAAAGTAAAAGTGTAATATTGATAGTGTTGGCAAGCCAGGCCCTAAATTAAGTCTGGCCTTTATCAGTACTGAGACTAATAATGACAAGTGCCTCAGTGTGAAACACAACATCTGCCACTCTTACTAGATAAAGGCTTCTCATAACATCTGTCACTTTTACTAGATAGAGACTTCTCATAACATCTGTCACTTTTACAGTGATGTTGTCAACCTAGCAAATGTCAGGCTGCCAGGTACTAGATAAGTCAGCCTGTGTGTTAGATTTGAATCTCCCTATTCTCCTAAACACACAGCTTCACAATGTGGTACAAAATCAATACATGTGAGAAACATGTTTACCAGAACTGGATGCAGTTAGATGTATTCATGTATGAAATCAGTTAGTGTGTGTAGCAGATATGTTCTGGTGGCTACTGGGTCACATAAGGGCTGAGTGATCATATTTCTACACACTGGCAGAATTAATGAGGTCTCTACTGGGGACAGAACTTACATAACACACTGCTACTCATAAAGGGCTTAAAATAAAAGTAAAAAAAAAAAGGGTAAAGGATTCTTTTTCATACCTTCAAGCAATATGGGACACGTAGGGCTAGACCTACATTTTATAGACTATTTGGCACTTGGTGGGTGATGTGGTTAGCATCAGGCCTGCCACTTTTACTTCCCTCGACTCCACCTGGTACCAACTCAAGGCTGGGTTGACCTGGGTGCCAAGGTAAATTCTGGAAAAGTCCCACTCTGTCAGGACTCGAACCCACTGCGACTCGGGACCTAAAATGGTTATTAGGGAAGGCCCTTTGAAATAAAGGCTGCCAGTGTGATGTTGACCACTTCACACATAGAGTACTGATTAAAAACAGTTTAACAAGTGAGTACACGAGGTGCGAGAGCTGGCGAGAGACCCAGTTTCTTTGAGGCAGACTGTGATGAGAGCGACATTCTGCAAAGGACCTGCTACATAATGATGTTGATGCTGATAACAAGTTAGACACAGACAGAATAAATAAGGTTTCACATCATGTTAGATTTAAATGACACAGACAGAATAAATAAGGTTTCACATCCTATAAGATTTACACAACACAGACAAAATAAAAATTTTACATTTACACAACACATATTTTAGGGGTAGAGCCTGTGTGGATAGTTTTTTATGGCTGTATTCTAGCGAGAGTTTAAATGTTATGGGAACATTCTTAAAATTTTGTTAATCAAGAAGAGAACAAAGTTATTTTTCTTTATTCTTCTTATTCTCTGGTTGTAAAGTTTGGCAAAGGGTTCTGTTTGTTCGTTTACTTCTGGACTCTAGTCCTGTTCCAGAACCTGAGTGTGGCATGCATATCCATTTTACAGGTCTGACTCATATTTATGCAGACTGTTGGTTCCTCACCTCTCTGACAGATGCACTCTGACTTTAAAGGAAGCTTCCAATTAGTCAACTCTTAGGTTCTGTTTTTGTGTAAGCAATGGGTCTATTCTTGTTTCCCTCACAAAGTGGGCACCAGAACCCACACAGGAAATAGAGATATTAACATTCTCCAGGATCTGAACATTGTATAAAACTATCTTATCTCACAAGCTGTGATCATACTCATGTACAATGCAAAAAAAAAAATATAAAAGCTCAAAAAGATGTTAAATATGGGACCCTGAAAATGGACATGTGTGGGGTGGCTCGATGACAGTTTCTATGACAGTTTCTATCTGGTTTGAGGCGATGTGCCTGGTGGAAGCCCTGATTCCTGAAACAACGGTATGTTGGAAGGAATGCGACCAAACACAGCGTTACCACACACAGCAAACGAACAAATTCAAGATAAAGCTGCCGCTCATTCTAGGAGCTGGCTGAAATTGACAGGATTTTTGTGTGTGTTACTATATAAAGATCCAGAAGCTGTGATTTTGTAAGACTGCCCATGTCAGATACTGGTAGCGTGAACTAAGTATTTTTTCATTGGAAAATGAAATTGTTCACAGATGAGAGTTTTCATGGCGTATGTGTTATAAATGCCTTATATAAGTACTTAGAGGATGAAGGATGATAGAGTCCCTAAGGACATCCTCTGTGGTGAATTACAGATGCGTAAAAGATCGGCAGTTCATCATTTTACTACAGTATAAAGATGTGTGCATTAGGGTATGAATGATTCAGGTATTGAGGTGGAATCGCAGGAACATAATGCCATGGTAAGAATAAGGCAGAGCATGATTGCAGATAGGTTAAGAGCTAAGCGATTGGTTAAGAGCTAAGCCATAGGTTATAAGCCAGGCCACAGGTTAAAAGCTAAACCATAGGTTAAAAGCTAAGCCATAGGTTAAGAGCTAAGCCATAGGTTGAGAGCTAAGCCATAGGTTGAGAGCTAAGCCATAGGTTATAAGCCTGGCCACAGGTTAAAAGCTAAACCATAGGTTAAAAGCTAAGCCATAGGTTAAGAGCTAAGCCATTGGTTAAAAGCTTAGCCATAGGTTGAGAGCTAAGCCATAGATTATAAGCCAGGGCACAGGTTAAGAGCTAAGCCATAGGTTAAAAGCTAAGCCATATGTTAAGAGCTAAGCCATAGGTTAAAAGCTAAGCCATAGGTTAAAAGCTAAGCCATATGTTAAGAGCTAAGCCATAGGATAAAAGTTTAGCCATAGGTTAAGAGCTAAGAATCTGAGAAAAAGCCCGTTAAATGCATGCCGTGGCAACAATGCCCATGCTCTAATTTTGGAAGACTTTTTTTTAACATGAATGGACCTTGCTAGTCACTTTCACCACCACCAAGGACTTGTTTCCTGTGTCTTCCTATTGCACTATAAAATACTGTCATTTGATGCAAAGGTATAACCAGCAGCAGAAACAAGTGCCTTCTTTACAAAAAACAGTTGGACTAGACCAGAACCTAGTCAACCATTGAGTTTAGTTGAGTTAAGTTGAGTTAAGAAAGAATTGACATCACAGCACTTAGGGCATTCCCATGTGCGCTCCGTCGCCATCTTCATCGGCCAGCCCAGAGTTCCAATGCTGATGGTACTGGTCAAAATCTGGTTATATGTGTGTCTTGCCTTTCCTCTGAGTGTAGTGAGCCGGCCAGACCCTAAAATGGTTGACCGTAGTCAACCATTTTAAAATACTTAGTATTTGTGAAATTGTATCAGCCTAACGTAACATCCAGTTTAGCATTAAAAATTGTTTTATAGAATTTATATGTTGTTTTAAAAGAGGGAATGAAATTGGTGTAATAAAATTGTGTGGTTTATTTCAGATCCTGTCTTGCGGGTTCCATTGGATTTTGCTTCAGGGTGAGAAAACATAGAGTAGTAGACAAGATTTGATTTTGCAGCAGGTGCGCACCTGCCGGCCCAAAGGTCTTGGGTTTAAATCCACATCCAGTTGATGTTTTTTTCTCGTTTTTTTTCCCTTCAAAATTGACCTTGGCTCCCAAGTTAACCACACCTAATATGAGTATTATGGGATACCTGGGTGGGGCCCATCATGGGGAAAAAATTAGACCCACTGGGGACTCTCTAACAAGCAGACCATAAGAGTCAACTGATTAAGGTAGTTTCCTTCAAAAGTCAGAATGCATCTACCTCAGAGAAGAGGAACCAACAGTCTGCATACAAATAAACCAGATCTGTAAAACAGGAACAAGACCAAAATCTTAAAATGGACAAACAACCAGAACTTTCCACCTGAGTTTACAGCCTGTGAGCATGCATAAGAATAATATGGGAAGTAAAGACCACCACCGGCATGATTTTGATAGCATCAGCCTCCAAGTGCTGATTGGTCTTTGAAAATGCGAGACTTGCATCAGGTGCCCAGTGCACCACTGGCATAGAAAGGGTCCTTCACTTTTTATTCTACAATGTCTTTTCTTCATCTTCTTCATGAGAGGGGAGGCTGTGTGGTCTTAAGGCATGGTGTCTGCCAAAGGCTGAGATTTTTTCACGTGGACATGGACTTCTAGTAATTCCCCCTGTTCTCTGGGTAGTGAGATCGGACGCCCATGTGCATTGTTGCATACGTAAAAAATCTCTTGGCAGTTGGAAATCGAAAAAAGTATTTCAGGATCCTTGCTTGACCTACTCTATTTATGAGATCATTTCTTCTCCACAGACCAAGCTTCTTGCCGGATCCCAAAGATGGCAGTCTCTATGCAGTTAGCCCTAACCTGGAGCCCGTCAAAAAGCTGCCATTCACTATACCAGAACTTGTCACTGCTGCTCCTTGCAAAAGTTCTGAAGGTGTATTTTATACAGGTAAGCTTCATGATAGCAGATAGTGCCACTTTTAAGGTATCAAAATATCAACATGCACACATACACACAAAAGCAGCTGATAAATTTGCTGCTTATACCAACTTTGAGTTGTTAGTACCAGACATGGACAATCCTAGAAAAACATCAACGCAAAATCACAACATGTGAGATGAGATGTATAAGAAATGTGGCAAGAAGAAACTGTCTCCAATGAAAAACTCAGAGCAATGGCTGGCACAGTACAGGTAAATGATTTCATAGAACATCAATAAACCAAATGGCTTGGTCGTCTGGCCAGATTGGAACAAAATCAGCCAGCCCCTAGAGCGTACTACTTGACAGTAGCAGGCTACAAGGCAAGAGACTGACCAAGAGAGAGACGGTTGGAAGGAGTTAAGTACACTGCAGAAACGCAAAATGACGTTAACATAAGCGATGAAACTAGCAAAAGACAGGAAGCTATATCTAACTCTTCTTTGTGAAGCTATTAACATAAGCAGTAGGACAGAAGAAGAAGAAGGAGCATCATGATGATGATTAGTAATTTTTACAAAGACAGCAAATAAATTGGTTTGTCCACTCAGAGAGAATGCCTTTTTATGCATTCATCTTACAAGGCATATACACCTAAAGAGGAGAGACATGTAAAGCCATAGGTTGACTGAGAACAAAGTGCAAAGTTAACAACATCAGGAAAACTACAGAAGTATCAAGTGTTTGTAGTCAAGGTGGTCAGATAACCAAAACCTAGTACCTCCCTTGACCCCTGACCTGGTACAGGACGAAGAGAAGAAGAAACAGTATATTAATCTTAGGTCAGGAGCCTGTCCTACTACTAGGTGAGTCTACCATGTGGTAAAAAGAAGAAGAATTTCTGGATGTACGGGTTAGCCATAAGTATCTGGGCAGTAGACTTGAATATCCACACAGTGGTCATTAATATCCAGATATTATCCGGCAGTATCCAGACAGTAGCTGTCAATATCTAGACATTAGCATGACTGTTCATAATTTCATCTTCATTAATATTTGTCCTTTGGCATGTTGTTTTGTGGTTTACAGCTAGACTGAAATGTGTGCCTTTTGGCCCACACATCTGATTTCAGCAAATCCCCTAATTGCCCTGTACAACATGCTTGTTTGAGGGCAGTGGGCCTATTCTTTACCCCGCCCCCCTCCCAAATAGGAGACTTTCACACCTGCTAGGTTATAGTGGTTTTAGTGTAACCAGTTTCCTTTTTCCCACTCCTTTCTTACACATATAACTTTTAAAAAATTCTAAAAGTAAAAGGTATACATTTTGTGAGGTTAAGTCGACCCTAGACAGTATTGTTTGGACATAAATTCTGCCATTTTTCTGGATCGAAAGATCTGTCTCTTAGAAAGAAAGCACATTAATCATTATACCACCCCAGATTTTATTACTCAAGTTCTGCATATATACTAGCTGGAGTTATTGTGTCCATTTACTTTATTTCATGATTCCAATTCAATAATTAACAGCCCTGTATGTCATGCTTGCTAATTAACACAAGGTTTGTGTAAATAAATCTTTAATTACGAAGCTTAGCATTTTTATTGCTTCTTTTAGTTTTTGCTATGCTGTGTTTCTTAAGTTTACTTTCTATGGAAAATAAGTTGGTATATGTGTAGTATTGTTCGCGATGTATTCACCTTAAAATATTGTGTTCTTATTCTGTTTCACTGTTTGAAGGTCCAGTCTCGTGTGCTAGCTATCTCTAATTATGAAGTATGAAAACTGATTTTTCCTTTAGCTCCTTATGGAAACCCAGAAGAAAAAAAAAAACCTTTTATTTGTCCTTTCAAGAATACTGTTTCCCTGAAAATAAGCCCTACCCCAAAAATAAGCTGTAACAAGATTTTTTTCCAGGATGCTTTCAGTCTTACCCCCAAAATAAGCGCTAATTAAGGTCATCAGCTAGAATGAGAAACTGGTTGCCGAATGGCCAGTTAGAGTACGGACACCCTGGTGTGCGCTTGATGCTGAATAGATATGATTCATAATTTCAGATATGTCACAGATAAGTTGTCCCAGAAGAAGATGATATGACTGTATTTGAATAAATGTTGAATTTTATACATGAGTAAATGTAGGTTTTTGTCTCTGAAAAAAAAAAAGATGTTCCCTGAGAAAAAGCCCTAATGCATTTTCTTGAAGCAAAAGTTAATATAAGACCCTGTCTTATTTTGATGAAACACTGTAGTAGCATAGTGGCTGGAATACTTGCCTGTCTTGAGACACTGTTGATGTGGGTATTTAAAAAAAAATTTGAACCACATGGCTTTAGAAGAACAATGAGGTGGTGTACATTGATTGTTTGAAAATTTGTCCTTGAATAAAACAATCTACTATATTCTTTGGTCTTGTCCTGAGAAGGGCAGAAACTTTAGAATATCATGACAGTGGGAAAGTTGGAGGAGAAAAGAGACATAGGGAGACCAAGAGAGAAGACGCTGGACAGTTTGGCATCATGGTATGGGAGATCATCTGTGTCAGAATTGATTTAAAATACACGAGATAGAAGGTTGTGGAAAAACATGGCTACCAACGTCACATGGCATGGACTGTAAGAAGAAGAAGAAATTTGTCCGGTTTTATTTGTTGAGATAAACTGGAACTGCCAATGGGAACATGTGACATTGTGTATTGTAATTTGAACATGTGATGTGTATTTTGTAACATTGCAGTCACCTAGTAGGATAGCTTGTTGATAAAATCAACAGGAACTTCCATAACACAGGAATGTTATGTTATCTAACTCTGGATTGTTTACATAAATCCCCCTATGTGGAATTCCCCCCCCCCCCCCCCTCCGAGTTGCTGAAATAGGGTTTGTTGCGCTGAAAGGCACAGCTATCACAGACTAGCTTAAACCACAACACAACATGCCAACTGGCCTTTTAAGGGGTGAACATAGAAATAGTTTACATGACTTGTTTAAGCTGTAAAGTTAGTTGTGTATCCTTTACAAGATACTGCAGAACCAACCCCAGCATTTTATGGCTGTTTCTGAAATTTCACTAGGCAATGTTTACATTCATTAGTTTGCCATCGCCTACTGAACAGGCAGCTCTCGATACCAGTGTCGAAACCAGCACAAGGTGTGTTTGAACTATACATGAGATAAATATGACAGGTGGATTGTTCTGTGGGACAGGGTACAAGACAATTTGGCTATAAAATATATTTTATTATTCTGGACATATTGCCATATGCGCAAAGGTTTATCCTAGGAGATATTGAAGGTCCCTTTTTAAGTCAGTGATGCATCAGGGATGTGGTGTCAGACCCACACTTTTATAGATCATCCGGCACTGTTTGGGTACTGGTATCACTCACTTTTACTTCCCAGGACATTTCTTAATAACTATTTTAGACTAGGCCGACCTGGGAGCCAAGATCCTGTATTTAAAAAAAAATCTTACACTATGCAGATAAAACCCTAGGCATTTATTCCATGAGGGAATTGTCTAGCTGTTGTGTCGAGAGGATCAACTTTGTAGCCTCGGGTTATCCTATATGGCTTGGCTTCTCTTTGCGAAATTGCCAAGAGCACAGCACAAAGCTCAAACTCAATAGCACCAGTGATGACCTCCAGGAATCTTTATAAAAATTGCATTTCTGAACTGAGCGACACGTTTGTTAAACAAATCCACAACTACAGAGCTCTAGGCAGATGGCTTGAACACTTCACCTCAGAGATCCTTGTGTAAAATATAAAGTTGTTTCAGTCGGGATGATGGAATTAGATATTCAGTCATGGGATAAATATCCAGGACCACTAAACACATATATGTTAGCAGCATGGTAGCATCAAGCATTTCATCTTTACATATACTAGGTCTCAGTGTAAGGATGCAGGGTTGATCCATTCCAGAACCTTGGAATTATACCAGACAGGATGTATACCAAACAGAATGTATAACAAACACATTTCCTCATAAGAAATAAAAAGAGAAAAATTAATCCGTTCCCAGGAAAAATAATCCTATTGTTAGTGACATATATATTGCCGGGGTTTGAGTAAAACAATTTAAACGCTGCTTTATACTAGAATTTATAAATTCTAAAATTAGTTGCGTATCCTTTACAGGACGTTGCAGAACCAAACCCAGCACTTTCTGGCTGTTGTGGTTTTTCTAGGCAAATTTACATCCAGTAGTTTGCCATTGCTTTCTGGATGGTTGGCTCTGGGTACCACGGTCGAAACCATCGCAAGACAAATCGTCTGCAGCAGGGATCAAACCCGGCACCCCGACATAACAAAGCGCGTTCGCAACGCCTAAGCCACAGACGCCGACTAATACTAGAATACATAAATATAAAAGCAGTTAGGTTAAACAAATAAAAATGTAACCTCCCTTTACCTTGCAGAGAAGAGTCGAGTGTCTACTAGGATGATATTGAAAGGGGAGAAGGAGATGATGTTATTGTTTGAAAGGAGAGTTCCCTTGCGATAAATTCTAGTGTTTTTTATTTTAGTATTTGTGTGAGGTCTTTTTCCCAACTGTGGACCTGGTTGAGGCTCGTCATGTTTGACTTTAATAAAAAATCTATCCAACAAACTTTGCTTCTGCCTCCTCCTTATGATGTTTTGGAAATGCAAAATTGTCAGATTATTCCAGACAAAGCTATTACCACTTGTTTGGGCCTTCCTTGTTAAAGTGGTACTTCTCTACAAAGTTTTTGATATCTGTCCATTTGCAGACATTTCCATAAGTAATTATTTTTTTTTTTGGGGTCAAAATCTGCTTGTGCCGCTAGGCGTCGCAGTCTATCAGATGATCGGCAACCGAGCCAGGGCGCGCTCAGTCGCTTCATATGCCGTGATGTTATGAAGTCTCAAGTTGTCCGTGACTCCTTCAATCCATCTTCTTCTTGGTCTTCCCCTGCCTCTTGGTGTTTCGATTTTCATGTTGTATGCTCTTGATGCTGGCATCGTTGGTTCCATTCTCATTAGGTGACCAAACCATTTAATTCTTTGCTTCTCAATAAATTTAACGATGGGTATGGTTCCAATAGTTCTTGTAATCACATCGTTTCTCACTCGATCTCTTCTGGCTTTATTCGCAGCCATTCTCAAACATCTCATTTCACAGGTGGTTAGTCTTCTCTCGTGTTCTTTTGTTAATGTCCAAGTCTGACATTGATAACCTAATGTCGGTATAAAGATTGTATTTATAATTTGTCTTTTTATCTCAGCTGGGACAGCAGGGTAATGATATAGGTAAGTAATGATATAGGTAAAAGTAAGAAAGGGTAGTGCATGGTCTCATGACTCCGTTTGACTGATACAAGTTCTGTATGTTATTTTACACCCAGTGTCACACATATCATCTTCAGTAACTGCCTCTATCTTCTGCTGGAAAAGTGCAGGGGGTTGGTGTGTGAGAACGATTATTTATCGGTTTATGAGACAACCAGCTAGCCAACAGGTTAAAATGCTAGACTATCATTTAGAGGACTCAAATTCAAATCCTGAATGAGGTGATGTCCATTTTTTCCTCAGGGGCAAAATAGAAACCACAACCTGCCCTGTGTGTGTTAACTATAACGTATTACAGCCCTAAATACTTAAGCTTAGCCATCTTTCCCCGAATACTGTCCAACCTACACAATTCTAAAAAGTGTGGTAAATACAGTCAGTAAAGATCATACTTTTTTTTTTTTAAATGTTGTCTAGGATCAAAGAAAGACACATGGATTGCCATTGATCCCATCACAGGAGCTAAAGTGCAGACTTTATCATCAGATGGAGCTCAGAAAGTCTGTCCATCATCCAATGAAAATTTATTATACATAGGCAGAACTGGTAAGACCATTATTATCGGCAGATTTCTTTGTTTTGAACTTACTGAACTTGAAGTCAAGAATGCTTTTTTTTTCAAGTTAATTGATTTCCACTTATATTTGTTGACATTGCCCAACATAACACAATGATGAAAACCACAAACGTTTTAGAAAAATTAAACATGACAGTCTGTTTTTGTGTGTGTGGATATAATATGAATAGGACTGGAACCACAAATGTGGCAATGACTGGCAAGATTGATGGAAAAAAGAGCACTGGGAAGACAAAGAGATACTTTTCTTGATGACTTGTCCATATTGAATGGGCACGACAAGAACATTGACCTAATTCCTGATTCTGGTGATCATATAGGGCGGCGAAACATAGACAGCCGACACTTGTCGACACATAACATGATGAAGCTGAAAATGATAACACAAACACCCAGTTAAAATATCTGAGACCATAAATTGACCAGATATCTGAATGAATGAAAATGCTAGAGTGTATTGAAGATGAAACCAACACCGACCCATCATCCTTCCATACATGTTGTGGAGATTTTGTGCAAACCTGACCATAAAGGTAAGTGATTTCAAATATTTTTGTTAGTAATTATATGATTGTCTGTTTATTTTGTATGCTGATGAAGGCTTTCTAGCCATAAAATTCATTCTGTTGTTTATGACTGTGGTTTTATTTAGGTGGACATTTCTACTTCTAAGTTTGGGTTGAAATTATATTCCATACAATCTGTTTATGGAAAATAGTTCTGACAGAACAGAACACCATAACCCAGTGATTCCCAAACTGTGTGCCGTAGCGCCCCGGGGAGCCGCGATCTCTTTACATTGGCATGGCGGAATATTTGAAGATACACGTTTTATTACGAGGTTAGGGTGCAGTGGCAAAATTTTAATTGAAAAAGGCGTGGCAACTATGAAAAGTTTGGGGAGCACCGCCATAACCAATCAACAGTTGATTAATTTGAGCAGGTAGGAAAACATCATGCATGGAAGGGTGTCAGAACATGAACTGATACGTGCTGTTGCCGATTACAGATTGTGGAAAGGCTTGATCACCCACACCAGTCGGCAAGGCACTTAATGATGATGATGAGGAAACTTGTGAAACCTCATTTCATCCAAAAGCAGATGTGTAAGCCTAAAATAACGGATGGATTAAAACTGTAATGTCCAAGCAGCAGTGAACCTCAAGGACTCAGAATGCTGAGAAGAAGTAGAAGAAGAATAGGACTCTGTATTATTAGTACAGTGTCAGGAGCATGCTGGTTTGTGTTATTAGTACAGTGTCAGGAGCATGCTGGCCACCTTTACTTCCCAGGACATTTTTAGGTATCTGTTTCATGATGGTTTGGCCTAGGAGGTAGGTTGTCAGTTATAAAAATGTGCCTTGAACCTAAGACCTTTGGCCCAGCAGACAGCTACCCACTCCTCTACCATGTCTGCCTCTGAATTACTAACAATAAACTTTATCTACAATGTTATAAAAAGATAATTGACCTTTATGTTGCAGCTGCCATTTATGATGTAATGACTTAATGTTTCTCATGAAATGTTTGTGATTTCAGAGTTTTCAATAATGATGTTTGATGGAAAAACAGGGGCTAAAAGGTAATTAACATGTTTCGAAGTGCTGGCAGAGCACACAATTAAATTGTTACTAGTTAAAAAGAGGGGAGGACAGACATGGGGTGAGCTGGTTGAGGGTCAATGTTCCATTGGGGTTTGAAGGGCAGAAGAAGAAGAAGTTCTAAAATACAGTAAGATACATCCAAGCAACAACAGCTAATGAGAAGAGAGAGATCCCCATGTGAGGAATATTTAGTAGATATTCATTGTCAAATGTTGGGCTGGATTTAGACTTGATGAGGTGCTTAATTGTATAAAGCTCTGAGATGCCTACTGTTTCAGATTACACCAGCTAATTCCAGAAAACTAAAATATGTGACCCCCCTTTTAATACATGTGTATGGATGATGGTAATATATTGTCGTTTACCTTTTATAAAATTTTATTACAAGAAATAATAAAGAATGTATCTACAAAATCACAGAAATTATGTTAATGTAATTCTCATAAAGGCTACATTAATAGAAAATTGTATAAGTAAATTAAAAAAAGAAATTAAAATTTGCTGAGGC
Organism: Candidula unifasciata; assembly: GCA_905116865.2. Taxonomy (NCBI): domain Eukaryota; kingdom Metazoa; phylum Mollusca; class Gastropoda; order Stylommatophora; family Geomitridae; genus Candidula; species Candidula unifasciata. Next base: position 58,235 of record CAJHNH020003744.1, read on the forward strand.
CTCTATGGATTGTGAGCTGCAGCTTAGTTAGCCTATGACTAAATTCAGCACTGGTTAAAAGCAAGCATGGGATTTCGTTGCCAAGTGTGGGATTCGCTGCAGGTGTGGGCATTTGGGACAAGTGTGGGATTCAGGGCAGGCTGTGGGATTCTGGACAAGTGTGAGGATTTGGGGCAAGTGTGGGACTCGGGGCAAGGTCTGAGGATTAGGGGGCAAGTGTGGGATATAGGGGACACAAGTGTTGGATTTGAAAGCCCCATTTTGAGGGTATTGAAAGCAATAGGCCCACTACACCTTAGCAAGTAGGTTATAAAAGAACACAAATTATTAAAAGTAGGTTGTGCTGAAATCGATGGGTTACCACTCAAAGGTCCAGTGACACAGCCTTTTTGGGAAACCCCAAAAAAACATACCAACCGTCTTTCAAGGGTGAAGTTTTTAAGAAA
>CAJHNH020003745.1:0-58664 GCA_905116865.2 Candidula unifasciata
AAAGTCATAGTCTGGTAGTGTGGGGTTAGATATTCTCCACATAGACATTCACACAGTGCGCACACAAATTAGTGCCGGTGTTCACTCACGCACGCACACACACACACACCACACACACCACATAAACCACACATACTACACACACACCCCACCACATGTCGCGAGCCCACGTGGGTAAATACACTTATATAGTGAGTGTGTGGGTTTGAACCCTAACAGTGCCCACCCACGTGAGTAACTAGACTATTATCCGAGCTATGCTGATCTCAGACAAAGTCCTGGATTTCCAAAAAAAAAAAAAAATCAGCCATATTTGGCTCGTCATGTAAATACACAACAGCTGCACTTGTATCCACAAGAGTAGGATAATGGATAGATAGATATCAAGATGAACCCAGTGAGATATCAAGATACACAGTTAACCCCTCCGACTTTCTCCTCTACTGGTATAGAATAATTAATGAGCCCCCGCCAAATGTAATTTTATCTAGCTGTTTAGTTAAACAGGTAAGACTGAATACACTTGGAATTTAACAAACGATGTAGTATAAAATTTGATATACATCTTTATTTACAAACAATCAGTTAAATGAAATTCGCCAGTTTGTTGTGTTTACACAAACAGTGACTGGCTAATTGTATGATAGTGATGAGATGCTTCAGCCACAAACTGAGCAAACACATATGTGTAGTATCTATACTTACACTAAGCATGCATATATTAATACAATATATTTATGTATAGACATAACATATCTCCTCCGCAATCTTCCACATTCTCTCCAGTCTAGTCTGAAGGTCTTATGTCTTACATTGACGTCACATATCCTGCCTTCCCGCTCATGTACTGTCATGATAGTTGACTTCCTAACTCTGCTGTCCGTCTTCACTCAGACTTCCAAACTGGCTGACATTGTTTTTACATGGACACATGGAGCAGGTTTTGTGCTGAAAACTCAAACCATTTTATCTGGACATATCGTCTGGAATATTGTCTTTCCAGTGAGCACATGGTGAGCCATTAAAACGCAACCACAAGGCTGCACATATGGGCATGATTTTCCCACAGTCCAAGCACAGTTTTTGGGTTGATAATTGAAACAATATCATTACATTTCATTATAGCAAATGTCATTGTTCACATCTTATTTTATACACATGAAAACATACACTGAAAAACATGTGACCCAAACATACAAGAAATAGGAATAGTTTAGCAGTTTCCTAACAGAGATAACTGAATACTAACCAAGAACTATTTCAAGCAAAATGTGCAGAAAAATAAGAAAAGGAAGTATAGACTAAGCCATCTCCTAACATATGAATAAAAGATTTAAAATAAAATACACTCAAACCTGGAAACGTTCCAGCAATTGCCAAACAAGACTCAACCAGTGAGAAATACTATCTACTGTAGGTCTGAGTTTGTGGCTGTGCTGGCAGCACTATGAGGTAAATCTATAATGCTCGCAGTATCTATCTATTGTCCAAATTAAACGGCTCCCCTTTCTAGGTTCTACTGGAAAAGATCTAAGCCACGCCCCAGAAGTACCTTGCAGATCAAATTAGCTACCAAGTTGCCTGTCAGTCAATTCCGGACTGACATCCCTATATGAGCAAACATTCTTAAGTGGCCCAATCTAGTTTACAACTAATCTAACTGAAAAGGTGTGAAACCAGTGAAGCCATCAAGTCTGGAGTTGTCTACCCGACAACTTAATTCCCCTGATCTGGTCAATTCAAAGGGGCCACTCAGTCTGTGTTATATAACATTTACGACACTAAGGTCGGGTTCTTCTTCTTCTTCTTCACTTCCCCTTTTACCGCTGTGGGTGTCGAAGGAGATATAAGGTTCTGTTTTTAGCTCTTCTGGCTGCCTCGACCATAGGCACATAGTGCTGTTGTAGAGTTTCTCTGATGTTATCCTTCCATCTTGTTCTTGGTCTACCCCGTGCTCTACGTCCTTCTTCTCTTTCCATGTATGCTTTGTATGGTATGGTGTCACAAAGCATTCTCTCGAAGTGGGCAAACCATTTCACTTGCTGTCTTTGTATGAAATCCAGAATTGGTTCTGTGCCGACTTGTTCTCTTATGATCTCATTCCTGATCTTATCTTTTATGGTCACTCCTACAGCCGTTCTCATACATCTCATTTCCGTGGTTACTAATTTTCTTTTATGGTTTGTTGTGAGTGACCATGTCTGGCACTGGTAGCACAGAGTTGGAATAAATATGCTTTGAATAAGATGTCTCTTTGCGCTGATTGGGATTGTCTTATGCTGTAAGAGGGGGGCTAGCTGTCCCAATACTTGGTTTGCTTTACTGCATATAATGTCAATTTCTTTTTCCAGTTTCCCATCTTCGGTAAATGTAGTTCCCAGATATTTAAACTCAGATGCCTGTTTAATACCTTTGTATTCTATTGCTATCTTTAGATCTGTCTTCTTTTTTCCTATTGACATTACTTCTGTCATTTCAGTGTTGTCGGGTTAATGGGGGATAATTATGTGACACTGGCTCTACAAACATTACCATTACGTAATGTTATGTAATATTAAACAAAGCTCAGTTGCTTTGTCTGGGCTGAGGACTAGTAACAATTAAATCCACGTGGTTTTATTATATTTGATTCGGGCTTATGGCATAGCACATATAATTCTATGTCTCTCTATAACCAGAGGAAATTATTACCCATACTAACTTCTGAAAACACTGAGGTCGTTTCGTGACACTACACCACACACACCACACACCACACACAAACCACACACACCACACACACCACACACACACACACACACACACCACACACAAACCACACACAAACCACACACAAACCACACACAAACCACACACAAACCACACACAAACCACACACAAACCACACACAAACCACACACAAACCACACACAAACCACACACAAACCACACACAAACCACACACAAACCACACACAAACCACACACACCACACACACCACACACACCACACACACACACACACACACCACACACCACACACACCACACACACCACCACACACACACACACACACACACACACACCACACACACCACACACACACACACACACACACACACCACACACACCACACACCACACACCACACACCACACACACCACACACACCACACACCACCACCACACACACACACACCACACACACACACACACACCACACACACACACACACCCACCACACACACACACACACACACCACACACACCACACACCACACACACCACACACACCACACACACCACACACACACACACACACACACACACACACACACCACCACACACCACACACACACACACACACACACCACACACACCACACACCACACACACCACACACCACACACCACACACACCACACACACCACACACACCACACACACCACACACACACACACCACACACAAACCACACACAAACCACACACACCACACACACCACACACACCACACACACACACACACCACACACAAACCACACACACCACACACACACCACACACACACACACACACACACACACACCACACACACCACACACACACACACACACACACACACACCACACACAAGCTGTAGTGGAATATAAAGGGATGAAATGATAAATTAATATTTACTCCATTCTCAACGTTACATCAGCTTTGTAATTAGAACGCAATTATGCTTATTCGAGGTATATAAATATACGAACATCCTTCCTGGATTTCATTTTAAGAGTTTTACAGCACAAAGTTCAAATGTAACCTATCGACCTTTCACAAAAACATGTTTCTTGTGTTTGTAAATTCTGAATTAGACCACAACTGCTACGTTGAAAGTATATTTCTTATTTGAGACTGACCGCGGTTGTCAGTATCATTCTATTTCAAACCCAGAGAAAAGAACAAAACATGCCCTTGATATTACAGATCGGACATTCGCAAGATGGGCTAGAGAAAAGTCAATTATTTCTAAATATACCACTTTTGACCGAGGAAAACAAAAGAAAATGCATAGCTTTGACAAAGAAGTTATTAAACGGACAATATACAGAATCTTGGACGATAAACAATGATTGACGCTGAAGAATTTTTTTTTCTTTTCTTTACTCCTGGAATGCCTTGCGGCGCCAGGATAAGAAGAAATCTCTGGAACGGGCCCTTCTGTTCGCTTTGTATATAGTACTTTTGAGCGTCTCTGATATTTGTGCAGTCCATATTTTGCGTGGTCGACCTATGGCTCTGTTACTGCTGTAACTGCATAACGTTACTTTCAGGGGTGCCCTGTCTGATACGTCTTGTTACATGGCCAAACCATTTGATATGCTGTCTAGCTATAAAGTTCAGTATTGGTTCTGTGCCGACCCTCCTCCTGATATCATCGTTCCTAAGTCAATCTTTCCTCGTTACACCTAGTAAAGTAGGTAAATATTTCATTATCAGTTTGACACTGATAGCGGAGCGTTGGTAAGAATAATGCGTTGAACAGTGTTCTTTTGGTGCTCATATTCACATGCTTGCATTTCGAAATTAGTGCCATTTGGCCTAAAACTTGATTGGCTTTATTGCCTCTTTGTTGGATTTCTTTATTAATTCGTCCGTCTTTTAAAAAACAAATGCTCTCCAGCTATGTAAATTAATTCGCCTGCTTTAACTGGTATTCATCAGTTCAAGAACTGGTGGTTCTTCCTTTTCTGGAGAATGTTATCACTTCTGTTTTGTCTACGTTGATCTTCATATCGTAGTTGTCGTATTCTGAATGAGTCTATTAATATGTTCTTGTAGTTGTACTTGTAGTTGGTGCTATGATTGCCTGGTCATCGGCGAAAAGAGATTCATTTAGTAATTCTCCAGTGTTGTCCCCTTTGCTGGTGTCAGTTGATATGCAAACTTAGTGTATGTGATGAACAGTAGTGGTGATAGAACTCACCCCTGTCTCACTCCAGATCTAATGTATAACTTTTCTGACATTCCTGTATTTGTTCTAACTGCGCATTGACTGTTCACATATATACTATTGCACAATTTAATAAGGTGTTCGTTTACTCCGTTTTCATGTAGTACCTTTCATAATTTATTCCTATAAACTTGATCGAAAGAAATTAAAACACAATAAAAAATTTTTTTAAACACACACACCTTACATGCTAATTATGTATGTACAGTGGTAAGGACTTACACAATTTTGATGAAGAAAAAATTGCAGAAATGTCTCTAAATCTATAATATCTGCTTCGTCCCTTGTGGGATACGATTTTTCGTTATTTTGAAGCCCCACCCTGACTTTTACCGGGAGCCCTGATATAATCTAATGGTTAAACGGGGTTGCTGAGACCTCTTCACGTATGATCCTTATCCAAATAGTGGCACTTTGTGACACCGGGTGATTATCTCTCAGTGTAATGTCCTGGTGGGGTAAAAAGTCAGTCAGTCAGTCAGTTTCTAAATTCTATCCTACTAATCCATCACTACCAACAACACTACTACTGCTGCTACTGCAGTTGCTGCAGTTACTGCTGCTACTGCTAATTATCCTGCCGATGCTGTCAGTCTAAAACCACAAAAACGGCAGAAACTTAAAACTTATTACTTCCACCTCATATATATAATAACTATAATGACCTATGTAACAACTTCTTCTTCTTCTTCTTCTTCTTCTTCTTCTTCTTCTTCTTCTTCTTCTTCTTCTTCTTCTTCTTCTTCTTCTTCTTCTTCTTCTTCTTTTTCTTCTTCTTCTTCTTCTTCTTCTTCTTCTTCTTCTTCTTCTTCTTCTCTTCTTCTTCTTCTTCTTCTTCTTTCTTCTTCTTCTTTCTTCTTCTTCTTCTTCTTCTTCTTCTTCTTCTTATTCTTCTTTCTTCTTCTTCTTCTTCTTCTTCTTCTTCTTCTTCTTCTTGTTTTGTTCTTGTTCTTGTTTCTTCCTTTTCTTCTTGTTCTTCTTGTTCTTGTCTTGTTCTTGTTCTTGTTATTCTTATTCTTCTTCTCTTCTTCTTCTTCTTCTTCTTCTTCTTCTGTATTCTTCTTCTTCTTCTTCTTCTTCTTCTTCTTCTCTTCTTCTTCATATGCCATCATCATCATCTATATCTGCAATGATGTCTTTATTATGAGCTTCACAGTTTTGGTTACTCGCTCAGCGACCGGTTTAGTTTGGTTTTCACCAGTATTTTTATTGACTAGACATGTTGCCGTCATGTGTTGTATTTGGTACAGCATATAACAAAAACCAAACTAAACATATTGATACAACTATATACACTAAGATATTCTCAAACATTCATCGAAACAAGATTAAAAAAAAGTCCATGAAATGTGTTATCTCCCACAGGATCAGTGAAACAATCCAAACAACATCAAGCATTCTCGTATCCTGTTAACGCTTCCACGAATAACAGAAGAGACTATATCTCCGGCATTATGTCAGCTTTACACAGGACATCCACAAAAGCTGGACTGGATTATCCTGCGCTTAAAGCCACAGATATATCATATCAGCCAGTGGATCTGGTGGTGTATATATTAGCCTAAACGAATTGATGTTACAACATTTGTGGAGCACGGAAGCTGCAGTAGGTTAGATTGTCGTGTCGTCTCTGATAGTTCAATCCCAAGTCTGGGTACGAAGTTGTTTAAATCTTAAAAAAAAAAAAAAACATGGCTTAAAAAAATATTTACTACAGAATGCTTCTACTTTAAAATTTGTTATTAATCATTGAAGTTTAACGTAGAAAACTGCAATTGTTAACGCATAGGGTATACACAGAGAAATTCAGATAACAGAGAGACAAAAACTACGCACACAAAGAAATTGAACGACAATAGACCACGAGCCAGATCAAGGGGACGGTGGAGAGATAAATACATGCAGACATACACAGCTTAGAATCTCCAACTGAAAAGAGAAAACCAATCAGAGATATGAATGGAAGCTTTATTATTACTATTATCTTCAGCAATAAATTTCAAGGGCTCGGAATGTTAAAGAAAAAAAAAAAAACAGAAAAAAAACAGTAATTTTCCTCAAAAATTATTGCTTTAAAAATACATGCATGAAATACATAACTGAAACAGAAACCATTAAAAAAAAAGTTGAAAAAAAAATAAAATATAAATATATTAAAGGGTCTGAGTGTTTCTAGTCCCAATTACTTAATAACATAGTTGACCCAAATGTGGTCTCTGATTTCTTAAAGTTGATATGTAGCTCTAACATATGTCTAGCTTTTTTGCTGCTCGTAAAGTTATTCTTGGTTAATAATGATGCTCCGCGGACACGATCCATATTCTTGGTTAATAATGATGCTCAGCGGACACGATCCATATTCTTGGTTAATAATGATGCTCAGCGGACACGATCCATATTCTTGGTTAATAATGATGCTCAGCGGACACGATCCATATTCTTGTTAATAATGATGCTCCGCGGACACGATCCATATTCTTGGTTAATAATGATGCTCAGCGGACACGATCCATATTCTTGGTTAATAATGATGCTCAGCGGACACGATCCATATTCTTGGTTAATAATGATGCTCAGCGGACACGATCCATATTCTTGGTTAATAATGATGCTCAGCGGACACGATCCATATTCTTGGTTAATAATGATGCTCAGCGGACACGATCCATATTCTTGGTTAATAATGATGCTCAGCGGACACGATCCATATTCTTGGTTAATAATGATGCTCAGCGGACACGATCCATATTCTTGGTTAATAATGATGCTCAGCGGACACGATCCATATTCTTGGTTAATAATGATGCTCAGCGGACACGATCCATATTCTTGGTTAATAATGATGCTCAGCGGACACGATCCATATTCTTGGTTAATAATGATGCTCAGCGGACAACGATCCATATTCTTGGTTAATAATGATGCTCAGCGGACACGATCCATATTCTTGGTTAATAATGATGCTCAGCGGACTCGATCCATATTCTTGGTTAATAATGATGCTCAGCGGACACGATCCATATTCTTGGTTAATAATGATGCTCAGCGCACACGATCCATATTCTTGGTTTAATAATGATGCTCAGCGGACACGATCCATATTCTTGGTTAATAATGATGCTCAGCGGACACGATCCATATTTCTTGGTTAATAATGATGCTCAGCGGACACGATCCATATTCTTGGTTAATAATGATGCTCAGCGGACACGATCCATATTCTTGGTTAATAATGATGCTCAGCGGACACGATCCATATTCTTGGTTAATAATGATGCTCAGCGGACACGATCCAGTTAATTGTTGCATTGTATCTTGGAAAAACAGATGTGCTTGCAGATTCAGTTATGGTATTGTTTAATCGTCAGAAAGTAATCTGACGGACAGGCATAACTGAATTAATTTTGCCTTTTGATTTCGGGAAAGTAAAGAGACAGTCTGGCAAAATCCATTATTATATATCATTTGAGTATAGGAGAGTAATGTTGTAGTAGAACAAAATGCAGTTTGATACTTGATGTAAGCACAGTAGTGTGACAGGTAGACATTATATAGTTGAATACCTTGTTTGATCATAACATGGGAAAGTAATATGCTGAGGCGGACAATAGTCGATTAATTCTTTCGTTTAATCTCAGGGAAAAGATGCCGAAGGTGTATGATATTTATTTAACGAAGATTGTCAACGATTTACCTTTTTTTGATTCATGATTGCTGTAACATTTAAGCTCAATATCTCATGTTTTAGTTTTCATACAAGTTTTTTTTTTTTGTTTTTTGTTTTGTTTTTGATTTGTTTCCTAATCTGTTAATCCTTTCTCAACAGCCATCTTCTATTAACAATGAAACATATCTCCCTTCTGCTGATCGCAGCCGCTTGTGCTGTACAGTCCGTGTCAGAGGATGCCGATGACGCTTGCTGGATTAACCAATGCCAATGCAGCAGAAACTCTTATGCGCCCTACAACGACGTCACATGTTTAGTCAGCTCCATCTCTTCATCCGATGACACCATAACAGCACTGCCCGCCGGAGTCCGATCGCTGACCTTAACTTGCAGCAGCCCTAGTTGGCTGAGCTTCCTTCCTGTGGGCATCTTTGAAAAATTTTCTAATTTGTCATCACTAATTGTTGAACAGTGCAACATCGTCACCCTCTCTGCAGAATCTTTCCGGGGATTAGCGTCATTGACAAACCTATCTATATACGAAAGCGTTCTGCCGACATTTCACGAAGACACATTTATGCACGTGCCAAATCTTCAACATATATGTATCGTCTATTGTAACATAAGCATATTACCGGACATTTCCCATTTGAAATCTTTAATATCTCTCAATGTTTCCCATAACAAAATTAACCATATCGAGGTCGCATCACAAAGTGCTTCCGGTAAGGAAGCGAATCTCACCAAAATTGCTTCCGGCTATGAAATGAATCTCTCAGAAGATGCTCCCCGTAAGGGAACGAATCTCTCAGAAAGAGACTCGACCGACTCCTCGAAAAGAAATGATTTCACGGAACTGAGGATGCTTGATCTGAGTTTTAACACTATGAGCTCATTGCCTGTCAGTCTACTGGAAAGAACACCGTACCTCCAGGAGCTTTACCTCACTGGCTTGTCTTTGACTCATTTTGTGATCCCAGAAAGTATTCGCCTCAAAGATCTGATTTTTTTGGATGCTGGGCAGAACCCTCTACAGGTTGTAGACTTCCATAGGTAATATTGTGTTGCTTAGCTGATCTTATGTTTATTTTTAACTGGACTACCTACCCATCTGTCTATCTCGCTGCCTATTTGTCTATCTGCCAACCTGCCTCTTTTCCCTTGACTTTCTCTGAATCACCCCCCCCCCACCCCCCTTTCTCTATATCTCTCTCACTCACACATACACCGCCTACACGCCTGTCTGTTATTTGTTAAAACTCTGTATCGCTTCTATTCCAATAGGATTTAGTGAGTGGAAAGCAAAATCCGGCGGTTTATATTAAGTACAAGTGGGCGTAATTACACACACACACACACACACACACACACACACACACACACACACACACACCATAATATATTTCTTTACGAAAACAAGACACAGATAATAATTGTGGTCCGGGTTTAATCCCGGGGGTAGGCAGGAAAGCCACATTTTCTCCCAGATTTATGGTATTTACAATGGAATCAAGGCCGAAAGGTTGCGATATCCATAATACCGAGCCTAACGGTTAACAACTCATGGCTTCTGGATACTAAAACAAACAAACAATGCACTGAGGCACTGTTCGTAGGTAGAGTCAACATTTGTCCGGATATTGTGTTCGAGGGCCGAATTGTTCTTGACCCGATATAAAACTTTAAATCTATATTAGAATCTCGACAAGAAAAAGAGGTGGGAAGGTTGGGGCATTTTGCGTGTGTTGTAAATTATAAAGTCGGCTCTGTGGCTAAGTCGATGCGAACGCTTCGTAATGCCGGGATGCCGGGTTTGATCCCAGCTGCGGGCCATGCGCCTTGCGTTGGTTTCGACAGTAGTATCAAGAAAGACGACCGTCCAGGAAGCAATGGCAAACTACTGGACGTAAATTTGCCTAGAAAAAAACCACACAACAGCCAGGGGCTGTTGGCGTTAGTTCTGCAAAGTCCTGTAAGGATATGCAACTAACCTGTAAATGATATCACGGACCCCTATGGGTCCAGAAACCACCAAATAGTCTAGGTCCCAACAAAATTCAAAGAAGAGATATGACTGATGTATGTTATAACATTGATTTAAGAGGTATGACTTGTCTATTAATTTAGTAACAATTTAATTAAAAAAATACATGTTGGGTCTAGTAATATTACTTAAAGTTTTAAAAATAGACAAGATTGGTTGAATTGTTCCATTTTATTGATATTATACCCCTAAATAATGTTAATTTTTTTAGCCTCGGTTTCGCAACAAACATGAAAGATCTGCGCTTACAAGGCACAGGGGGACTCCCCTGAGCTGCGATGGACTGTCGAACTTAGTCAACCTGGAGGAGCTTGCACTCAACAGCTTTAGCGTCACGGATGCAGTCTGGCAAGAGTCAGATAAAGGGAAAAAAAAAAAAAAACTCTACCGTGCTGGCCAGGCTGAACTTGATCAACAATAGTCTGACCACAGTAGACATTGGAGCACTTCCCACTTTACGAAATCTGCATTTGTCTAAAAACAGAATTTCCCATTTGAGCAGCCTGACATTCACGAACCAACTTAATTTATTGCTAGTAAACTTCTCTGACAACCAAATTCAAACGCTGCCTTCCGATTTATTTCAAAACAACCATCATATAGTCGCTATAGACTTTGCTGGTAACCGTTTAGAGCGTTTGGAGAATGGTACTTTCAGTAGTCTTAATGAGTTGTCCTACTTAGATCTGAAAAATAATTTGCTTTCTTATCTCCCTTCAACACTATTTAAAGATCTCTCCTCTATGATGTATTTATACCTGAGTGGTAATCGAATAAACTCGCTACCGGAGCTCTCATACATGACTGGACTTTACACTCTGGAGGTTAGCAACAACCAACTTTCAACACTTGAGCCACGACAGCTAGCGGGATTAGACAGACTGGGATCGTTACTCATGAATGACAATAAGTTAAAAGTCATTCCACCAAATCTCTTCATAGAATGTCCAAGTCTTCTACAAGTATATCTTCATAACAACCAGATATCCGACCTTGGATCACTAGGTACGCATCCGAAGTTGGCCATCCTTACATTAGACAACAACCAGCTGACAAATTTTATTGTAGAGTCGCCATTTATTAGCTTGAGAAATTTGCAGTATTTGATGCTGAATTCAAACAACATTACCAGGTTACAAGCAAACACTTTTCCTTCGTCTATCGTGACATTATTTTTAGACAGAAACAACATACAAGTAATAGATCACGGAACTTTCGAAGGTCTCAGTCGGTTAAGCTACCTTTCATTAAGGGGTAACGCTGTCGTCTTGTCCATCCCTCTGAACGTAGTCAATGTTTTCAAAACAAATGCTCCAAAACCAACTCTCCACATTGAAGGAAACGTCCTCTTGTGCGACTGCCAGTTGAGCTACCTGAAGATAATAGCTGAAAATGCAACTTCATTTCCCGTGTTTGCAATGTATTATCCCCAGTTTATAGGCCTGGACAATTCCTATTGCTACACGCCTTACTGGGGTGAGGTATTTCGACCGTTTACACAAGTTCCCTTGAGCCAGTTTGTGTGCGACTATACAGAAACATTGTGTGGTTTCAACTGCGACTGCTGCTATCAGAACACTTCATGTGATTGCCTGGTGACTTGCCCCAGTGAGTGCAAGTGTATCGAAGGAGGTTCCGGGTTTACGAGGATTTATATAAGCATCCTGTGCAGCAATTCAAATCTGCGCCAAGTGCCTTACGGGATACCTTCGACAACTGCGTTGCTGTATTTAGACGGAAACAAACTGAGTCACTTGTCAAAGCAGAATTTTAGTTATTTTCGAGAAACTGAGGAACTCTACCTAAATAACAGTGCTATTCAGTCTATCGACATGGGAACTTTTGATGATATCCCCAAACTGAAGATACTATTGCTAAATGATAATTTACTAACGACAATTCCGGAAAACCTCTTTGGAAACATCAGCGAGTTAAAAGAAATCTACTTACATAATAATTTGATTAACAGTGTATCCCCTGTGGCTTTTTCATCTCTGCCATCTATTGAGACAATAACCTTGCATAACAACAAGTTAGTACTGCTCACTTCGGTACCTCAGCTACCACATCAGTTGTCACTGACCTTGTCCGGTAACCCTTGGTCATGTGATTGCAACGTCATCAAGGTCACACTTAGAGTCATCTACAAACTTAGCCAGGTAATCAAAGATGACGACAAACTGTGTTGCCTTGTTTACAATGACACGCACCACAACTTATCTGACACAGATGTGCACAGTCAAACAAGTCCAGGAGCTAATGAGAGTGCTACGATTTCTACTGTCGGGTCCGCAAGAGAAGACTCAGTGGGTATGCTTTCTGATGAAATCAAATTACCCACTTCTTCTAATTTGAGTAAATCATGTTTCTCCCTGCTTCGTTTCAATTACGAAGATTACTGTAGACCGATTGTATCAAATTCCAGTATTTTGATACCGGTAGCCAACTCAGGTTTACAACCCGGGTTCATAGCACTTATCGTTATCACTATCTCACTTTTCCTGGTGGCGTTTGCTGTGATCTTTGTATTGTGGAAACGTCGTGAGATTCAGGCCTGGGTTTTCGTCAAGACTGGAGTTCGAGTCCTCGATAAAAAGGTAAGATACCCCGTCTTTCTAGCTGGTTTGTTTGTGCGCTGTTTAGTTATTTGTAACGGTTCTGTCTGGCAGCTTGTGAAACATACTAGCATACTATTGTAGTTGATAAGAATGATATAATTACGTGGTGAAATAATTACCCAGAGGACCTATTTTGGAACAAACCAAAAACTGAACAAACTTCTCCATATAAAAAAACATTTAAATGCCTGAAGTGGGGATGATTTAAACATATATTAAATATGGAAAAACCGCAGATCCTGAAAAATAAAATGATAAAATCAATTATTGGAGAATTGTCTGGACTGAATAGTAATTGAGTCAGAAAATAAAACAATCTGAAATTTTCAGATGGTACAATGTTACTAGCAGAAAGTGAGCAGGAGTTACATGATTTGGTGGATCAAGTCAACAGGCAAAGTGCAGAGCAACTATGATAATTAACAATGGAAAGTAGACACCAACAGTAAACCTCACAGGAAACAGGGAGACATTATATCAAGCAACACGCTATACCTATCAGGGACATGCAATAATATATGATGGCGGAAAGCCAAAAGGAAATCAAAATGAGAAAAGGAATGGTCAAAACTATTTTCAATAGGATGCGTCGATTATTGACAGCTAGAGAGATTAATGAGACACGGTTTCGAATCCTTGCTAAGGTTATGGATTTTTTTTCTTTCTGTCGGGGACAAAAACAATCACCTGCACAGTCCGTGGCGACAGCACTAGCTATGCTGCGGTAAATTCTCAGGCCTACTGCACAGTCCGTGGCGACAGGACTAGCCGTGCTACCATAAATACCGCAAAAGTGGTATAATAAAGGCATTAACTGGCAGTTTTTTAAAAGAGAGATTAATAACATATTAAAACTGAGAATAATCATTTGTTGTTTATACTCAACCCTGCTGCAGAAATTTTGACAATGAACAGGCAACTAGAAAATCGAATTGGGTCTTCGAAAATGTGTATATACAGAAGAAAAGGTCGTATTTCATGGAAACAAACAATCACATACAGACGGCGTGGAGAGACTGTGAATAAAAAGAAAAATGAAAGTGGCTGAAAGAAATTAAGTCTTTTGGCCACATTAAAAGACAAAACACTCTTTAAAGGCCATACTGAAAAAAAAAAGATCAAGGGCAAGAGAGCAAGAGGTAGACAACAAGTTTGAGGACAACTACAAGAGACAGAAGAACGGCACTCTGAGATAGTGTACGACCAGAACAAGAGATAGAGCCTGTTGGAGATTCACTGCCGCCAACCTTCACTGTGGAGACGGTACCTGATCGATGGACACTTTTATTTTATTTCAGTAACATGCATAAGCCCTTTGTGGAGGAAAATACTCAGTTACATAGGCAGACTAGAAAATGAGAAAGTGTAAACAGAACAGTAACATGTAATGATATTATCAAAACAAATTTCTTCGACATACCGATTGACGGAGTGGATGGAGATGTCGCCAGTCTCTTCCAGATTAAGTTAGTTGCTTATCCTTTACAGGACGTTGCAGAACCAACCCTAACAGCCCCTGGCTGTTGTGTGGTTTCTCTAGGCAATTTACATCCAGTAGTTTGCCATTGCTTACTGGACGGTCGGCTTTCTTGATACCAACGTCGAAACCAACGCAAGGCGCATTGCCCGCAGCTGGGATCGAACCTGGCATCACGGCATTACGAAGCGAAGCGTTCGCATCGACTTAGCCACAGAGCCGACTCTCTTCCAGTTAGGGCACCTTAAAAGGAAGAAGGGTTCATGGACAACTAACACTTCAAACGATGCACTGGACAAACCCTACATTGCGGTGTATAAGCTGAGTTTTCAAGTCTAAATATATTTTAAAAACTAGGGGTCGAATTATAGGGCGGGAATAAAAGCTTTAGAAAGAAATAGGTCGAATTTAGAATTTGCGAGGAAAAATCAGGATGTCGACCTGCAAACCACGTTGACTTTTACTCTGCAATTTAATAAATAATACTGAAAATAAAAACACTTTTCATGCTTTTAACATGATTATTACAATAAACAGAAAACCCCTCTTCGTATACTGTTTATCTTTGTCTGTAAAATGTGATAATTTTTTGAAAAATAATCTATTCTTTGACACTGCATCATGCAAAACCGTTTAGCTGCACCAGGGCGCTGCACCCAGTGAAGGCTCGTTACTGGTAGGTGAGGGACATACTGACCTAATTAAACGACAAAAACCCACTTAATGTTTCAGGCAAAACTGGACAAAGAAGACGCCGGCTCCAAGGTGTTTGATGCCTTTATCTCACACAGCAGTGCAGATGTGGGTTTTGTGGCGGGAACTCTTGCACCGGCACTGGAGCAAGGGCACAGGAAGTAAGGCCTCGATTTTATCGTTCTATATATTCTTTGTATCTTAGCATTCAAATGGGCCTCAAAACCTAAATCTAATAATCGACTTGCACTGTCGAATGTATAAACTGTTATCTGCACACATGTGATTTGTTAAATATACATATACTAGGTAATCTTTGGTTTAAAATTATGAACGAAGCCCTTCGCTCTTATTATTCGTGGCATACAATTCTAGCTGCATTTTTCATATAATTATTTAATTCTTAAGAACATCTTATGTAATATATCTCTGTCACTAAAGGTCAGAAAAATAATTCTTGCTTGCTACAAACATCCAGTTTTAACATATGTCTGTGAATCCTGAACAATCGGTAGGCAGGCCTCAGATTTCTCAAGGCCTCAGAGATGTGGTTTTATAGAATAATGCTTAAAATACCCTGGACAGCCAAAAAGAGCAACCAAGAGGGATAGAGGGAGACAACCAGAGAATATTCTTGACAGTCTTGTTGCATGGCATGGAGGTGTGTCAGCACACGAACTGATACATGCTGCAGGAGATCGCGGGTTGTGAAGAGGCATGATCGCCCACGCCAGTCGGCAAGGCACCTGATGAAGATCTAATGTATAGTGTCAGTAAACTATACGATGTAACTCCCGTCTCGTCATTTATAATTTCTGTTGGGTCATAATGTTCGTTCCAACCTCTCATATATTTTACTTTCTTTCAGAAGCACTTTGGTTTGGTTAGCATTCAATGTTTAGCCGTATTTCTGCCATCTTATTTCTTCTTCTACTTCTTCTTCTTCTGCCTTTCTATCCCTAAATGGAGCATAGGCCCTCAACCAACTCACGCCAAGTCGCTTTTATCCTTCGCCATTGCATAGAGCTCTCCCCATGTCCTCCCCATCTTTCTAACTTCATTCTCCAGCTCTCTTCTCCATGTGTTTTTTTTAACCTTCCTTTATTCCTATGCACACGTGGTTTCCAATGCAAAGACATTCTAGTTATGCTGTTCTCCTGTTTTCTCAGTGTGTGTCCTATCCAACACCAGCGTCTTTTCCTCACCTCTTGGTCCACTGGAGCCTGTTTAGTTCTCTCCCTAAGTTCTACATTAGTTATTCTATCATACCATTTAATTCCCTCTATTCTGCGCAGGCACCAGTTAATGAATGTCTAATTTATTAGTAATTGCCTTGGTTGTTCTCAATGTTTCCGTCCCATACAATAGTACTCATTTGACATTAGAATTAAACATTTTTAGTTTAGTATATTTTTTAATTTCTTTTGACCTCCACAAATTCCCTAGTGCTATGAAAGCCCCTCTTGCCTTTTTTCTTTTTTAATATCTTTTTCAGTTCCTCCATCTTTATCTACATTACTGCCTAAATAGGTGTACGACTCCACGTCTTGGAGTGGGGTGCCATAAGAGAAACCACATTACTATTTGCCTGATTTATTCTCATTATCTTTGTCTTTCCTTTATGGATTTTCCGACCAAGCTGCTGTAATCTCGCATCAAGTATATTTAATTTATCTTGCATCTGATTCCGTGAATGGGACAGAAGAGCAATATCATCAGCTAAGTCCAGATCGTCAAGCTGTTTTGTAGGGGTCCTCTGAATTCCATTCTTGGTGTTAGCAGTTACTGTTTTCATAGTCCAGTCTATAGCCAGTAAAAATGAGAGGCGACAAAAGACATCCCTGTCGGACACCTGCAGTCTATAAATCCAATGTAAATTGGTGAGTTCAGTTCCAATGCTTTGCTAAATTATAATACGTAATGTGACTATCTGGTCAGTACAGGATCTGTTTGACCGAAAACCTGCCTGCTCATCTCTTAGCATTTTAACAATAGCATCTTTTAATCTTTCCAAAATTATTCTACTTAATATTTTTCCCGGAACTGACAGCAACATAATTCCTCTATAGTTTTCACACTCCTGTAGATCACCTTTTTTGGCAGTTTCACAGGATATCCTACTCCACAGTCTGCTTGTATTCTTCCGTCTCCTAGACTTTACTGAATAATCTATGTAGCAGTTCTGTTGATGTGTTTATGTTGGCCCTGATGGCTTCAGCTGGGATACCATCTGGGCCTGTCGCCTTTCCTTCCTTGAGAAGATTTATAGCTTTTCTAATTTCCTCTTTGGATGGTATCTCACAGTTGATATCCAGTTCCATTTCTAAAGGCTGGATATCTGTGGGAACCTCTGGGCCTGGTCTATTTAGAAGCATCTCAAAATATTCAACCCATCTGTATATTTGATCTTTAGTGTTAGTAAGTACCTTTCCTTGACCATTTTTGATTGATCCAGTTGGCTGACTATATTTACCTACTAATTTTCTTGTGGTACTGTGAAGTTCTCTGAGGTTTCCTTTTGCTGCTGCTGTCTCCGCTTCTTCTGCTAGATCATTTAGATATTTCACTTGATCTGCCCTTATATGCCTCCTAACTTCCTTGTTGGCTTATGTGTATTTCTCCTGAGCTCTAGCTTTAGCAGCTCTAGTTTTGCTATTGTTTAAGTCTGCCTTTTTTCTTTTTCTATCTTCAATCAGTTTAATGGTTTCTGGTGTTATCCAAGCTTTATGTTTCCTTTCTTTCTTGCCAAGAACTTCCAAGAACAATTCTCCGTTTTCATTCATTACTCCTAGACCATGTTTTCCCATAATTTCTTCATAACCTGTGTTGTCTGATCCTATCTTAGCATTCAAGTCACCCATCAAACTTTTGAAGTTGCCCTTTCTTTCATTATTTTTAATGTTTTGAAGCTGCATGTAAAATTCTTCCTTAACAGATGCATCTTTATCATTTGTTGGTGCGTAACACTGAATTACCGACATGTTCACCTTCTGTTTCACTGTTCTAAAGAATGCTCTCATTATTCTGGGACTCACAGCTTCCCATTCTTTTAGTGCCCTGTCTGCTTCTTTTAATAGCATCAGGGCCACTCCTTCACTGTGGGGCGAATTTTCCTCTGTGTGTCCTGAGAACAAAACAGTTTCCCCTGAATTTAGAATACTTTTCCCTGCCCCAGTCCATCTAGTTTCACATAACCCTAAAATACTAATTCTATAATGTTTCATTTCCTTTGCTTCTTCCATTGTTCTCCCTATATCATAGAGTTCTAACATTCCAGGTGCCAATTCTGGAGGTTTTCCTAGCTGAAAGGAGGTACGTCAACGATCTGGACTCCTTACGGCTTTCTCCACACCGTGTCATACTTCTTCTATTTGAAGAGCCTCCCCTCATCTTGGTTGGCTGGATTTTACTTGCTTCTATTTTTGACTTATCCATGATTGGTTGGTTTTTGTGGCTATGGTTTTTACGGGATCAGGTAGCCAACCTCAAGCCCAACCCTGCCCTTAGTCGCCTCTTACGACATGCCTGGTAGGGTGCAGTGTCACAATTCTTTGCTTCCCGTGAGGGCCCCGGTGACACACGGGCGGCCATCTTATTTACTACGCATTTTTTCCGTGCTATTTTCATCATCATCATCTTGATTTTTACTTTTCTTCCGTGCCTGGTATTCACATTTCTTCTTCTTTGCTGTTGTTTTTGCTTTCTCGTTCTACCTGGGTGTTATTAATGGTCTTGTGCTTCTCTTCTTTACAAATACGATTTCAGGAGTTTCGTAATGTATGTGATTACAAAGAATACCTGCCTCATACACGGCATATTTTTTTTTGTATTTGAACCTAATATTCATTTATTCTTTGGGTTGCAGAAGGTTTTCAGGAGGCTTCACGCTCCATCACTGTTTTCTCTAGACGACCACTGCTCTTGGCTTGTCCAGAATACCTCAGCTTTGGTGACATGATGCTGTTTGTGAATAAGTTTCCCTTGATGTTCAAGTCACGCAGGATATCGACGTCTCCCTTACCCCCACCACCCACATTTATTTTTTGTTAGAAAGTTTCTGTAGCATTTTTTTTTTTTTATCACGGTTCTGTGAGAATGTGTCTGTAGCATTTCAGTTCAAAAGCTCTGGTTTTTTTTTCGAAGAATGAGCATTCGTCCACAGGAAAAATGCATGATCTGAAAATATTTACTATAACTCGCCTGTAGGTGCTGTGCCATAGGTTGCTTGTGCTGTTTGGCCTCTGTGCTGCTACAGCGTCTTTTTCTGACTTCCTTTGTGTAGTCGCCATTGTTGTTCATCACTGAAAGGAATTTTATTTTTCATGAAAAATTACACACCGGAATATTAGTTTTTCACTCTTATCCGACAATATCAGGTGTCCCTTCTTACTGCCCAAAAGATCAAAGGAACGTGTGATTTTATCAGACAATCCTGGTTCTTTTAAGAATTTCCAGATACTTTAGGGATTCGAACCAGACATTATATTAGCCTGATGCGAACTATCCAAATCACAGCCATACTTTGGCTTGAAAATGTGTATCCTTAGCAGCCCTTGAACCTGACAGTGTCTTTGAAGAGCTCAAACTACCGAAGATAACTTGAGCCAGTTTTTCAAACAAGTTGGGTTCAGCTAAGTTAAGATCCGACATCATAGCAGTCACAAACGCTCCATTCTCATCGTCAGCAGCCTGAAAAGAGTTCCAATGTTAATTGCACCAATAGCAATTTGACACCAGTCCTGACATTCCTGTTAGTTTAGTGTTGGGATAATTCCCCGATCACTCACTCCCTGCTGCATAATTCTCTTTAAACTTGGATGCTATATTTGTACCACAACGTTACCCACTCGCCCCCAGGGGACCATAAAAAGAGATCGTTTGTATGTCCAGAACTAGCCAACCTACAATGGTTAAATTTAAAACCTTAAAAGTATGATTAACAATTGAAGCAACCAAGCTACTGTCTTGTAATCTGTCAATACTGTTGTTAAGGATGTCAAGTGTGATAAGCATTTTACATCACGATGCAGACAATTATAGTGACGCCATAATGATAGTTTAAAGATGGCCGCAACACTTTTGACATGCACCAAAGAGGATCAGCGTTCTGATTTTTGATCGTCGAAGAGGTAAAGCCCGAAGAAATTCATAGGCTAAAAAAGGTCCAGTGTGGCAAAGGATGCCTTTCAGTCCAGCAAATGAATGAGTCAGCGCTTCATTAATATCCTACCCCATCAGGGGAAATCCACAGGTGATGGGACAGTCTAATATTTCAGGGGGTGGTAGATAGGCTTCACTCTCTCGGCGGGACGTATGTGGGTTGGTGTTAGGGCCAGTTCCAGATGTTTTGGGATCGTTAAAAGCATCAGAAAACCGGGAAACCCAGTCCTACTACCCTCTAAAATTTTGAACTGTCCTGTGACGTCATCTGGGGGTAGGATATTACGAAAGAACCAATGAATTGATTAGAACTATTGAAACGACAGCGACTTCTGTAAGAGACTGTTCGCGCCCAGGTCAAATACCCAGTATTCGTATTTGTGAATTAATTCATCCTCAGATATCGCTTGTGCATCCATTACCGGGATTTTCCAGTGGGACGAAACATCACAGACACCATTTGCAGGGCCATCGAGAACTCCAGCAGGACTGTGCTGATTCTGTCCGTGCATTTTCTCAACAGCGAGTGGTGTCGGTTCGAGTTTCAGGTACATAGAAAACAAATGATAGTTAGATGAATAGAAGTCATTATTTACTTGTTACTCGCACTAGACTGCCAGTTAAACTAAGCCGGTGTAGCGTTATGGGTAACTGTGAGTTACCTTGTTGGTTATCCATCTAGGTTGGGATTCTGTCATCTCAAAGTGGCCAGAACATATTAATAGACTTCACATACAATGCGACAACTATGATATGAAGATCAGCATAGACAAAACAGAAGTGATGACATTCTCTAGAAACGGAGGAACCACCAGTATGAAAATTGGTGAAGACCAGATAAAGCAGGCGAAGGATTTTTACATATTTGGGTAGCATTTGCTTCAGAAGACAGAAGAATCATTAAACAAATCCAGCAAAAATGCAATAAAGCCCATAAAGTTTTTGGCCCAATGGCACCAATTCTGAAATGCAAGCACGTAAATATAAACACTAAAAGAACACTGTTTAACACAGTATTCATACCGACGCTATGCTATCAATGTCAACACATGCACACTGACTTCAGAAGACAAGGAAAATAGACACGATAGAAATGACATTTTGACATACTCTTCTAGGTGAATGAGGAAAGATCGACTTAGGAACGATATCAGGAGCAAATATGGCAACTTGATATGGCAACAGCCGCGATGTCGCAGCTGAATACAATGTTGAAGAGCAAAATCAGCATCGCGGTCAAGGTCAAAATTTGCAAATCTCTGGTATGGTCTATTATACGAAAATGGAAAGGAGGATTCAGGATTTCGAATATTTCGCATTTTTGCGAATTAGTTATTTAGAATACTAAACTAATAAATATATCAGAGACAAAATATACAAATTTGCGGGACATCAGGAGCCTCTCTTGGCAGTGGGGAAACGTCGCAAGCTAGCTTGGTTTGGGCTAGTGGTGAATTGTTATCGATCCAGCGGCGCATGAGCTTTCGCCCTTTGGCCCAATGCCATGTAGTGGAATTTGCATGTTTTCACAAGCTGTTCTTTTCTTCCGTACAAGGTGTTCCAATTGTCTGGTCTCTGAGTGAGTAGCGTTCTTCTTGTCTCACTGAGTTTTGGGCACTCAAAGAGATGGTGTTCAACAGTTTCGTAGGGGTAGTTACATAGCTGGCACTCTGGGGAGTGTTGTGGCTGTATTCTGTTTAGATGTCCATTGAGTGGAGTATGTTGCGTTCTAAGTCTGAAGATGGTGGCCTGGTCCCTTCTTGTTAGATGGTTAATGCTGTCATTAGGATCGGGGCCAGCCATATGTCTATAAACTTCTCTTCCAGTGTCTCCCATGGCCTATCTGTTCAACCAAGTCTCTTTGTTTATAGCTTTTATAAGTGTTTTTGCTGTCTGGAGGGTTGTCGCTGTAGGTGGTTGTTCTTGTGTTGCTCCTTTCTTTGCCAATCTGTCAGCTCTGTCATTACCTGGTGTGCCGGAGTGACCTGGAATCCACTGCATCACTATTCTGATGTTGTATGAGGTAATAAGTTGATCAGCATCCAGGATTATCTTGGCTATGTCAGTTCTGCAGCGTTCACTGCCCTCCAGAGCTTGAAGGGCAGACATTGAATCTGTGAAGATGACAATATTTTGGACCTTTGAAGGGTAAACATCCATTACTGTCTTTATGTGGTATACTGCTGTTTCTAGTGCAATTATTTCAGCTTCATAATTTGAACAGAATTCCCCGCATGCATCAAAAATCTCTTCAACAGATCCATCGGGATAACCTATGTAGATTCCGTAACCTGCTTTAATGGTAGCTTTAAATGCTGATCCATCAGTATAGACATGTATCCATTCTTGGGGGTAAGAATCAACGGTCTTTAGTGATGATTTCATAAGAGCGATTGAGTCGGACTGTTTGGTTTCCTCGCCTACCAATTTATTTCGGACTTCTGGAGCTTTAAAGCGAGCATGTGGTGGTAGGTTTCTTGCAACATTCTGAATTCCTTGACGTCTTTCTGGGAGGTGGTATCTGTCCTGAATTTCATTAACACAATGTAAAACCGATTTGTGCTTTATTCTTTGTTTGTATTCCCAGTTGTCTACAAGATGTCTATTAGGATGGTTACGATTTTTTCTATCGCATCTTTCATAAATTTCTAAAGTGGCTTTTTCTCTCCGCAACCCGAGGGGTTCCACATTTGTTTGGATTTCACATGCAGCAGTTGGTGTAGACTGCATAGCTCCGCAGTGGCTAGTGGTGAGACATGATTCGATTGCAAAGACTGTACTTCAAGGAACACTGGGGGGAGGGGGGTGGTAGTCGAAAAAGAGAAGGCAAAGAAGTACCTGGAAGGACAACATTAGGGAAATGGACAGGACAAAGTTATCATACACTCATTCATCAAGCGAAAGACATTGAAAGATGGCGGGTTTTATATGCTAGTGCGAACCAATTCACCTCCACGACCCTAACGGGTCAAGGGTTATATTATGTACCAGGAGCAGGAGCAGAGTCGGCACATAACCAATACTGAACTTTATAGTTAGACAACAGATCAAATGATTTGGCCATGTAACAAGACTGGCATCCGACAGGGCACCACAGAGAGCGATGTTATACAGATACAGCGTTAACAGAACCAGAGGTCGACCACGCAGAATATGGACTGCATAAATATCAGAGACATTGAAAGATACTTTATACTAGGACAATAGAAGGGCTCGTTCGATTAGATCTCTTGCTGCCATGACGCCGCGAGGCATTTCAAGAGTAGAAGAAAGAAAAAGAAAGTGGTCAGACATTCGGTGATCAGACAGCCAGATGAGGAAAATACAGAAGGAGGAAAGGAATAATGGAAGTAGAGATGTTAGTAAATAAATGAACAAAGAGACACATGTACGAGCATGTAGACAGCTGGACAGAGGAATGAGTGGATAGATGGGCAGATAAAAGAAAAAAGGATAGTCAGACGGGCAGATTTTTTAAAAACAAAAGGGCTAGGGGGAAGACTGATGGATGGGTGAATAAATGGACAAAGAGCCGGACAGATTAAAGAATGACATGGTGGATGGACAGATGACCAACAGTCAGACACACAAGCATACTGATAAACAGATGTAGATAAAGACACAAATGAATACAGGGTCCAACAATTAAGAAATGAGACTCATTCGATAAAAATTAAAATAATCAACAGTTGAAGATATAACCTGTATCTGATTCAAAGTAAGCCACTTGAGCATTTATACAGTAGTGGCACGATCTAACAAACACTGGAACGACCTCTGCAGTTCGTCTGTTGTTATCTCCCTTAAAGTCGATGTTACGGCCCTTTGCATGTTCATCAATATCGTTAAAGAAGCGTTCTTTTCAATCGTAACTTTAGTTTTGGGAATAGAAAATAATCACAGGGAGACAAATTTGGAGAATAGGGTGAAAGGCTGAGAACAAAAAATTCTTGTTTTGATGATTCTCTTATGTACTTAACCCGCTGATGTTTTTGGTCATGAGACAACGAATGTGGTACAAAGCGGCAAGCAACTTTTTTCTTGCCAAAATCTTGCACTAAAATGTCATGAATGGTCTCCTATCAACACCAGATTCCTGTGCCATCGTCTTCACAGTAAAACAATAATCTTCTTGTATCCGTTCTCAGAGTTTTGCAATAAGTTTATCATAAATTTTTGCGTCCAGGTCTAGGTGCATTAGTATTCATTTCCACACCAGTTTTGAATCGTGAATACCACCTGGAAATTTGTGCACGAGATAAACAATTATCCCCATAAACTTGCTGCATCGATTATACTGTTTCAATGAAGCTTTTTCTGAGTTTTAAAAAGTATTTAATGTTAGCTTTTTTCTCTGTGCTGATTACATAACAATGCACCTCTGACTAGGTCAAGAAAATTGCGGTTTGTTTGTTGTCTGCTTATCGAGCGGCGATGAAAAGTTGCCAGATCATAGGTGAATAAAGCTTCTTTAGATTCCACACCTTGCTTCATATATACAATTTTTGTCTTGGCCATAATAAATCCCTCTAATTACATAACTGTCGAACCTTGTATATAGACCAATAGTCAGACTTACAAGCAGGCAGCCGTAAGTTTCCTTGCTACTGCATTTACTGAAAACACTGGAATGATTCTGTCCTCCGTCACAGACCGCTCATCATCACATCTTGAGTCAAGGCAACCACAGACTCATCATCATTCTTCTAGAGGACATCCCTGAAAATTTGCTAGACCCTGACCTCAAGGTATGTCTTCTGTTTTACCACCCTACTACTCACCGCTTATCATCATTATTAATCAGCATTATCATCATCATAGTTATCATCATTATCATCATCATCATCATCATCATCATCATCATAATCATCATCATCATCATCATCATCATCATCATCATCATCATCATCATCATCGACATCATCATCAACAACAGCATCTCATCATCAACATCATCATCAACATCATCATCAGTTTCCAGCTTTGTCGTTAAGCGCCGTGGAAAGGAACAGTTTATGATCTAGGCTTTATGGGTGGCAATGATTGTTGTCAGCAAACATCGGCCAATGAGGTGCCGTCTCCATACTTAAGGTTGGCTGCAACGGATATCCAACACGCTTGATGTTGTACTTCCACTTGTAACGTTGATCTCTTGACTTTGGCCATTCCTTTCAGTGTGGCTTTCAAACGAATGTTATGTCTTTTAATGTGGCTACGTTATTTGAATTGTTGCTTTTTCCCTCTTCAATTTCGTTCAGTAACTTTATCTTCATTAATTGTCTCTGCAAAACTTCTGTAGTTGAACTACGACCTATTCGTTCTGTATAAGATTTCTAAAGACTCAGTTCGAGTTTCTACGTGCATCTTTATTGTCCACGTTTCTGCACCATTCAGTCAGTAGGTTTGAGCACACATGTGTTTGACTATTTTCGTATCGTATCGTATAAAATGAAACAAAAATTCCAAGCTTAGTCCTTTTTTAGCCGCCTGATGGCCTGCTTTTTCAAGGACGGTTCCTTTGCTATCTTATTTATTTATCTTCCTTGTGGTGAGCAATTACACCTGAGTTTTGGCTATTTTAATGCCTAGGGCCCATTTAAGGCTGGGTCGCCATGGGAGGCGAGGACTTGTCTCTAGGCTGCGTGCAAAATAAAGGTAGCGATTACCAAAAGCCTTATTTAAAAAAAAAAAAAAGGCTAATCACTTTCTTATGGGTGATTTGCTCTAACTGCAGTCAACCTTATAATTCAGAACACACATTTTTCTGTGAAGAGCAATATTTGTAAGTGGAAAACCTGGTCTTAATGCCAGAAACTATTATACATAAAACGCTTGCAAATTGCACGCAATACAACAGTGCCTTTCACATCATTGATTTTAAAGGAATTGTTAATCATTTCGATTCAAAGCAACGCGCTTTGTCTAATAAAACCATCCCAGTGCATATAAAACAACAAACAATGTATCTTTACGATCTGATCTGATAATACCAAATGTCTGGCAAGATATTTTAGCATGCAATCCTATCTATGTTTACGCATGAATTATACATGTTGCTTCTTTGAAACACATACACATATTTTTAGTGTGATAATTGCCCTCTTCCTGACGGAAATAATTTAAGTTGAGGTATTGTGGTTTGTCTAATCATTTTTTTTAACCATATACCACAGGTTCACATGAAATCTAACACATATCTAAAGTACGGTGACCCCTGGTTCTGGGAAAAGTTCTATTTCGCCATGCCTTCTATTAAAGACAGACCGGACGACAACGAGGCCCAGCGTTTGGACGTGCTACATGGCATGAGGCTTCTTGCGGGCGACGATGGCGTAGAAGAAGACGCCCATGTTGATAACCAAGACAATGAGATCAGATTTGAATTTGGAATGGATTTATTTGATCAACCCCGGATGAGAGATTTACAAGATCACGAAAACGGGACAGAAGACAACAGTTCCAACTGTCACCATAAACCAGCAGAGAATCCCGTGATTAAGACGCTGCAGTACATGGCCGCCCGCCTAACAGGAAATGACGTCGATGCTGTTATTGATAGCTTTTCAGAAGTTCCTGGTGATAAAGAATGTGTTGGAAACAACAATGTCTGTTTAGCAGATAGTCTGGGAAGCTTCAGTGTAGACAGGGTATTCTGTCCGGAAAAGAAACATTTACCTGGGACATTGGATTTTCTAAGTGATCCTGATTATTGTGTTGATACGAACAGTACGAATTGTCGAGATAGAAATCGACATCCCAGTAAAAGCAGCATATATAGTTTAAATGATGAAGCTAAAGTAAAGTTTGACAGAACAGTGGATGTCAGAAGGACATCGTCAGTGATGGAGGAAGAGAAAGACGATGGTAACCCTAACATTTACAGAAACGATAGCCGGTGTAGAGAGACATTAGGCTGTCAGGATGACGATGAAGACGAGACGTGTCTCCATACTATCTATGATTGAAGAACTTGACCATTTAGATAAAGTTTACGGTTAACTGCTAACAAGTTTACATTTTTTCCCCCTAATTCAGCCATCACAATGATAGTTTTAATTCTGTATTTCTACAAGATAACCATAAAAAGAACGATTGTCGGAGGGATGGAGTGCCAACTCTGAGCTCGATGTCGTCTTGAGGAGCGAAGCAAGAAAAACGAGGAAATATAGAGAGAAGAATGCACTCAAAAGTCAAGGCGTAAGGGTTCCGTAGGAAGGGGCTTCTCAAGATGGGGACGGATCGGTTTTAGGAATGTTCCCAGTGCCGTGCTGTTGGCTCTAAACTTATTTTAAAATGGTCATTTTTTGGAAACACATTTGACAATAAATAAAAATAAAAAAACTGGTTATCATGATGCTTTTATGATTTCTGCCATTGAATTCCCATGTTGCAGATGTGTGTGTATTTTGCTAATACAGTATTCGGCGCGTGAATAGCCTAGTATTATCAGATTTATTTTAAACACAAATAAGTATCGGTAACAAAGAGAGAAGAGGGCAAAATACACGAAGTTTTCATCTATCACAGACATCTATCTGCTTCTTTTCATTTAGACGTGTTATAACATAATTACATTGCTGTACGCCTGGCATTTGTACACGTGGAGACATTAAAAACAAAAATGCTTTGTATATTTTGTATCGAAATCCCTTGTTATCGTACTCTGTGTCTATTTGCTTTATTTCATTTAGATGTGATATAACATTATTACATTGCTGTACGCCTGGCATTTGTACTCATGGAGACATTAAAAACAAAAATGCTTTGTATATTTTGTATCGAAATCCCTTGTTACCATACTCTGTTTCTATCTGCTTCATTTCATTTAGACGTGATATAACATTATTACATTGCTGTACACCTGGCATTTGTACACATGGAGACATTAAAAACAAAAATGCTTTGTATAATTTGCATCGAAATCCCTTGTTACCGTACTCTGTGTCTATCTGCTTCATTTCATTTAGACGTGATATAACATTATTACAATGCTGAACACTTGGCATTTGTACACATGGAGACATTAAAAACAAAAATGCTTTGTATAATTTGCATCGAAATCCCTTGTTACCATACTCTGTGTCTATCTGCTTTATTTTACTTAGATGTGATAAAACATTATTGCATTGCTGAACACCTGGCATTTGTACACGTGGAGTCATTTAAAAAAAAAAAAAAACATTGGTCGTGGTTTCCACTGACTTAAACCTTTGTTTAATATTTAAGGTTAAAAACAAAAAAAATATTAGTGTCCTTGTGAGTTAAGAACCGACATTATGGCACCCACGAAATTCTCATATGCGCACTGTCCCAATCTTTAGCGGCCAAAGTACTTCCACTTCTCTGGTACCTTTAGCAGTTTGGTTATATTTATATCTTGCTTTGTCTTTAAGTTTTAAGAGTGAGTCAAACATCTGCATATGGAAGTTCATGTCAACCGACGACACTGTATTCGTGTGTTTCAGTAGCTGGCTGGCACCTTCCCGTCCGCTGTAAAGAATTGCGGGAATGGCAACCGACAGCAATAGTGAGTGTGACTAGTAAAACCTGATGGCGATTAGAAACGTTATCCTCAGCATAAGGATGGGATTTTAGGTTCACTGTTGCCATCTCATCAATATGACAAATTTGTTTTCCTCAGCCGTTCAGTCTCAAACTTGTCTGCAGTCCTCTTCCCTTGTCCCTAATCCCTTCTTGAGATTTCCCAACCCCATCCCACACAATTCATGACATCCTGTTCGCATGAATAACCTTAATAACTGTATCACTCATATTCCATAAGCGTACATCTTTAAATTGTAGTACAGACTGACCTGGACGTCTTCTACCCGTCATTAATTCACCAGAGAGGTAGGTTTTGTGTTGTTGTAAATATAAGGTGTATTTATTATGACTATATTATTATTTATTATGTCTGAAAATTGTGTCATTCTTATTTTTGAAATCAGCATCTTTTGAGCTACTGCAACATATATTGCTATAGTGTGTCTTATTTTGGTTACTGTTTTCCACAATACAGCTCTTTTCACAGTCGATTCACCTGTAGCGTTTAGCTGTACTTTAGTGACCACTTATAGCGACTCACCGTACTTTAGTGTTCACTTTAGCGTGGAGGGATGCCATTACTGCAGGTATTTACCCCTTTGGGGCTGTAGTCTGGGAGCTCTTTGAGCCTGAAGATTTAGGTTAGTGACATCGTCACGGACTATTTAGCTTAGGATATTATTGTTTGCCTACAGATAACAATCTCTAGTCTTACTGAGGATTGAGGGTTTCCCACTGTAGTTACTGTGTTGAGAATGGAGCATATAGCCCCCAAACGACGAATGCGCATCGCTGCAGAAGCAAGCGTATTAAGACGCATGACCAGCTAGGCATTACCAATAAAGGTGTCTTCATTAGCCATGTCTTTCATACAGCTTGAGTCCACAGCTATTGGATACGGGCAGAGTTCGTCTCAAGCCATTGAAATGGCACCATGAGTTACAAACATTTGTATTAACCAACCAAAGATAGAAAAAACAAAAACAACAACAATTATAAAAACACTGAGCGCAATGCTTACAATGAACATTCGAGAAAGAGATTTGTGCAGAAATAAACAGATGGGGAAACTCTTGAGACAGTACTATAAATATATATATACATCATGAACAAACAGACAATGAATGAGAGATACTGATGTTAAGTTGTAATTGTCTGTGATATATTATCCTCGCCTCTGCCCCTGTAAGTGTTTTAGTGATGGCGTGCGAACGTATGTCTGTGTATAAATGTCATTATCAGACACTAAATCCTAATGAAGTGAGAATGAAGGAGGACGAGGAGAAGGAGAAGAAGAACAACAACAACAAACATCAAAACAACAACGACAACTTATTGGTGAAAACAAAAGTTCACGAAATAATATTTTACCATTTTATATTGTCACTCACAATGGGTGTGTGGGCAAAATGTGAGCTCGATAGCTTACCACGAAATACTTTACATTTGGTCCACAATGTTCTGACTATAGAATCAAACACCAATCGCCAGTTAAATAAAAGCTTATACAAACCATCGCAAGTGAAGTCTGGGAGTCACTGAAACAACGGGACACGAACAACACACACCTCCTCACCTCCATTAATACTGTCCAAAGTGAAACACAAAGCTACTGAAAGGAACATACACACTCATAATTTTGACAATCTGCATCTTTGTAATGCAGTAAGTGAAATTACTCAAATTTCACACAAGAATACCTTAGGGTTCCACCAGTCAATTGACGCTTTTGTTTGCATCTAGGTCATGATAATGTTTAGGTGTAAGGCATTTTCCGTTAGTTTGGTGTGTGGTCTCCTATTGCGTGGATCAGTGACAGGCATCTCCTGGGCATGGATGCGATCAGTAGTCTGATGTGCACCTATGTGATTGCTACCCACTCTTCCTGGAGTTTCTGGAACAGATCACGACCACTGGCTGGAACAACGTCTCGGCGACAAACGCGTATTTGCAGCTCATCCCATAGGTGCTAAATCGGACTCATGTCTGTAGGATGGCCAAGGACGGGTTTGAATGTTATTGGCAGTCATGAACTGCGTGGTCAATTGTGCAGAATGGGGTCTGGCGTTGTCCTGTTGAAAAAAGATATCAGTTAGCATCCCAAAATTAAGGACACGTGGTCGAAGAATTTCACTGACATATGGTTGCGCATTCAGGCTTCCTTCAATGTACACCATTCGACTTCTTTCTTTGTAGCTGATCATTCCCTACACCATTAAACCTCCACCACCGTGCAACAGAGCTTCATCAACAGAGTTTTGAGCTAAACCTTTTTTTTTCGCCTACGACAGGCCCTACGCCATCTATCATGACGCTGCAACAAAAAGAAAGATTCGTATGTAAACTAGATACGTCTCCACTGATTGTCACCTGCCCTGGGACGATGTTAGTTGGCCCAAAGTAGTCGATTTTGGAGGTGCGACGCGTAAGGACAGGTCTTTGGTATGGTCGTCGAGCCCAAAGTTCAACGAAGTCTGTTCCGAACAGTTTGACACATGACGTCCTGGGAGCAACGCCTGCGCAGCTGAGGAAGCTGTTTCAAACCTGTCTTTGATGTAACAAAGCCGAATTGAGCGATTCTCCGCTGCTGTTGTCATTCCGGGTCGTCCACTGTGATATCGATCTTCAACCGAACCAGTGGCCTGGAACCGGTGCCAAAGTCGACTGATGGTACTCTGATTCATGTTTCGATGCCTGACAACCTGACTCCTGCCTGCAATCGGCCAAAAAGCAATATTCCTTAGATTTATTGATAGAGGCACCATTCGTAACTTCTTGAAAATGAACTGAATGTTTTGGTGTTGCATTATCCTTTTAAAAAGTTTCAATTGCGCTGGCAATGAATAGTGTTTATCCCAAATTGTGTTGCTTTTTCGTTCGCGCTTTATGAGCAGTGCCTACATATATGGTCTCACACACAAATGACCACTGCGTTGTAACGATTACAAAAACCACAATGTTCTGACTATAGAATCAAACACCAATCGCCAGTTAAATAAAAGCTTATACAAACCATCGCAAGTGAAGTCTGGGGGTCACTGAAACAACGGGACACGAACAACACACACCTCCTCACCTCCATTAATATTGTCCAAAATGAAAAACAAAGCTACTGAAAGGAACATACACACTCATAATTTTGACAATCTGCATCTTTACAAAAACTCACGCAATTCACGCCCACATGTCCACTGGACGCTGTAAACAACATTTGAGTCTGCTGTTCACATACCCGAATACGATATTTTATTTAAAACTAATAAAAACGCGCCATCGGATAACTATGCGTTTCTTTTTTGTAAACAGTAAACAGAATATTACGACACTTTTAGTAGAATAGAGCCACTGCCTACCCAAAAGCATGTCGTAGGAGTCGACTAATAGGGAGCTTCCTTCGAAGTCGGAGTGCATCTGCCTGAGAGGCAAGGAACCAACCGTCTGCACACAAATGTGTCAGATCTAAAAACTGATGCACACGCAGAACTCAGGTTCTGGAACAGGACTACACTCCAGAAGTGGACGAACAACCAGAACTTTCCACTAGAGTTTACAGCTGGTGAACGCAAAGAAGAAGAAGAGAGTTATGGAAAGACTGCTTCATTTGTAACACTATTGCATCACCTACACTGAGGACTTTTGTTTTTACTAAAGTGTTGGCTCATTGTTGGCTATGGACAGGTTAATATCGTAAGTTAGTTTACAAATATAGAAAAAAAAAAAATATTAAAAAAGTGTTGATCAATGGTAACCTTTGAGCAGTACTGATTGTTACTCTGACGTATATACTAAGTCATAGTCATAGCCTGGTGTGGTATTAGACATTCCTTCTTTCTGCACATCAGTCCCAAGTTTAAAAAGTTAAAACCCTTTAAAAGCAAACATAGTCAACTAGTGTGTTATATCAATCATTATATTTTAAATATATATGTCAGTTGATAAAACTAACGTAACCTCGGCTTGATCTATCGATTTTGATTTACATTTCCATGCATCCGGCAAATCATCCGGAAGTATTTCCTTATGTCACATAGACATCCCACATCGCATCCGGTATTATTTCCTTATATAACTGTTGCCCCTGCTAATGTTTCACTGCTTGATAGTACTTCACTAGAGTGCGTAAGGCTAGAATTAACTTTGAAGGAGAGGTCAGAACATTGTTGCTTCGTATAGACGTTCTCTCAACTTTTCAGGAACGTGAATACTGCGAAGTATGTGTGTCTATTTCCTGTTTCTGCTTAACCCTGTTAGGCGTCGCAGACAGAATAATGATCGGTTAGTGTTTGCTCGCTAGCTTGCTTCATGCTGATGTTGTTAAGCTCTAGTACATTGTAGCTCCTTATATTCATGTTCTTTTGTCCTTTCTCTTGATTCCATTATCATGTTGTTTGCTTGTGTACCCGGTAATGCTGTATTCATCAATGTGTACTTTCTGCAGTTTAATAACCCCTGTGCCATGGCATGTTTTGTTCCCAGGAATAATTTAACAGCCGAATTTGTGACTGTGTAAACGTTTATTCTATCTTTCTACATGAATACAGTTTTTTTTAAAAATCGTTTCCAGTTGGCTGTATGTGTCCCTGGCTGTACACTTATACTGCACATACACAATGATGGAAACTTTAACAGTTTTTGCACTAATATTATATTTGCAACTTTTATTCTCATGACTTCCAATGTTGCTGGCTCTACAACTACTCAACCTCCCTTACACATTATATAAAAAATGACAATGGGGATAGCTTCCATTGGACAGCACAATTTTAGTGCCTGATAATAAAAGTGAGAATAAAAAGCACAGTTTAAGCGTGTAGTAGTAGTAGTAATAATAAAGAACAATACTTCCTCTTCCTCCTCTTCAGCATTCCGAGCTCTTGATGTTCATTGCTGCAGAATAATACTGAATGGCATATATGTGCTTGAAAACATATGTCATCATCTTCTTCTTCTTCTTCTTCTTCTTCTTCTTCTTCTTCTTCTTCTTCTTCTTCTTCTTCTTCTTCTTCTTCTTCTTCTTCTTCTTCTTCTTCTTCTTCTTCTTCTTCTTCTTCTTCTTCTTCTTCTTCGTGATTACCAGCTGTAAACTCCGAGGGAAAATTCTGGTTGTTCGCCTACTTCTTTATTTTAGTCATGTTCCAGAACCTGAGTTTTGCGTGCACATTCGTTTTACAGATCCAGCCCATTTGTACGCAGACTGTTGGTTCCTTGTATATTAGGCTGATGCTTTCTGATTTTGAATTAATTAATCGACTCTTACGACATGCTTTCAAAAGAGGCATTGTATCTACCACTCCCCCCCCCCCACACCCACACACACACAAAGGCACCCCCGAACTCACACAGGGATTAAAAACAATGTACGTATAACTAACAGCTTTTTAAAAAAAACCTTAACAGTGTTATAATTTGGGCGGGGGTGGGCGGTGGGGGTGGGTGGAGGGTGGGGCGAAGGCTTGAGATACCTAAGCCCTCAAGTGCTGAGCACTTAGCGGCAACATACAATGCCACTACATGTAACATGGGCGAGCCACCATGGTCTAGCGACTGGACGCTCGCCTGCGGATCGGAACGTCGTGGGTTCGGTTCCTGACTTGGGTCGGATTTTCCCCCTCAAAAATGACCTTTGCTCCCAGGTCGACCCAGCCCTCCGTGGGTACCAGGTACAGAACTGGGAAGTAAATGCGGTCGGCGTGATGCTGACCACATCACCCAACAAGTGCCGAGTGGTCTATAAAAAGTTAGGTATAACCCTATATACCCAAATACGCCCCAACGGCGTGGAAAAGGGTCTTTTACATTTTTAATTTTTACATGTAACAAGCCTTCTTAAATCAGCCAACAGAAAGGCTAATCACTTAAATACGTTATCTCCTACAGGATTAATAATACACAAACGACCTTGAAGTCTCGTATCCTGTCACGCCTAACAGTCGTGGAGATCCTGTTGCTCCGTGCATTATGACAGCTAAATTTACGACGTCCACGGACATTAGACTGGAATTTCCTGCACTTTAAAACACCCGACATTTGAAAAAAAAAAAAAAAAAAAGCAACAGGATCCCGCAGTATATGCTAGCCAGAACAAAGATAGCGTGAAATGGTTTGTGGAACAAGGACGTTGCAGTAGGCTACATTGTTTCCTCCACAGATAACCATTTCCAAGTCTGGTGTGGGGTTTTCACATCTTAGTTGACTTAACATTTTACTCTTTAATCTTCAGAAATGTCTCGTTGTTCACTTTTTATAAATTATTTAATTGTGAGCCGTCTCTACAACTGAGTTTAGGTGCTGTGTATCCATTGCTGTGTTTGGGAGCACTACGTGGTGGGGTTACATATTCTTCCATAGTGAGATTCTCGTATCACTGTTTTATTTTTCATAGCCACCTGCCGCGAAAATCTAACTCTGATATTTTAAAGCTGCAGAAGGCACGCACTAAACTCCAAGCTCCAGAGCCTATGTATTGTTGAGGGAAAAAAAAGATTGTGTGACGTCTCCACAATGAAGGTTGACTACAGTACCACTGCTATCTTTCGGAATATTACGTGGTGAGGCCCCAACCTCTTCCATGGTGCGACTCTCGTACCATTATCTGAAAACCATGAGAACGGATTATATTGTTGAAGGTGACAGGTAATATCGTATATGATAAGTCTTTTTAAATGTATATCAAGTAATTTAGTCTAGAAAGAACGATACAAATAGAAGTGACTAGAGAATTTGGTAAACACTCAACCCTTAGAGGGAAGCCCAGGCGAATATATACAGACTTTAACTGGCATCATTAGTCCAGATTAACTGCTGCGCTAATCGTATTCTTGTGCAATTAAAATGGTAGACAGACAAGATTCCGTTCACTATTATATCTTTTTCTGGACAAGATTAAGTGGTAGACGGCCATATTTAAATTCCTTCTAGGGCAGTTTCCCAAATCCGAGGAGAGTCGCTTGCACAGATCCGGGAGCAGTAGCTACCAATGTACAATTTAGTAGAAACGGTAAGTGCTTGAGGTCTTGTTCTTCATTCTAATCTGTCCTGCACAATCTTTCTATACTTTGAATTTTGAATTGACATCATAGCACTCGGGACACTCCCATAAGAGCTCCATCCCCATCTTCAGCAGCAAGGGAAGAGTCCAATTCCGATGACACAAGTAACTGTCTGATTGAATATCCGTCCGTCTCGCTTTTCCCCTAAGTGTGGAGCGTCGGCCTTGTAACTACTTGCAGCGCCATTCTCCTCAGACCGTAATGATCTGCCTATGACTCAGCACTTTTTACTCGCTCCTAAAGGGCCCTCACAACATCCAGTTTCTCATGCATCAGCTAGCCTTGTTGTCTTGCCAATGGCAAAGTACTGAATGTAATATTTACCTAGAAATACCACACCAGGAAAACAATGCTGAGGTTGGTTTTGCGACGTCATGGAAAGGATACGCAACTAATTTTTTTTGTTTTGGGGGGGGGGGGGGGGGGGGGGGGGGGGGTGTAGGGGTTGCAATTAAATTACTATTTGAATGGGCATATTGATCTATCAGTGTATTTACTTCTGCCTTTAGTGTGACAGACGTTTACTTGATCTGTTATTTATATTTTCAAAATGTTCGTCTTTCCATAATTTATTTATAGTCCGACATTAAATGCTATATTTGCGATATCATCTGTTTTTATTTTCAGGTCGTTGGTATTCTTAGTTAGAACAATATTAAATGTGCAATCGGATCTTTTTATGGTGTGCTACCTACACAATCGATGCAGGTATTTCTGGCACCAGATTTGTGTCTTTAGCCAGGTATGCCAAAACAAGGGAGATAAAATACTTTTTCATTTCAATTTAACTGCAAACCAGTCACTTTAACCATAATCTTAGCACTGCTTACTCTGAGCCTTCAGACATTGATTAACATTTATTTTACAATTGGAATACCAGAATATTTCAAGATTCGTCACAGTGATGTTTTGTAAGCCAATAAAAACCTTGTTAAAGTCGATAAAGTTCAAGATAAGGATTGTTTTTCAGGAAAATCTTCTAAAATAAGTCTCGGAGTGGCCATTTGTCCTAAAAAAACTTCTTCCAGATCAAACGCCAGAGCATGCCTTAAAGATCGTTCAGATTATCCCAGTCACAGAGAAAAAATATAACCCTCAGGTAGCAGCGACACTGGAAGATTGGGTATATTAGTCATCAGAGAAGATTTCAAGAGCTCCTTTTTGTTTACATCGCGTGCTAAAGCTGATAAAAAGTAATCGTTGATCTGTGACAACAAAATTTAATTTTGTTTTTCTTATTTTCATTTGTTATGTAACTGTTGATATGACCTATTTCAAAAGTATGTAAAAAATCCACCCTTATGGCTTCTTATTGACAACATATTGTTGACTATGTTGTATTTAGTTGTTAGTGTCATCATTGCACAACGGACAGTTCATTAGTGCCACAGTCTCCTCCAAAATAGACCCGCAAGCATAGATTGACTGATCATACTCGTTTTGACTTCAGTAAAATCAGATGTCTTGTTCCCTTGGAGAAATGTTCCTGTCTTTCTGCTTCTTGATGAACACCCATATCAACCAGCCTGGACATGGCTACGGTCGTACTTGTTTCTGTCACCATCTTCACGATATGCATCTGACTTGGCATTGATGGCATCGCTCCTGACCAGTGCCAGAGCAGCCATGCCATAATAGCCGCATGGTCTGCCACATCATCATTGCCTCGAATACCTACATGACCTTGCATACGTATAATGGTTACACTAGCCAATCGCGATGCGCTTAATGAGACAAACCTCTGTTGTCTGATGAAGCCGGTCTAGACTGGAGTACATGAGACTGAGCTGAGAACCTATTCGTTTCCTCCATTGGCGTGATAATGTTGTAAGACTAGAAAGAATGAGTAGACGTGAGTGGTGGGTTGTGTATATCTGTCTGCATATATCTGTTTATTTGATTTAATCGTTCATTAACTGTGCCATTATATGTCACACAGAGGATGCAGACAATTTCTGAATTCCGATTTATCCTGTTCAATCACTTCGATAATAATAATGACATTTAGTTCAACACCTTTGCTTCTTTCGTGAGCTTTCGCTTTAGGTTTTTTTAATGCATTCAGCTTTATTTTGTTTCAGTCTGCCTCGACTGTAGCGGATCGTTCTGGTGGTCAGGATTGTTCTTCAGTACATCCAATCTCATTACATGACCAGATTGCAGACATTCACCTGCTAAAACAATGAAACACTTCACATTGCTGATCGCAACTGCCTGTGTTGTACAGTCCGCGTTTGGCGATGGCGATGATGCTTGTTGGATTAACCAATGTCAATGTAGCAGAAACTCTCACGCGCTATACAACGACGTCAGATGTTTAGTCAGCTCCATCTCTTCATCCGATGACACCATAACAGCACTGCCCGCCGGAGTCCGATCCCTGACCTTAACTTGCAGCAGCCCTGGTTGGTTGAGCTTCCTCTCTGTGGGCATCTTTGAAAAATTTTATAATTTGACTTCACTAATTGTTGAACAGTGTAACATCGTCACTCTCACTGTAGAATCTTTCCGGGGTTTAGCGTCATTGACAAACCTGACTATATACGAAAGCGTTCTGCCGACACTTCACCAAGACACATTTATGCACGTGCCAAATCTTCAACATTTAAATCTCGTCTATTGTAACATGACTTTTTTACCGGACATTTCCCATTTGAAATCTTTAATATCTCTGAATGTTTCCCATAACAACCTTAACTACATTGAAGTTGCCTTGGAAGTTGCTTCCAGTAAGAAAACGAATCTCCTAGAAGGAGAGTCCAGTAAAGGAGTCAATCTCTCAGGAGGTGCTTTTGGTAAGAAAGCGAATCTCTCAGAGGGCGACTGGACCAACTCCATAGAAAGAAATGACCTAACTGAACTAAGGACACTTGATCTGAGTTTCAATAATATTAGTTCTATGCCTGTTGGTTTGCTGGAAAGAACTCCGCACGTCCAGGAGCTTTACCTCATCGGCTTGTCTCTGACCCGGCTAATGATTCCAGACAAGATTCGCCTTAAGGATCTGCTTATGCTGGACGCTAGAATGAATCATCTAGATGTTGTGGGCTTTCAGAGGTAACAGTGTGTGTTTTACTTATCATTTGCATTTGTTTCTTAATTATTTTACACACCCAACCACTCGACTATATGTTGGTTTGTCTGCCTGTTTATAACCCTGAATGCCGTGTATCTATCTAAACTATCTATCTATCTATCTATCTATCTATCTATCTATCTATCTATCTATCTATCTATCTATCTATCTATCTATCTATCTATCTATCTATCTATCTATCTATCTATCTATCTATCTATCTATCTATCTATCTATCTATCTATCTATCTATCTATCTATCTATCTATCTATCTATCTATCTATCTATCTATCTATCTATCTATCTATCTATCTATCTATCTATCTATCTATCTATCTATCTATCTATCTATCTATCTATATCTATCTATCTATCTATCTATCTATCTATCTATCTATCTATCTATCTATCTATCTATCTATCTATCTATCTATCTATCTATCTATCTATCTATCTATCTATCTATCTATCTATCTATCTATCTATCTATCTATCTATCTATCTCTATCTATCTATCTATCTATCTATCTATCTATCTATATCTATCTATCTATCTATCTATCTATCTATCTATCTATCTATCTATCTATCTATCTATCTATCTATCTCTATCTATCTATCTATCTATCTATCTATCTATCTATCTATCTATCTATCTATCTATCGTATCTATCTATCTGTCTGTCTGTATCTATCTCGGTCTGTCTGTCTATCTATCTATCTGTATCTATCTATCTATCTATCTATCTATCTATCTATCTATCTATCTATCTATCTCTATCTATCTCTATCTATCTATCTATCTCTATCTATCTATCTGTCTATCTATCTATCTGTCTATCTATCTATCTATCTATCTATCTATCTATCTATCTATATCTATCTATCTATCTATCTATCTATCTATCTATCTATCTATCTATCTATCTATCTATCTATCTATCTATCTATCTATCTATCTATATCTATCTGCCTATCTGTCTATCTGTCTATCTGTCTATCTGGCTATCTGCCTATCTGCCTATCTGTCTGTCTATCTGTCTATCTGTCTATCTGTCTATCTGTCTGTCTGTCTCTGCCTCTGTCTGCCTATGCCTATCTATCTCTATCTATGTCTATCTACTATCTATCTATCTATCTATCTATCTATCTATCTATCTATCTATCTATCTATCTATCTATCTATCTATCTATCTATCTATCTATCTATCTATCTATCTATCTATCTATCTATCTATCTATCTATCTATCTATCTATCTATCTATCTATCTATCTATCTATCTATCTATCTATCTATCTATCTATCTGTCTGTCTGTCTGTCTGTCTGTCTGTCTGTCTGTCTGTCTGTCTGTCTGTCTGTCTGTCTGTCTGTCTGTCTGTCTGTCTGTCTGTCTGTCTGTCTGTCTGTCTGTCTGTCTGTCTGTCTGTCTGTCTGTCTGTCTGTCTGTCTGTCTGTCTGTCTGTCTGTCTGTCTGTCTGTCTGTCTGTCTGTCCGTCCGTCCATCCGTCCGTCTCTTTCTCTCTGTATCTCTCTCTGTATCTCTCTCTCTCTCTCCTATTGCTTACCGGCCTGTCTGCTATTTTTTTTTTTTGAAATTTCCATTGCAACCGTTTTTCTTTAATAGGATTAAGACAGCGGAAAGCCAAACCCCGCAATATATATTTTTAGCACAAGCGGATCTAAAAGCGCGCGCGCGCACACACACACACACACACACACACATATGCTGCATTTATTTACGAAAACAAGATAAGATTTTAAATGAGTGGTGCAGGGGGTGGATCCATAAAAAAACTATTTTGTAAATAATCTCTTACAGGACATGGGATTTTCTCAAGTCGGAGGCAGGAAATTGCGACTTTTCGCATTTGCACAGAAAGTTGTAGTGTAAATTTGCACAGAAAGTTGTAGTGTAAATTTGCACAGAAAGTTGTAGTGTAAATTTGCACAGAAAGTTGTAGTGTAAATTTGCACAGAAAGTTGTAGTGTAAATTTGCACAAAAAGTTGTAGTGTACATTTGCACAGATAGCTGAAGTGTAAAATTGCACAGAAAGTTGAATTGTAAATTTGCACAGATATCTGAAGTGTAAATTTGCACAGAAAGTTGAATTGTAAATTTGCACAGATAGTTGTAGTGTAAATGTGCACAGATAGTTGTAGTGTAATTGCAGCTGTTTTGTTATGTATTGTTTGATATGAAGAAAGCATTTTTCAATGTGATCAAACATGGGGAAAAATGAGGGAGGTTGTGGAAGGTGTTCATTGTGCTAGGAAAATAGTGAATTACGCTAAACACCCCACGGTTATTTCAACTGTGTTATTGATCTACTTGGTAGATCTGGTGGAATCCAATATTACTTTCACTTAACATAGATGCCCTAACTTCCTGCAATATATGAAATACATTATTACACACATTATCAATAAGTAAACTATTCTTAAAAAACAAAAAACAAATACTGCAGGACCCATTAGAGGAAAAGAGGAGAAAAGGCAGACCAAGAAAGACCTGGTTACAGAACCTGACTGACTTGACAGGCCTCAGGCATGTAACTATGAAATCCATCGCAACTGACCGCCAGAGGTGTAGAGAGCCTAATCAGACAGTCAACAAAAACTGGTGACCCAACGACATGCAGTGTTACCGTGGGAACTAATGTGTCTGATTATCATTCGGTACGGTGGAAGGTTCGGAATGGACAAATGTAGCATGAGTGGATCCCAAGCATCAGTGCCTTAACATTACAGGGACTAACGTGGATATACTATCCGGAACTTGCAGCCGTGGGAGGAAATGAAAGAGCAGATTTTCTGACTAAGAAGCGATGGCTACGGAAACATTCGCACTGGACAATGTAGACATTCTGAAGACCATTGGTGAACGAATGCTGATATAAGGCACGAGGTTAGCAGAAATAATGCGTGAAAGAATGTGTGAACGAGGAGTTATGAGCGGCTCAGGCAGTTATGGGCGTATGAGAGGACGAGAATGACGTGTGTGTAATGAGTGTGCTGCAGGAACATCTTAAGACATTTACTACGGGAGGCTGAGCACCTATGAGTGTGCTGCGGGAGACTGAGCACCTATGAGTGTGCCATGTATGCTATGATGTCGAATCTTACATCCTCAACCAGACTATAGTATAACAATAGATATCAAAAGATTAACAGCATTATCACACTTCCTGACAATGTAAATGACACATTACATTCATCGGCTATATGAAGGCTGCATTATAATATTTACTGACAATAGGTGGATCACGATAGAGATGGCCTAGGCTTGAAGACAGTTACTGGAGTCTCCGAGATAACCACAGATGACAAGAATCAGTTTTTTTTTTTGGGGGGGGGGGGGCGGGGGGGGGGGGGGGGTTTGCCAGTGAATGCAGTCGTGAGAGGAAATGAACAACCTGATGGATCGGCTATTGAGCGCGGACGAGCAATGGATCAGACCGTTATTCTGAACAGTCTACGAGAAGCACGAGATCTGCACGAATCAAACGATGACTGTGAATCTGCAGCCATTACCAGATTGCAAACACTTAGTCAAATAGGGTGCAGCCAGGGAAAAACACAACAGGAAGCCAAAAAAGAAAAATTAACATAATTAACACCCCCCCCCCCCCAATTTCCTCGAAATGATTTCGGCAAATGATTTCCACGCAAATGATTTCTAGCTCCTGCCAGTTCGCTAGTTGTATTTCTTGTTGTTGTTTCCTTGTTTCTGACGAGTACTAACTTTGTTTCTGCTAATCGATGCTTATTTCTCATATATCACATAAGATTAATGCAGCAGTTTTAATGTATTCCGTTTTAAACTTGCAGTAGACTAATACTGGATATCGATAGAAGCATCTTCAAGCTGTTGCTGAAACTGAAAGACACTTTTCAGGGTCATTAGATTTTGAATGATTTAATGAAGGGATAGATTTGTTGCCTGACGTCAAAAGTTTCCTTAGTTTTAGTCGAACTCTTATAGCAGCTAGAGAATGGTCAATGCCACACCGTCTTTTGCCACGCTTCAGGAGTTGCCGGATCAGAAGTGCATTGCTTTAAATGAATATCTGTTGAAGCATCAATCCTAGACAAGAAGCAAGCCAAGACTAAGGTTCTGGTTTGCCAAGCCATAACATGCAAGTTTCAGGTTGCTTTTCCTATATTTAGTATCAACCCAATGCGCTCCTTCGCTCGACGTTATTGGTACAATGCAGGATGTCATGGTATTTATGCGACGTCCAACAGAAAACACACAGTACCAAATATTGTTATACAGCAGCTCAGTCTTATGGGATTAAGACCTGACTCATTCAATTGTGATTATACACAAGGTATACCTTTTTTTTCAGCCTGGGTATCGCAACAAACATGAAAGAGCTGCGTCTAGAAGGTACAGGGACTCCCCTGAGCTGCGATGGACTGTCGAACTTAGTCAGGCTGGAGGAGCTTGCACTCAACAGCTTTAGCGTCACGGATGCAGTCTGGCAAGAGTTGAACTCTACCGTGCTGGCCAGGCTGAACTTGATCAACAATAGTCTGACCACAGTGGACATTGGAGCACTTCCCACTTTACGAATTCTGCATTTGTCTAAAAACAGAATTTCCCATTTGAGCAGCCTGACATTCACAAACCAACCTAATTTATTGCTTGTAAACTTCTCTGGCAACGAAATTCAATCGCTGCCTACCGATTTGTTTAAAAGTAACTTCCATATAGTCGCCATAGACTTTGCTGGTAACCGTTTGGAGCGTTTAGAAAATGGCACTTTCAAGGGCCTTAATGAGTTGCGCTACTTAGATCTAAACAATAATTTGCTTTCTTATCTCCCTTCGGCACTTTTTAAAGACCTGTCGTCTATGATGCATCTATACCTGAGTGGTAATCGAATAAACTCGCTACCGGAGCTCTCATACATGACTGGACTTTACACTCTGGAGGTTAGCAACAACCAACTTTCAACACTTGAGCCACGACAGCTAGCGGGATTAGACAGACTGGGATCGTTAC
The DNA here is from genome assembly GCA_905116865.2 of Candidula unifasciata. Lineage (NCBI taxonomy): Eukaryota > Metazoa > Mollusca > Gastropoda > Stylommatophora > Geomitridae > Candidula > Candidula unifasciata. The sequence goes on from CAJHNH020003745.1 coordinate 44,316, forward strand.
TCATGAATGACAATAAGTTAAAGGTCATTCCACCAAATCTCTTCATAGAATGTCCAAGTCTTCTACAAGTATATCTTCATAACAACCAGATATCCGACCTTGGATCACTAGGTAGGCATCCGAAGTTGGCCATCCTTACATTAGACAACAACCAGTTGACAGATTTTATTGCAGAATCGCCATTTATTTACTTAAAGAATCTGGAATTATTGATTCTGAGTTCAAACAATTTCACCAGATTAAGTGCAAACACCTTTCCTCCTTCTATTGTTACACTGTTTTTGGACAGAAACAGAATATTCTCAATAGATCCCGGAACGTTCAGTGGTCTCAATCGGCTAAGTTACGTGTCTCTGAGAGGTAACACCCGTGTCTTGTCCCTTCCAATGTTCGTGGTTCAAGTTTTCGAAATGAATTTTCCAAAACCGACTTTCCACCTTGGAGAAAATGTGTTCTTCTGTGACTGCCTGTTAAGCTACCTGAAAGTTATATCCGAAAACAGAACTTCATTTCTCGTGTTCCAGATGTATTATCCGCATTTTGTAGGGCTGGAGAATTCCTATTGCTACACGCCTTTCTGGGACGAGATATATCGACCATTCACACAAGTTCCCTTGAGTCAGTTTGTCTGCGACTACAAGGAACCCGAATGCGATAATTTTTGTAATTGCTGCAATGAAACTACATCGTGTGATTGTGTCCTGACCTGCCCAGAAGAGTGCAAGTGTATCGAAGGAGGTTCCGGGTTTACCAGGATTTACATAATCATCCTGTGCAGCAATTCAAATCTGCGCCAGGTGCCTTATGGGATTCCTTCAAGAACTGCGTTGCTTTATTTAGACGGAAACAAACTGAGTCACTTGTCAAAGCAGAACTTTAGTTATCTTCGAGAAACTGAGGAGATTTATTTAAATACCAGTGCTATTCAGTCTATCGACATGGGGACATTTGATGATATCCCCAGACTGAAGATACTATTGCTAAATGATAATTTACTAACGACAATTCCGGAAAACCTCTTTGAAAACATCAGCGAGTTAAAAGAACTCTACTTACATAATAATTTGATTAACAGTCTTTCCCCTGTGGCTTTTTCATCTCTGCCATCTATTAAGACAATAACCTTGCATAACAACAAGTTAGTACTGCTCACTTCGGTACCTCGGCTACCACATCAGTTGTCACTGACCTTGTTCGGTAACCCTTGGTCATGTAATTGCAACGTCATCAAGGTCATACTTAGAACCACATACGAGCTGAGCCAAGTAATCAAAGATGTCGACAAACTGTGTTGCCTTGTTTACAATGACTCGCATCACAGCTTCTTTGACACAAGTGGGTCTAGTCGTTCAAGTCCACAAGATAAAGAGAGCGCTAGCATTACTGTCGGGTCTACAGAAGGCACAGAAACCATGCTCTCTGATGACATCAGTTTACCTATCTCTTCTACCGATGGCAAATCATGTTTCTCCCTGCTTCGTTTCAATTACGAAGATTACTGCAGACCAATTGTATCAAATTCCAGTATTTTGCTGCCGATAGCCAACTCAGGTTTACAACCCGGGTTCATAGCACTTATCGTTATCACTATCTCACTTTTCCTGGTGGCGTTTGCTGTGATCTTTGAATTGTGGAAACGTCGGGAGATTCAGGCCTGGGTTTTCGTCAAGACTGGAGTTCGAGTCCTGGATAAAAAGGTAAGACACCAAGTCGTTGTTAGTTTGTGTGTTTCTTAGATATCTGTGTCGGTTGTGTTTGGAAACTTATGAAAGATACGAACACTGCAGTTATCTCTCTCTCTCTCTCTCTCTCTCTCTCTCTCTCTCTCTCTCTCTCTCTCTCTGTGTGTGTGTGTGTGTGTGTGTGTGTGTGCGTGTTTGTGTGTGTGTTTGTTTTAAAAAATGTTGTCTTTAATATTCCTTCCTAACTATTCATTTGTAATGCAGTGGTCAGGGAATCAGTTTTAGTCCCACTGGGTTGTGGGCACATTTGTAATGCAGTGGTCAGGGAATCAGTTTTAGTCCCACTGGGTTGTGGGCACATTTGTAATGCAGGGGTCAGGGAATCAGTTTTAGTCCCACTGGGTTGTGGGCACATTTGTAATGCAGGGGTCAGGGAATCAGTTTTAGTCCCACTGGGTTGTGGGCACATTTGTAATGCAGTGGTCAGGGAATCAGTTTTAGTCCCACTGGGTTGTGGGCACATTTGTAATGCAGGGGTCAGGGAATCAGTTTTAGTCCCACTGGGTTGTGGGCACATTTGTAATGCAGTGGTCAGGGAATCAGTTTTAGTCCCACTGGGTTGTGGGCACATTTGTAATGCAGGGGTCAGGGAATCAGTTTTAGTCCCACTGGGTTGTGGGCACATTTGTAATGCAGGGGTCAGGGAATCAGTTTTAGTCCCACTGGGTTGTGGGCACATTTGTAATGCAGGGGTCAGGGAATCAGTTTTAGTCCCACTGGGTTAGTGGGCACATTTGTAATGCAGGGGTCAGGGAATCAGTTTTAGTCCCACTGGGTTGTGGGCACATTTGTAATGCAGTGGTCATGGAATCAGTTTTAGTCCCACTGGGTTGTGGGCACATTTGTAATGCAGGGGTCAGGGAATCAGTTTTAGTCCCACTGGGTTGTGGGCACATTGTATTGTAGTTTACAGCTAAGATGCACCTTTCAGCCAAAGATTTCAGACTATCCTATATTAATCTTGCTTACGACATGTTTGTCCAGTGGCAGTAATGTAGCTCCTCCGCCCAAAGTCGTTGTTGGTACAATGTAGGATGTCAGGTTAGGTCTGCGTTGTCCAACACTGGGCGTTAACATAAAGTAATTACTACCGACTGTTATACATTCTATTCCCCCCCCCCCACCCCCTTTTCCCCAAACTTCACCTTATTGTGGCTCTGGAACTCACAATCTTTGTATACTTCTGTCCAAATTTGGTTGATTTATTGGGGGATGCAAACCATATTTCTGAGGTCTTCAGATTTATGATGAAGAATCTACGTCACTAAAACATAACGTCTCTGCCCACGAACCAGTTCATCTTTAACCAAAACATGGCAACAAAAGACAAAACAGCGTGATCCTGGCCGCACTCTGTATCCGCTTTGTAAACTTTCAGTTTGATATAACAACTTTATTGTCAGGCAAAATATTTAATTTTCAGATCGATTTGCATATTTGTTTATCTGTCGTTTTGTGATGGTTTCTTTTGTGATTCATTTTCAGTATTGTAATTTGTTGTTGTTGTTGAAACATTCATCAATCCTGTTTGCTGTTTCTCTTCTTCTTACGAACCTCAGTGTCCTTATAGATTGAATTATTCATAATTATTTCATATACTCATATTATATGTCAATAATATACATTAGCCTTGTTTGCGGAAAATGTTGAATGCTCAATTAGGAATCGACATCAAAACACTTGGGACATTCCTATAAGCGCCCCGTTCTCATCTTCAGCAGCAAGTGAAAAGTTCAAATTCTGATGGCACCATTTAATATCTGATTTTATATCCGTCTCGCCTTTCCCTTGAGTGATGAGCATCGGTCAGATCCCCTGGTAACTTCTCGCAGGGCCATTCTGCTCAGACCGCGATGATCTATTTGTGCCTCTGCACTGTTCACTAGCTCCCAAAGGGTCCTCATTACATCTAGCTTGTCATTCATCAGCTCACCACCCTGTGGTGAAGAACCGACCAGTCTAACTGCTCGTTTCCCAAAACACCGGCATGACCTAGAGAAAAATAATATTCAAAGGTTGCTAACTACCGGGGACCTCTGGAGCATGGGGAAAATACCCGGCAACTACAGAGAAAGGCCTGTTTTGAGAATTTAAACAGATAAGAAACATTAGTATTCATCAGTATAATTAATACTACTGTGGTGAAACTGTCAGTTGACTGAGTGGATAGGATAGTCTTAATCGATTATATCTGTTCCAGACCAGGCACTTTCAGAATAAAGAGTTCTAGACCAATTTACATATAGTTTCTGGGCACTGGACATAAATATTACATTAAAAAATAGGTACCAGCAGAGACGTCTTAACAGTTTGGCCCACTGTGGGACTGCCCTTGCCAATCTGTGTATTTCAAGAAACTTGTCATTTAAGAAGTTCGTAGTAATTTCATACTGTGCCGTCTACTGTAGATTCAGAAAACGGCACGTGGCCTGTCGTCGCAATATTGGTGGTGCCCTTATGTGATTAATATTAATCGCGTGCGCAATTGCTGATCTGTTGGCGACTTTTGCTACCGTCGATGATGAACAGCATTTCTAATGTCAAACTGTTTGTGTTAGCACTTCTGATGGCTACCGTATGCTTTTAATGCGTGTGTATGCTAGTGCATAAGCTGAGACAGCAGTCTGTCAATCTTTCCACAAGGGACATTCTGTGTTTTTCGTTGGCACAGGAGCCGAGCAACTATGGGGTGACTAGTTTGCAATGAAGCTGGAACTAAGACTACCAAGATTACCAAGACTGTGCTAATCCGTGTTTATCTGTTTACACCAAACTTGCTGAAGTGCTAAAAAACTAATAGAATCGACCATTTACATTGCATTCTTGTGAGTTGTTTTTGTAGGGGCCCCAGCACACAAGTTTCCCCAGGGGCCCATAATGCTGTTAAGCCGGCTCTGCCAGAACCACCTTACTGTTTCAGGCAAAATTGGACAAAGAGGACGCCGACTCCAAGGTGTTTGATGCCTTTATCTCACACAGCAGTGCAGATGTGGGTTTTGTGGCGGGAACTCTTGCACCAGCACTGGAGCAAGGGCACAACAAGTAAGGCCTCGATTGTATAGTTTTACATGCCTTTATTCTCTTAGTATGCAATATGCAGCTCTTTCTTTCTTTTTTTTTTCTCTCTGTCCGTCGATCCGTCAGTCTTTCTTTCTTTCTTTCTTTTTTCTTTTCTCTCTTTTTTCTTTTCTTTCTTTCTTTCTTTCTGTCTTTCTGTCTTTCTTTCTTTCTTTCTTTTTCTTTCTTTCTTTCTTTCTTTCTTTCTTTCTTTCTTTCTTTCTTTCTTTCTTTCTTTCTTTCTTTCTTTCTTTTCGTTTGTCTGTCTTCTTTCTTTCTTTCTTTCTTTCTTTCTTTCTTTCTTTCTTTCTTTCTTTCTTTCTTTCTTTCTTTCTTTCTTCTTTCTTTCTTTCTTTCTTTCTTTCTTTCTTTCTTTCTTCTCTTTTTGTTTGTTCTGTTTTCTTCTTTCTTTCTTCTTTCTTTCTTTCTTTCTTTCTTTCTTTCTTTCTTTCTTTCTTTCTTTCTTTCTTTCTTTCTTTCTTTCTTTCTTTCTTTCTTTCTTCTTTCGTTCTTTCTTTCTTTCTTTCTTTCTTTCTTCTTTTTCTTTCTTTCTTTCTTTTCTTTCTTTTCCTTTCTTTCTTTCTCTCTCTCTTCTTTCTTTCTTTCTTTCTTTCTTTCTTTCTTTCTTCTTTCTTTCTTTCTTTCTTTCTTTACTTTCTTTCTTTCTTTCTTTCTTTCTTTCTTTTTTTCTTTTTTCGTTTGTCTGTCTTCTTTCTTTCTTTCCTTCTTTCTTTCTTTCTTTCTTTCTTTCTTTCTTTCTTTCTTTCTTTCTTTCTTTCTTTCTTTCTTTCTTTTCTTTCTTCTTTCTTTCTTTCTTTCTTTCTTTCTTTCTTTGTTGTTTGTTTTCTTTTCTTTCTTCTTTCTTTCTTTCTTTCTTTCTTTCTTTCTTTCTTTCTTTCTTTCTTTCTCTTTCTTTCTTCTTTCTTCTTTCTCTTCTTTCTTTCTCTCTTTCTTTCTTTCTTCTTCTCTTTCTTTCTTTTCTTTCTTTCTTTCTTTTCTTTCTTTCTTTCTTTCTTTCTTTCTTTCTTTCTTTCTTTCTTTCTTTCTTTCTTTCTTTCTTTCTTTCTTTTGTTTGTCTGTCTTTGTTTTCAATCTTTCTTTCTTTCTCCTATTCCTACTCCTTCTTCATCACTTGTTTACCTTTCCGAAGGTCTTCGGTTCGAATCCACATCGATAATAGGTTTTAATAATTGACCCAGCAGGAAGTAGCAAGTAGCAAAAAACTGACCCACCGACACCGAGAAAACATTGGGTTCAACATCCCCTACCCCTACCCCCACCTCAGCCACCACCACCTTCCCACTATACTAATAACAATATTATTTTTTTTATTACTATTATTATTAGGCAATAACATGCGGTTTAAACCTTTTGATTCTTCCTGTCCAAGAAAAAGAAATAACAATCCCAAAAGCCTTCAATTTTTTTTTTAATTTTTTAAGAACATATGTATATATATATATATATATATATATATATATATATATATATATATAATATATATGATATTATATATTTATATATATATATATATGGTTAGGGGTGGGGGTGTCGGCGTGGGGCTTCGGGGGGGGGGGCTGTCAGACCTGTTCTTTAAAAATGATAAGGAGGGATAAGGGTTGTGATGGGGAAGGGGTGGCTCCCCTCACACACACACATACACACACGCACGCACATACACAATCTTACCTGTTGTGGGGGGGTGGGGGGGGGGGGATTGCGTTAAGGGGGACACAATACAGCGAAATATGCAAGACAGTAAATCTCGAAACGTATTATTTGTGTCGACAGTTTTTAAATTAACTACCGGAAAACATAATTCTGTATTCATTTTTGATATCGTATTTTCTTGATGTTTTATGAAGATCTGTCGCCACCATACAGGGCCTCAATTTGTCGTTTCTTTTCAGCCCCACCCCCGGCTGTAGTCAGGGGCCCTAATATAGCATAACTGTTGAACGGGAGATTTCTGGGATCTTTCCTCGGGTGATCCACGTCCGCATGGTGGCACTTTGTGTCACCGTGTGTTTATCGCTTGTGTGATGTCCTGATGGGTTTGAATCGCATTATCATCATTCTCATGTTTTATCACGAACAACATTATCACGGCCTGATCTTCAAGATTTCAAAACTTCGTGCAAAATATATAATTTACAAAAAGAACCTTTCGTTTTTTCGCATTATCTGAGCAGACTAGGTATAGTATCTAATTACTCAAGACATTAGAATGAATTTTAATTTGATAGATACCGTTAGTTTTATAGATAAATAAGTGTATAACCTTATTACTAGATTTTGAATCCTCTTTACTCTTTATAAGTCTGATGCAGATAGGGCCAGTCCTAACTCCGTATTACCACTTGACGAAAAATTATTTCATCATTTGGACTGCTAAACAGGACGGTTAAGCACAACACACAACCTCCGAAAGGTAGCACATTCAATCACTCTGAAAAACGTAAACATTCAGTCAATCAAAATCAAGGAGTCAATTAATCTCTTTTCTCCTCCACAATTGCTATTGTTTTGAATGGATATCCAACACTTTGTTTTTCTTGTTAAAAACTCAACGACTCTGCTGTCATGGGCCTAGAGACGGGTGGCAAGGTTAAAAGCACGTGTGTATAAAGGACATTCAATTAGCAATGACAGAAGTGCGTAAAGTTTACGTTATATATTCGCCCCAGAATTACTAAGCGTGATAATTACTTAGAAGCTATGAGCGCTGTCATACAGGGTCATTGTCGATACACCCAAAGGACGTTAGCTCTTGCAGTCACGGTCAGACGACAAACGGGAACAAAACTATCAGAATGTCGTCACAATTCCCACCAGGATGTCTGATGTACATACGAAATGTTAAGTTTTGTTACTTCTAACTTCATTATCCCACCATTGCTTCATCATATTTATCGATGAAAGTACCAGCCAAAAACTCAAGAAAAACGTGTATCACATATTAATAGTAATTATGTCCAAAAAGTAAACAAATGGCTGTCCTTAGATATTATTACAGATTTCCAAGATCCGGAGTCACCGAAAGTGAACAAACTGGAAGGACAGTTAAAAAAAAAAATTGAAATACACTTCTATAGATGTTGCTTTAGCATGTATGGTTTTGTTTGTCATTACCATACAGACACCTTCTGCACCACCGATAGGTGTCAGCATAAAGTTGTTACTTGATATGGCTTTAATGTATTTGTTCAAAATGAAAAAAAAAAGTTAAAGACAAAGACCTTGAATGGATTGTAGACAACAATAAACTTGTGAGATAGTCACAGCTCGAAAATGTTACAATTCATTACAAAACCTGGGATCGTAGTAAAAGTCAGTGCCCAAATAGGTTTACAGATATCATGAGAGAAGCAGCAAGCTATTTTAAAAAGTGCTGAAGAACAACAATTGATTTTAATGAGACAGCCGAGGAAGTAAGCGGACACACAAATAAATCTTTTTGCAGAGACAGCAACAACTGCTAGCCTGGTTAAGAAACGCACAGCACTACTAGTGTTATATTTTATGTAGTATATAAATCTCCAGGCAGGCTCTAAGGGTTTCTAAAGAAAATCTACGTATGTTGTGGCTGCCCCATCAAAGACACACTGCATAATTTAACATCTGTCATGGTCTGTCTCATCATTGGCAGCATATCACCGTCGTGTGAAAATGAAAAACAAGAACAAAACGACTGCACTCTAGCAAAAGATTTTCAGTGGTTTTTAGATGGAAAAAATATATGTTAAATCATCATTCACCTACCTTGAGGGCCAAACTATCTGACAATATAGGACAATGAGAAAGAAACAGCAACAGCAGTGCAGGCTGTTTAAATTTTTTTAGTTTTCGGGAGCTACCAGGAAATAATAAAACTTTCGCCTGTGAACAGAATGACAATACAGGATCTCAGTTTGAAATTACTCCGCTGCATCCCACTTTGTACAGGAGGTGGCGTTTTCACACAGTAGTTTTATGTAACTGGCTGATCAATAGCGCCGTTAAATTGCAGAGTTTTACACGGATATGCTTAAATCAAAGCAAAAAAATTTAATGAGAACCCAGATTTAAGTGATTAAAAAACAATATGGTTTTACCTCCATGATTCTGTGCAATGCTTAAATGCATTTGGAGGAACCGGGATCAACAATAGGACACAAAAACCAGACATGTAACTATCCTGAAATAACTAGACAAATGCTAAATGACAAATGATACTGCCGGGGTTTTGAAAAAGGCTAACTTTTCTCGGTATTTAAAAATTTATAATTCCCCGGGAGCCCACAACAACGTAAAGGGGAACTTCCCAATAAATTCTAGGTGTTTCGGGTTTTGTATTTTTCTCGCGTTTTATCACATAAAGTTTAGGGTTGGGGGTTTTAGGGTTAGGTTTTAAAGGTTTTAGGTTTAGAAGACACTAGATGAACACCCCAAAAAAACAAAAACAAAACGCCACAACAGCACACTTGCACCCCTTGAAAAATGGATTTGCCCAGGGTCAGCTGGGGATTTCCCACGGGGATTTCCTGTTTGGGGTACTTTAAAAAAATTAAAAAACCTTTTTTCCCTTTTAAAAGAAACTGTATTATACGAGCAAATCAATATTGAAAGGGATGGGCCAAAATTTTCCAAAAAAAAAAGGGGCCAAAAAATTTCTACCCCTCCGCTATTTCTAGCTAAAACATCACAAAAAATTTCGATGCACATTTTTTTAAATAGTTTAAAAGTATATTTCATGTTAAAAATAGGGGGTGTGTGTGGTGGGGTTTTATCCTAAAAAAAAACTGCAGTGAGGGAAAATTTTGGGGGAAGGGTTTCCTAACGACTGTAGAAAGCTAAAGATACCCTACTGGGGTTAAACGTGAGAACAAAAAGGGAATCGCGAAAACCCAGGTACTTAAAACAGTGCTTAATGATAGCACAAAAAAAACCCCAAAAACGAGTTTTTAAAGAACGATAAAAAGGTCTTGCATTTGGTTTTTCGCAGCCAAAGTGGGGGGTTTTGGTTTCGAGAGGAGCGCGAGTTGTAAAGGAAAATTGAAACGGGAGGAAAGTTTGAATTACGAGAACAGCTGAGCCAAAGTTTAATCGGGGCCCACACCCAACCTGATGTTAAAAACCTGAACTGCCAGCTGCCCCAGAAAATTTGCTCAGCGCCTCCATAGGGGGACAGGACGGGGAACCAGGTTGTTTTTTTTAAAAAAAATAATCGTTATAAACTGCGGGGCTGTCTCTTCATTAACATCATGTGCATAAACTGTCATCTATGTGAAAAAACATCATAACCCCCTAGACAACAGCTAGCTTTAATAAAGGGCAAAAACATTGTTCCCAAAAATTCAAAACCCACTTGGCAAATGTTTTCTTAAATAACTGTAAAAAAAGTCCCAAAACGAAAAAGGCCCCATTGCTAAATAATTCAAACAAGAAAAGAACGCTGGCAATTTTCACTGACTAATTTTCAGGGGATTTTTGTGACAAAATTATAGGGATATTTCCCAAGTTTAAAATTTAAGTAGTTTCGATCGTACTTTCTTTTTCTTTTTTTATTATTTCTGAGCTAAAAGGGGGGACATCCTAGATTTTCCCTTTTTATTTTGTTAAAACCATATACATTTCTTTTCTCAAACTTTTTCCCTGAACTTTTTTTGGGATTATACACACGCAGGACGGCGGGGGAGAAAAACCGGAAAAAAAAAAATCGGAATGCAGAGGAAAAGGGAAAAAACGTAATGTTACCCCGGTGACGTCCATCACCATAATCTTTCCAAAGGCCCCCAGCCCGCGCTGGGGTCGCTTTAAATTAAATTTTGCTAGTTGACATGGCTTGTGTATCTAGTGTGCAACACCATGAAAGGTATTTCCCTTTGCTTTGGGGGCAGTCTCCAAATTTTCCCCCATCTCCACCCCTATCATGATCCGACACCGTTTTTCGTCCGCCTTTGATGTATCCTCCCCCTTAATCAATATCTAAACCCACCTCTTGTTTGGGTTTCCAAAGGAATTTCTAAGTGTTTGTAATACCATACATCATGAAACATATAAAGGGGATACATTTTACCCAATCTTCTATCAAAACACAAAAATCCCCGTTATGATCGAAAAATTTCCCCTGACTCCATAAAAAAATCAAGTATTTGTGGCAGGAATTTTTCATCCCCAAAATATCGCTTGTGCATCCCCTTACCCGGGGGTTTCCCCCGTTTGGGGCGGAACATCACAGACACCATTTGCAGGGGCCCTCGAGAACTCCAGCAGGGCTGGACTTGCTGATTTTTGTCCTGAATTTTTCAAAAAGCGAGTGGTTTTCGGTTTTGGTTTCAGGTAGACTGGATGGGGTTGGAAGGATGGGTGGGTGGATGGGTGGATGGATGGATGGATTGGGTGGATGGGAGGATTTGGGGGGGGGATGGGGTGGATTGGGTGGATGGATGGATGGATAGATGGATTTGGGTGGATGGATGGAAAGGATGGAGGATGGGTGGATGGATGAAAGGATGGGTGGATGGATATGGGGGATGGATGGATGGTGGATGGTGGATGGAAAGGATGGATGGGTGGATAAAATGGATGATGGATGGATGGGTGGATAGATGGGTAGATGGGTAGACGGGGAAAAGGATGGATGTATAGATACAAAGATCGACTTGGGCTGGTTTTATTTATGATAAATTTATATTGTAAATAGAAAAGACAGACGGGGCAGCCTTAATTACCTTGTTTTTTTACCATAATGGGGTTCCCAAATTTTCCCTCGCAGACAGCACATCCTCACATCTTTAGTCAAGGCAAAACACAGACTCATTTATCATTCTCTTTTGAGGAAAATCCCGAACATTTGCTAACCCTGACCTCAAGGTATATTATCTATACATTTTTGTTGTAATTTCTTGGTTTTCCAGGTTTCTAATTAGTGAAAAGACATAAAACCGAACAAAAAGTAATTTAACAAACATTACCAAAAAGCAAACACAAAAGGGAAGTTTAACGTGGCGACTAAAAACCTTTATCCCACATAAATAAATCAAAACAAAAATAAACGAATACACAAAAATATTTAACTGACCTATTTTTAAGGGAGCTGTCTTGCCAGTTCAATGAAGAGAAAGTTGGGGGTCCAAGCCCAAAAAAAACCCGAGGGAAAGCCAAACGCCGTATTCTGAGACTTTTGATTAAAATGTTGAAAAATTAAAATAAATATGAGGGCCCCTTTTTTACGACTTTTTTACCCGACTTCCCCTTCGTATTCATAAAACTGAGTAATTATAATTCCCCGCGCAAATTTTTAAGTCATTCATTCGTTTAATCTTCTTTTCCCCCTTTTTTCGGCGCTAGACACTTTGCTTTTTTTCTAAGCGAGGCGGCGAATCTAGGCCCCGGGGCCAACACATCTGACGTCCCCCGCGAATCCCCCAATTTGTCGTCTTTTTCTACACGCTTGTAAAAACAAAAAGGGGGCCCCTGTTGGGGGGGTGGTTGTGGGGGGGAGGTTGAGGGGGCGATTAAATTTTCCCCGTCCCCCAACCACCTCCTCCCCCGAAAAAAAGGGGCCCCGGAACCCGTGAATTTATTTCGCCCTGAGGTATGTTTGATAATCACCATCATCATGTGCCCTTTCTGGAATTTAATTTTTTATATATTGTATATAAGTCCCTTTAAAATTGTCAGTAGCATCGCCCTCAGTTGACATGCTAATGAATGGTGTTTTTGTATGCTTTTTTATTTTTCTTACTACTGTTTTTTTCCCGCTCTGCGGTTTTTCCAACTTATGACTTTGCCTCCCTTTTGCTGTTTTTCTTATAAAAAATACTTCTGAAAATCGTACATGTAGTTTTTCCCCTCGGAGGGGTTTGAAAGCTTTCGGAAATTGGGAGTTAACCCCTATCAATTTTTGGGGGGCGTAAACAATTTGGGGGAAAGCAGAAAGGGGGGTGATAATGAAAGGGGTGGGCCAAATTGGGGGATTTAAAGCATCAAGGGAAATAAGAAGAAAATATGGGTAAGAGGGTTTATTTCAAACAAAAGCTGTACAGACTAGTTTTTGGGGGTTAATAGCTAATCTCTGACGTAAACGACTGCCCTGATCAAGATGGTAAAGCATTTTTCAATGTCGTCTTTGGGTTTTAAAGAAAAGGATTAATTAGCCAAACTCCTCATGGGAAATCATTGAAGGGGTTTCTTTCTCGGAGGAGTAAGCACGCACTGGGGGGCCCAAAAAGTTCAAAGACGTGGATTTTATTAATATTTAAAATAAATTTCTATTTAACCGGAAATTTTTTTTTTTTGAAGAGTTTAAATTAGGGAGGGGGCCACCTTACGAAAACGACAAACGTAAGTGATATGGTTTGCTGCACTGCCTTCTTTTGCTACCCACTTACGACCAAAAAGTTTCAGATTTTCATCAAAAATTTCGCAAAAAGGCATTTACTGATTCCACTTATCACAGGAGAGAAGAAACGAAAGATTTGACTTGTAAGTAAGGCCCGGTACTCAAATTAAATTACTGTTTTTAGTTTTATTAGGGCAAATTAAGAAACCCCACGTCAGATCACTCGGGGCCTTCCCATAAAGGGGTTTCCCTCCCCCCCTCTTCGGTAGCCGGGGAGTTTCCCCCAAGGAAGAAAGGTATAATGGATTTTGGGTTGTAAGTCCCTCCCGCCTTTCCTCGAATGTTTAGTGTCGCCAGATTTTTGGGGCTTTTTCCCCTGCCCATTTTATAATTTGTTTTTTTTTCCGCACTTTTTACTTTTTTCCCCAAAAAGGGCCCTTTATCACACCTAGCTTTCATTTCGAATATTAACCCTAAAATATCCACATCCCTTTTAAAGGGGACCAGATTTTATTCTCGTGCCTTGGGCCCTTTTATTTTTAAAATATTCTGAATATGAAGGCATGGGAGTGTTTTAAAGTAAAAGCCTTTGGTTGGGGCAAAGGGCCTTGACGGACGTGCTTTTCAGTCATAAATAACAGAGGGGGAACCTTTCAGGCCGTTTTAAAAATTATGAAATTTAAACGAGGGGAACAGAAAGTGTTTGTCGGCACTCATAGAAAAAGTAGAAAATAGAGAACCACTAGACAAAAATAACAAAACGAAAGCTATAGTTTTCCGTGCCGGGGAATTTTAACCTCTCACCTCCAGACACGGCTGCCCCCTCGCAATGAAACAAGTGGAAAAAAGAACAGGTCAATGTGACGAGTGGTTTTGGACGCTTTTTTCGTCCTTTTAAAAAATGCTTTGTTTAGATAAAATTATTTCCAAAGTTCTAAAAAATTTTTTTCCCATTGCTTTTTAAATTTGATAATAACACTGGATTAATTAAGAAATTTTTTTACCCCCTTTTTTAAGCTTCTTGGAGGGAAAAATTTTAAATTTAAAAAGTTGAAAAGGGAATAAAGGCGAATGAAGGGTTAAATCCCAAAGGGGGAAAGAAGATTTAAATTCCCTTTCCCTTTTTAAAAACTTTTTGTTCCCTTTTTTAATTCAGAAAAATTTACGGGTTTAGCTAAAGTTCTTAGTCCCCCCTGTTTGGGCCAATTTTTTGTTTGGAAATTT
>CAJHNH020003746.1:0-210000 GCA_905116865.2 Candidula unifasciata
CCTTTATATAAAGTTGTAAATGTTTCGTTTCGTAAATAAAAATTGTGTACATTTTTTTTTATTTGTTCTTTGTCTATGTATTGCTTCAGTTTTTGTTCAGCTAAGCTGGGGTTTTTTTTTTTTTTTTATCCCATAGGCAGCCCTGCTTCTGGAGAACTTGAGTCTAACGTGCACATCACTTTTACAGATCTATATTGTTTGTAGGCAGACTGTTGGTTCCTCGCTTTAAAGGTAGATGCATTCCGACTTTAAATGAAACACCCCTAATTAGTCGCCCGCACAAGATGCCCCCTAAAACATTTGGGATTTGTGCACATCCCGCCTTTCCTTATCAATTTTTTTAAGTGCAGGGGCCCCTCGTTCAATCTCGGCAACCAGGTTCCGGCGCCTATGGAAAACATTCAGCAACGGAAGAAACAAACCAAAAAATCGCGAAAGAGGCATAAATTGAAGCTTTGCCAAAGGTAGGCTGGGATGTCGGTTTTCTATCCGGGAAAATACAGGGACACACTTGCAGATGTACTCACGGGCGTACAGATGGGCGGACGTGCGAACAAATATACCGAGCTCTCAAACCGGCACAGGTGCGCCGATTCTTGAATATTTTTTTTCCGGCGGAGAAACCGTGGGTTTGCCATTCAGGCAATGTTTTATGTGCGAACTAACAGTTTAATTTACTTGGAAGTGTGCGTGTTTGTATGGGTAAAGATAAGCGGGGTAGCGCGGCAGGTAGACGTTTGGCTTGCAAGGGAGAAGGTCGTGGATTCGAATTCCTTATCCAGGAGACGACATTTAATAATTTGGCTAGAGCTCTCAGAGTGACCAAAGGTTGAACTGGGTGCAGCGAAAATATCATGGGATGTAAAAGCGGCCGGCGTTATACTGACCAACCCATCCATTGACTGTTGGTTGATGTAAAGCAACTGCGTCCAGGTCATGTACCTGATGCGGAAGACGAAGAAGAAGATGAAATGAGGTGGAGAGGAGAAGGAGACAGCGGAAGAAAAATGAGGTGAATATAGAAGAAGAAAACAAAGAGGAAAAAAGGTAAGGGGGGGGGGTGGGGAGGTGACGAGAAGCTAGCAAGGGGGAGGAAGAAGAAGAAGAAGAAGAAGAAGAAGAAGAAGAAGAAGAAGAAGAAGAAGAAGAAGAAGAAGAAGAAGAAGAAGAAGAAGAAGAAGAAGAAGAAGAAGAAGAAGAAGAAGAAGAAGAAGAAGAAGAAGAAGAAGAATGAGGAGAAAGAGAAGAATGAAGAGAAGAGAATGAGAATGCTGACGAGTAAAATATAAGGTCAGACTGATAAAGACCCTTCAAATATCAGAAGACCAGGAACATGTTTTGCTTGTAATGTGTCAAGATAGCGAAGAAATGTCATTTAGCATTTATCATAATAGCATGAATGGGGGGGAAAAAAACACGTTTTCCTTATAAATACTTTAGAACGTTTTTTTCCAGTTAGAATTTCTGATTAATATTTTTGTTTTTTTATGAATGAATCATTGCCTCTTATAGTTTTGATTAGTATTTTTGTATGTATGAATGAATTATTGCCTCCTATAGTTTTTATTCAACATCACATGTTTGTTTGAACCAAGCAGACGTGTTTGTATGTTTTCAATGTCTGTGGTTAAGTGTCAGTGCGTGGGTAGGTAATTGCCAGTTTAGTTCATCACCATTGTTGTGCTTACGGGGCAAATCAATAGGAAAAGATCGATAGTCCCAGCCGACGAGTGACACTGAAAATTGAAAAAAAACTGTTTTCATAGTAATATACTGCGTACTGTCTTTTGCGAAATGGGGATCGTGGCCAATGTCCTTAATTTTATGCGACCACATGTTGGGATTTGGCAGGGAAATCCCCAAAACGTCCTATAGTATAGGGGAGTTAGGGTTAGGCTTAGTAGTAGTCGCTATTTTTTTAACACTAGCCCTAACCATAACTCCCCCTTTTCCGCTTTTATAATTTGGTACTTGGGACAGTTTCTCCTCGGTGTGCTAGCTGGTTGCTAGGGGTTATTCATATCTATGACATGGATGACTTTATAAATGCACACAGTTGGTAACGAGTAGACAAGATCTCCGTTTATGTCATTTATTCAACTTTTAAAGGTAGTTTGGCCCAGTCAATGTCTACTACTGGCTAGAATGGTCCAACAAGAGACGATCGCATTTATCAAGTACAGAATCGAAGTCTCCTACCATCCACACTCTTTACCTTTCAGGCCTGTTTGATTGAAGACGCGATGCACACAATGGTTGATCTAGCATCTCTGATCATGGCTGTTAAGACCCCATGCCCCGTAGGATATCATCGGCTACAACTTCTGGTTAGCAGTGTTGCTACTTTGGATGTTTTACATCCATATTTAGATGTTTTCCTTGCATTTAGATAGTGTTTTTGACGTTTATATGGTAGATGTTTTTCTAGACGTTTTCCACGCAAATTAAGATGTTTTTAGATATTTTTGACTCTGTTCTGGATGTGTTTTTTTTTTTTTTTTTGTCAAATGAAAGTGGGAACACTGCTGTTAGACTGTCATCAGGTTGTCGTCTGGCTGTCCTCTCATGGAATAGAATCTCCTTCACGTCTTCAATTACACAATGTCACATAAACTCTTCCCACAAACACGATATTTCCCGCCGGCTGCAAAACACATACTAATTGGTTAGTTCTTTGTCTAACCCGGATAGTCGCTGTGGCGTAGCTGCTAGACGCTTGCGTACGGATCAGATGGTCGTGGGTTCGCTCCCTGGCATAGCCTGACTTTTTTTCAAAAATGACCTTGACTCCCATGTAGACCCAGCCTTGAGTGGGTACGGGAGGCAGTCCCGGGGAGTAAAGACGGCTGGCGTGATGCTGACCACACCACCCATCTTGTTCCGATTGGTCTATAAAAATATAGGTCTAACCCTATATGCCCTGAAGGTGTGGGAAAAGGGTCATTTACTTTACTTTTTCGTCTGATACTATAACCTTCGCCCTGAGCTTTACGGGCTAGCTAGAGCACTGGTCGTATACGTCGTGTTTCTACGAGTATTCACATTCTCATATATTTCTCTCTTATCTCATGTTTACTCCTATATCGTCATTTAGGGAATCCCTGTGAGAAAATACCAACATTACAGTACTGTCCAGTTAAACCCCTAAGAATCCCTAGGAATTCCCTACGAAATCTCTTTATTTATACGAAATCTCGAAGTCGACGAGATGTGGTCGTACAAAATTATGGAACCTGTCCAACACCTATCGCCACCTAAAGTACGGTGACATAAATTCCGATGTTGCTGTCACCTAATGACACCTTCAGAAACCACTGACTACATTTTCCTGACATCCCATAACAGTGTGTGACTTACTTTTTGGCTTTCCCTCGTATGTTAACAATTGTAGGTCTAGATGACACGGAAATGTGTCCCTGTAACTTAGCACCAGAAAATTCCGAGCATGTGATCCAACTCTGTCAACTGTATGCTGCTATCAGTAAGAAGTTTGGCCTATTCAAACCTCAATGAAGGCAAAGCTGTAAGGTATAAAGTGAGATTTGGACTGCACGATAGGGTTCATAAAGCTACCGCCCTCCTGGTATACGTTTTCTGACAGAAGGATGAAGGAATAAAAAGAAGATTGCGTCAAGCCATTGCAATAAATGAGTCTGCAAGTCACTTGAGAATCGGTAAATGTGTCTACAGAACTCTCTCTCATGGAGTCTCTTTCTCCAAATGGCCAAAATGTCCAGTACAGTTCTATATGCAGTGATAAGTCGGGTCACGAATGTATTTGTTCTATGAACCGAAATGTTCGGGAGCCCAAAACAATTTTTCATCTGAAATCGATGCAAATCCAAATAATCCGTTCGCCCACACTAAAAACTTATTGTTTATTGATTTTTAAAAAAATTTGAATTATGTGACAAAAATATATAATATAAAATCTACAGTATTAGTTAGTTAGTTAGTTAGTTAGTTAGTTGGGTTATCATCATTGCACTCCGGACATGTCCATAGGTGCTCAGATCCTCCCCTCAGTATGAATCCCAACGTCCGATGGCTAATAGTACCAGTTCTATGTTGATTAACAAGTCTTCTGACGTGTCCGGTGTGCGTCTCGTTTTTTGCTGTGCCGATCTTAATTCCCAAGTCTGCCATTCTGGCGAGTGATGTGGATTCACTGCCACCAAAGTCCTCTATCCTTCCCATTTCTCTAAGGGCATTGATAATATCAGCATGATCCATAGGCCGACCGTCGGTAGTGATAGCGGATCCAGCCAACCTGTCGGCTCTTTCATTTCCATCGACGCCTGCGTGTCCCGGAACAATAATAAAGGTGACTCCTCGCACAGTGGACTTCTGAATTGATTCAAGCCACTGTCTTCGCACTGAACCTGCCTGAACCCTCCGGATCATACTCATTGAATCACTGAGTATACATATGCGGGTGTATTTTTGTGTTTCAAGCCAGGCAAACGCTTGCGTCACTGCCATCACCTCCATCGTCATGCTGCTGGTTGTCATGGAGAAGGCGCCGTTGGCTTCTTTGACTGTTCTGCCCGCTGAGCGTGCTGTAAATGCCCATGCGCTTCTTCTTTGGCGTATAACTGATCCGTCTGTATAGATTAGTGCATCTGCTTCGTCTGAATTTTCACCGATGAGAGCGTTGACCTCTGCATTAACAGCAACAGGATTCTCTTCTCTACATCGCCTGTTGAGTGTGACATCTACAGTATAACTTTATCTTTGGGGTTTATAGTTACTTGTCCCTGTGTTGGTTCCATGGCCTTACTCTGTTGTTAGACTCGACTAACTGGGGCTTCCTTTGAAGGCAGAGTGACTCACCCTGAGAGGCAAGCAACCAACAATCTGCATCCAAATAGGTCAAATCGGTGATACTGATGTACACACCACACTAATGTTCTGGAACAAGACTAAAGTCCAGAGGTGGACGAACAACCAGACCTTCTGCCGGAGTCTACAGACAGTGAACACGAAGAAGAAGGTAGTGGATGGCACAGATAGACAGAGGAGGAAGAAGAAGACTACTCCTTCGAAGGAAAGTCTTATTCCATAAAAACGCTGGGCAGCTGTGCATGAAGTGGTTCCATTGCTGTTTCGGTGACTAACAATGACTTTTCTACTTCTTCTAACACTTGAGACTTTTGCCTCTTTAACATAGCAACTGCTTTATTTATAACAACCGTGATTAGGACAACTTTGTTCTTTAAGATGGTTCAGATATGGCCTGTTCCAACCTCAGTGAAGACAAAGCTGTATGGTACACGAAAAGATGAGGATGGAACGATAGCTTTCATAAAGACTACCAGCCTCCTGATATAAATTTTCTGACAGAAGGATCGAAGAAGAAGAAGAAGAAGAAGAAGAAGAAGAAGAAGAAGAAGAAGAAGAAGAAGAAGAAGAAGAAGAAGAAGAAGAAGAAGAAGAAGAAGAAGAAGAAGAAGAAGAAGAAGAAGAAGCTGGGAGGATGAGGAAGCGGAAGAATAAGGAGGAAAGAGAAGGAGGTTTTTTCGCCACAATTAGGCACTGGAAACCACATGCGGAAATTCATGCTCAGATCCACATAAAAGACATTTAGGTCAACAAGCCAAAGACATCTAGGCCAACTGTCCACTTAACTGACTGAAAAAATATATCTGAAAAAAATTACATGGTCACTGACCTCACTATGTATCATTAATACAGCAGTGATCGACACCCTGGAGTCAACACTTTTTCTCATCAATGGGTCAGCTCCAGAGAATAAGATGCCAAACAAAACACACACTCTCTCCCATACACACTCTGTCACACCTTACAAAACACACACTCTCACACATACACACGCAGTCACACCTCACAGAACACACACTCTCTCCCTTACACACGCAGTCACACCCCACAAAACACACACTCTCTCCTATACACACGCATTCACACCCCACAAAACACACTCTCTTATATGCACACACAGTCACACCCCACAAAACACACACTCTCTCCCATACACATTGTTACAAACCCACAAAACACCCACTCTCTCCCATACACACGCAGTCACACCCCACAAAACACCCACTCTCTCCCATACACATTGTTACAAACCCACAAAACACACACTCTCTCCCATACACACGCAGTCACACCCCAAAAAACACTCACTTCCTCCCATACACACGCAGTCACACCCCACAAAACACCCACTCTCTCCCATACACATTGTTACAAACCCACAAAACACACACTCTCCCCCATACACACGCAGTCACACCCCACAAAACACCCACTCTCTCCCATACACACGCAGTCACACCCCACAAAACACCCACTCTCTCCCATACACATTGTTACAAACCCACAAAACACACACTCTCTCCCATACACACGCAGTCACACCCCACAAAACACTCACTTCCTCCCATACACACGCTCTCACGAGCACGCACATCCCACAAAACACACACTCTCTCCCATACACACGCTCTCACGAGCACGCACATCCCACAAAACACTCACTTCCTCCCATACACACGCTCTCACGAGCACGCACATCCCACAAAACACTCACTTCCTCCCATACACACGCTCTCACGAGCACGCACATCCCACAAAACACTCACCACAACAACCCTCGCACACCGGTAGGAAGAGGCAAGGAAAGGGAGTGGAGGAAATATTGATTGACCTAAATATCGGGCCCTCCCACGCATTTAAGATTCAATGAGCGATAGTGTAAAACATGCCCAGGAAGAGGTCAGTGGAAAACAATGAAGAACACGAGCTGGGGAAGACAGGTGTCTGTGTCGGAAAGGGGATGTGGTGCCTTAAGGAGGATTGAGCCCTTATTTAACGTGCAATAATAATTTTTTAAATGTAGTTTTTTTGCAATTCACCCCAAAGAAAATAAATTCTTAAGTAAAATATTGTAGGGGTTGTGGTTAGGGAAAGGGTCACCTACCGTCGCCCGAAAACCAGCTAAAATTGTTTTTTCTTCTTAGGTTTTTCCCCTGTTTTATCATCGCAATGCCTTTTTGTGTTTGGGCCATTATATCCCCCAACAAACCCGCGCGCAAACACACACACTTACACTTCTATACGCACGCGCGCGAAAAACAAAACACTCACACGGACAAAAACACACACATACATGTATACACAAACATACACAGGATACCTCCCCACACATGTCGTCTTGACACCAACAACAACCCATGCCTGATCAATCAAGCCTTCCTCACACTCATGTTGTCTCGGTAAAACTAACGTTAGTCTCCCCATTTACACAGTGTTACACACTAGCTCACTTTTGATTGCTCGACCTTCAGTCTAGCTTACTTCTGATTGGTAGACCTTGAACCACGTTACCTTGCCACAAGGTTACGGGGGTTTTCCGCAATGCCGTTGAAATTGCGTGTTGTATATTTCAGCACGCCAGCGCTTTTAACAGTCCAAAAACGTCGACAAACACAAAACCCTTTTAGAGAGTGATGAAACCTATGTCATAAGCATACTCTTTTTCGGAATAAAAACGTAAATGCAAAACAACCCAGAAAGCAAACATCAGAGCGGCACACCCGTAACCAGCAGGAAGGTAGACGAGCCCAAAAAAAACTTGTGAATGGAAGGTAACCTACTTTGTTTGGGGAGACAAACGTTTGTATAACCGTCGTCTCGACAACATAATAACAAGAAGAAGAACACAACTGGAGTATGCACAGCAGGAGTATTATCGATCATCAGTACACGAGTTCCCTCTTCAATAACTGTTTCGGCCATAATTTTCATCCTAGACTATCTCGAGGGATGAGCCGACAAGGTTCATAACTCCATGTCTCCAGTATCTCCTGCTTCGCTTTTCGGACAAGACGAAATGGTGGTTTTGCAACCCGGGTGCTGGGGTTATGGTGTTATTTATCGTCGCTGTGGTAGCAAATGTGCGTCTACCTGCACGACCAGAGTGACAAACGGGCGGTTGGTTCATGGGACAAATGTTTGTCGGACAGATGTTGATTGGACACTTTGGCTTTTAGGGATCTAAAGTTCTTTCCACTAGGAGCCCAGAACTGTCTACCAAGGCCAACCCCTACGACGATCCGTTGCATCCACAGCCAACTCGAGGCCCTTACAGCAAACTCACCCAGGGTGATGCGCTACCTTTTCGGTTTTCCAACCATGGAAGACAAAATACAAATTTTCCGAGCGCGTGCCTACCTCACAGTTAAGTCGGGACACACAACATCCATTACATAGTCAAATCAAGAAGATTAAAGGCTACAGGTTGAAAAGAGGCAAATCGTGGATGAGTCAAGCCGAGGACATTATTTTGCAAGTATGTTAACTTGAGAACATAGAACCCAGCGAGGAGTGGGTGCAAGTGCCTTCAGAGTGCTGTACATCTTTTTCTGTTTGCATCCACCTGGTCATAAAATGCAGACAACAGAGTCCGGCTGCTGTGGAAGCAGAAGTTCAAGTCTTGATTTTCTAGAACGCTCTAGAGAGGAGAGTGATGCTATCATTTACACAGATGGTTCTGTAATCCGCCACGTTAGAAGCTCGTAGGCTTTCACGGCTCAGTTTGGAGGAAGAGTTGTGAAGGAAGATTCTGGAGCTTTTGCGGTAACTACAAATATTCTGACGGTGGAGGTCCTGGCTATAGATCAGTGTTGTCACTTTGGATGTTTTACATCCAGTTGTAGATGTTTTCCCTTGCATTTAGATGGAGTTTTTGACATTCAGATGGTAGATGTTTTTCCAGATGTTTTCCACTTGGAGTGAATTTATCAAATCTAACCTAAGAAAAAGGATGAAATTTGACCTTTTAAATGCTATATTAACAATAAAATTCGGCCTGATAAGAGTAGGAAAAGTCGGTTCCACTTATCAGCTCCCTGAATGAGTATTAAAAGAAATTGGAACAGTTAAAGCATACCAGAGTCATTTTGGATCTGAAGCTTCAACTTCACCATCCAAACTAAGTTTATCCTGTGGATCTTGTAGGGCAGACTTCAGTTAAGATGAGGACATGATTCTATAGGGTAAGTCATATCAATTGCTATGTAATTTGTGACTCTTTCCATTTGGATGTTTCTTCTAGATGTTTTCCACGCAAATTTATATGTTTTTTTGACTCCGTTTTGGATGTTTTTTTTGTCAAAGAAAAGTGACAACACTGCTACAGATAAAGCAGTAATTTGGCTAGAGACAATGACTTTCAGCGGGGCATGCTGTTTCAGTAACTTGATGAGTATGCTCAGGAAAATAAAGAAAGGCTGATAGGCTCACAGGTGAGGCGACTGTGAAAGCCGGACAAAACATGGACCAGGATAAACCAACTGAGAAATGTGAATCTGCAACCATGGTCAGACTGCAAGAACAACAAGTTAAACGGGGGTGTCGCCAAACAAGAACACTACGCGGGTAGCCAAAGAAGAAGAATAAACCAACACAGAACTGGTGTCGCTAGCCGCTACTCCCTGTGGGATTTACTGAGGATGAAATCCGAGCACTTATGGACTGAATGGTTCGACGTGCAATGAGGATAATCTGTTGACTAACTAACTAACTAACTAACTAACTAACTAACTAACTAACTAACTAACTAACCAACCAACCAACCAACCAACCAACCAACCAACCAACCAACCAACCAACCAACCAACCAACCAACCAACCAACCAACCAACCAATCAACCAACCAACCAACCAACCAACCAACTAACTAACTAACTAACTAACTAACTAACTAACTAACACAGTTGTTTTAGTGCCCGCTTTCGCTCGTTTACTCGCAAGTCCAACTGCTTTAGTACAGTGTGTGTGGAAAAGGAGATTATCCCGCCTGTGCCTACCTCAATGGCGAAGAGTTCTGCTGCATATCCCTCATCACTCCTTATCAGTGTTACCACTTTAGATATTTTACATCCAGATTTAGATGTGTTTCCTTGCATTTAGATGGCGTTTTTGACGTTTAGATGGTAGATGTTTTTCTAGATGTTATTCATTTGGAGTGAATTTATCAAATGTAACCTAAGAAACACGATGAAATTTGACCTTTTAAATGCTATCTTGACAATACAATTCGGTCTGATAAGAGTAGGCAAAGGCTGTTTCACTTATCAGCTCCCTTATTGGGTATTAAAAGAAACTGGAACAGCTAAAGCATACCAAAGTCATTTTGGATCTGAAGCTTCAACTTCATCATCCAAGCTAAGTTTATCCTGTGAATCTTGTAAGGCAGACTTCAGTAAAGATAAGGACACGATTCTATAGGGTAAGTCATATCAATTGCTATGTAATTTGTGACTCTTTCCATTTGGATGTTTTTTTCTAGAGGTTTTCCACGCAAATTTAGATGTTTTTAAATAGTTTTTGACTCCGTTTTGGATGTTTTTTGTCAAAGAAAAGTGGCAACACTGCTCCTCATACTGGCCACCAGTTCCTTGTATTTCTCGAGCTTATACAGATGGTTCTCTCCCATAGATGATCTCTATTAAGATGAGCCGGCGTTCTGCCGCGGAGCAAAACCATGGCTGGTCTCAGGCTTGTCGTTTAGACTGGTTTGGGGTGTTTCTCAGAGACGTACAGGTCAACCGCCAGTTGCCAGTCCCCCGCACAGTCCAGCATGGAAATCCTGGAGTTCACGGGCAAGTTAAATATTGTAGGGGTAGTGGTTAGGGTAAGGGTTAGGGTTTCTTGCCGTCGTCCGGAGGCCAACTAAACAGGGTTTGTTTTTTTCCTTAGGCTTCTAGCGCCCCCCCCCCCCTCTTTTCCCCACAATGTCTTATTGTGTTTGGGCTCTTGCATCCCCCAACAAACCAGCGCGCACACATACACACACTCAAGCCACTCACAAATACGCGCGCGCACACACACTTATACACGCGCGCGAACGAAATAAAACACTGACACGGACTAACACACACTCATACAGGACACTTCCTCACACCAACATCAACCCCTGCCTGATGACTCCAGCCTTCCCCACACATGTCGTCTTGACACCAGCATTAAGCCCTGCCTGATGACTCCAGCCTTCCCCACACATGTCGTCTTGACACAAGGCATTAAGCCCTGCCTGATGACTTCAGCCTTCCCCACACATGTCGTCTTGACACCAGCATTAAGCCCTGCCTGATGACTCCAGCCTTCCCCACACATGTCGTCTTGACACAAGGCATTAAGCCCTGCCTGATGACTTCAGCCTTCCCCACACATGTCGTCTTGACACAAGGCATTAAGCCCTGCCTGATGACTTCAGCCTTCCCCACACATGTCGCCTTGACACCAACATTAAGCCCTGCCTGATGACTCCAGCCTTCCCCACACATGTCGTCTTGACACAAGGCATTAAGCCCTGCCTGATAACTCCAGCCTTCCCCACACATGTCGTCTTAACACCAACATCAACCCCTGCCTGATAACTCCAGCCTTCCCTTTTCCACACCGGAACTGGAGAAGATAAACGGCGTCTCCAGCGTACAGGTCACGCTAGACTCTGGCAGAGCTTTCAAAACTGTTTCTGTTGGCAACTAGAAAATCGAATTGTCTCTGGAAATGTGAATATACAGAACAAACTCGTCGAAGGCGGGGAATAGACCCACTGTTCCCGTAACAAACATGTCGTACAAGGCGACTAATTAGGGGTGTTTCCTTGTACAAGGCGACTAATTAGGGGTGTTTCCTTGTACAAGGCGAATAATTAGGGGTGTTTCCTTCGATACCGGAGAGCATCTGACCGTGTTCATACAAAGATGCCACATCTGTAAAACGGATGTGCAGAAAAACTCGAGTTCTGAACAAGATCAAAGTCCAGAGGTGGATAAACAACCAGATCTGTCCGCCCTAGTTTACAGAAGGTTAATGCGAAGAAGAAGAATAAAATGAAGAAGAAGAAGAAAGAGAAGAGGAAGAAGAAGAAGAAGAAGAAGAAGAAGAAGAAGAAGAAGAAGAAGAAGAAGAAGAAGAAGAAGAAGAAGAAGAAGAAGAAGAAGAAGAAGAAGAAGAAGAAGAAGAAGATGTTGATGATGATGATGAAGAAAACGAAGAAGAGGAAGAAGAAGAAGAAGAAGAAGAAGAAGAAGAAGAAGAAGAAGAAGAAGAAGAAGAAGAAGAAGAAGAAGAAGAAGAAGAAGAAGAAGAAGAAGAAGAAGAAGAAGAAGAAGAAGAAGAAGAAGAAGAAGAAGAAGAAGAAGAAGAAGAAGAAGAAGAAGAAGAAAAAGAAGAAGAAGAAGAAGAAGAAGAAGAAGAAGAAGAAGAAGAAGAAGAAGAAGAAGAAGAAGAAGAAGAAGAAGAAGAAGAAGAAGAAGAACTGTCCGTATGAGAGATAGGAACACACTTACATTTCGGCAACAACAACTAATTTGAATGTGTAAGAAACTTTGACGAAGATAAAACAATTAAAAAGTCCTGCTGTTATTTTTTTTTTTTAAATGGTGTCTTTAAAATTAAATAGGTAAAATAACTACAAAAATGTGCAAATATTATAATCGTGTACGTCTGCGTTAACGACGCGGTACTGCGATGCCTTCTGATTATTCTGTTTAACCCTTTACATGCATGCAACACACTTCCACACTGCACCTGACTCACTCATGTGTCGGGACACACAGTTTTGAAAGCTCTGATCAAGAATCTAAGAGTGTAGTTGACTGATAGCCTTGTTCTACTCCAACATGCTGAAACCCTCCAGCTTCGTCCCATTCGTTTTTATTATTTTGTGCTTTGACAGGTCTGTCTTGTTTTGACATGGCGAAGGAGCAGAGGTTACATAATGTGCACGTATCCCATACAAAAAAAGCTAAGGATTTGGATGCAGGCGCCACATCGTCGACAGGGTCGCCCATTGTTAGCCGATAGACGACTTCGTCGCCGGTCGGAACAGTATTTGCATCGGTCGCATTTGATTTTTTTCAGTACGGCAAGAATCCTTTTCGGGTCTACTTGGTGGCGAGCTACGCTAAGCCATTTTATGTGTGCGCAAATAACCTAGTCATAAATATAACCTAAAGCTCCCCCTTCGGGAAAGCTGGTTAAACAAGACGAACTTTCCACCAGAGTTTGCAGCTGATGAACGCGAAGAAGAAGAAAAAGAAGATTTTTTTCCCTTCAAAAGCTGCTGAGGCCAAGTCGATACGGGTATGGGACTGCGGGTAACACGTGACTGGTCTAGCCATTACTGGTGCCGTCATTAGACATTCTTTGGAGGTTAGACCGGGTATCTGGAATCTGTCTTATCCAGGGTGAGGTTTTTGTTTTTTAAATCTCAGATGAGTATAGTAACTTGTAGGCAGCAGCCCAGAGAGGACAAACCGATAGTTCGATCCATGCGGAGGCGTTGGGGAAAAGAAATGAAGAACCCTTTTCGGTACTATAATTTTAGGCAACCCAAAACAAAGGCAAACCCGGAACTCCCAGTTTAATACACTATTATAAGGGTGTTATGTGTTTGTCAGTGTTTATGGCGTAATCATTCCTCTTATGTGAGTGTGTGTGTTAACGTCATCATTCTCAGTGCGTTCTTTACGTCAAAATTCAAACAGCAGATCAAGTGGTTTGGCCATCTGGTTAGAATGCGGCAAGATCAAATACCATCACAAGCACTATTTCTCTGATCACCTACAAAAGCAAGAGGACGGCAACTCCCTCGACCATGCGCTGTCATGATTTCACTTAGATGATCAACTGTGTTTATTGCACATTTGCAGTCATGCCTACAGCAAGTTGCAACTCTGCCGCCTTTAACTTTATCATTACTTTGCTTAGGAGTCATTGTTGTAATAAGATGTGACTGGCTTTTTGACGGAGTTTTTATCCTGTGTTTTTCGGATTTTTCATGATTTGATTTGCTAATAATTCTTGGTGAAACAGTGCACTGACACAGTTTGCAGTATGCTGCCTCTGATCCGTCCGAAGATCTTATGAGCCGTAAGTATGTTTTTTTTTTTTTTCCAGTTACTATTATACTTGCTATGTCATAAGAAGCTTTCCATTTTTTAGATGACGTGGCCATAGGTAAAAGTAATAACATCTATCACAGAACTAGGTCTATATCCTCTGTTTTCTGTCCTCAAGTAGTTCCTGAACAGTCTGAATCACTTAGTATCAGTGGTGGGTGTTGGTTTTATAACCCGCATTTATTCTTGTAGATTAATATAAATTACAGAGGGCCTTGGTTTATCGAAGTCACTATCCGTTTAGGAAGACAACAAATACAATAAGAAATGGAGCGAATCTCCGTTACTCCGTACCAGGACATCACAACAAAGTCAAACTGAAATAAAGATATTAACTGTAGGTCTACATTCCTTTTAGTATATCTGCGTTTTTCTAACGGAGGAACCATGAAAAAAAATTGAGCACATCTTGATAAGAAAAGCCAGGAAAAACCCAAATATGCTTATTATTTTATGCCAGTTCAATTTCAAATATGCCAAATTTGTGAAATCTGGCATCAAATATGCCAATATGGCAACCCTGTTCTGATGTCAAGTGAGTACAATGTTACAATTTATTTGGCATTCTCTGGTATATTTTGGGTAATGGTTTGGCAAAAAATGAAGTTTCTTATCTGGCAACCCTGACTGGCACCCATAGTAGGCTGGCTCAACCTGCGAGCCATCTCCGAAATAAAACCGTCTCAAAAGATATAAAGAGCACATCACAGTTACACTTAACGGTCACCCTAAACACAAGAAGCGCAGCCAGGAAGGATGTAGTATTATTATATATGTAATCAACAGACCGGTGACCCTAGGAGGGAGGCCGGTGACCCTAGGAGGGGGGCCGGTGACACTAGAAGAGGACTGCAGACCGACAGCGAATGTTGTGGACTGGCGCCGAGTCGAGGCGATGTGTTATCTTTTAAGTGACAGTGCCTTGGTAGGACATGCAAAGCGAAAGCCTGGTTCTCCGTGTCGGTTCCAGGGTTCTATCGTAGGCAGAACAAGAATAGACTAATTGCCTCCTTAACAAGCATGTCGTAGGAGTCGAACTATTGGAGGCATCCTTCGAAGTTAAAGTGTATCTGCCTGAGAGGCAAGGTACAACGAGTTTGCATTAAAAAAAACGTCCGATACGGACGTGCAGGCAAAATTCGTGTTCTGGAACAAGATAAAATTCAGAGTTGCACGAACATCCAGAAGTTTACGCCACAGTTTACAGCTGGTGAACGCGAAGAAGAAGAAGAAGAAGAAGAAGAAGAAGAAGAAGAAGAAGAAGAAGAAGAAGAAGAAGAAGAAGAAGAAGAAGAAGAAGAAGAAGAAGAAGAAGAAGAAGAAGAAGAAGAAGAAGAAAGAAGAAGAAGAATAAGAAGAAGAAGAAGAAGAAGAAGAAGAAGAAGAAGAAGAAGAAGAAGAAGAAGAAGAAGAACAACAACAACAACAACAACAACAACAACAACAACAACAATCTTGTAAAGAACAAAGGAGAGGAAGAACTCACAAGTTCAGAAATAACAAACATCACACACATTTAGGGAAAATAAGCCACAGCTACTAGCACAGCAGACCATTTCAACTACAGAACTTTGGGCACAACAAAAACATCAAACTTGAAGCGAAGCTGTCTTTAGCAGGCTTGAACGTGCTCATATTTTTAATTTGTTTCCGCCGATAGAACAAATGAACGATTGATCATGGAAGCCAAGAGAGGCCGTGGAATCAGTTAATATATCTTTTGCTCTTGGATGCGTTTGCTTGCTCACGGCCAGCTCCATTTGTGTATACATCTCCTCGATAAAAACTGTGGACGCAGAGGGACTCAATTCTTGCACAAGAACGGGAATTCCCGTTCGAGCTGTATGGCCTTATAAATGTGGAGCTGGCCGTGGCTTGCTGGACTGAAAGTCTTGAGTTTGATTCAGCTTTTGGCTGGGTCAACCTGCGACGCTCCATACCACGATACAAATCCACGCAGCCAGCAGTGGGTTTCGATCGCAGTACGTTGGAATTACGAGTCGGACTCGCAACTCATAATCTACGGACGCCGGTACAGTCTAACACTGGTATCGGGAAATGACATAGGAAGTAACGGCGTTCATATTAACCCACTGTCGAGTGCGGAATGCTCTTACGTGACTGAGGTTGAGGTTTGAACAACTGACCAACATCATGGCACACGGGTAATAAGTAGCCCATAAGTGCTCGGTTCTTCTTCTATCTCAAATCTGAGCCCGAAGAAGCTCAGCATAGTGCACAGGCTCTGTGGCAACGGCGAGGATCCTAAAATGCTTTATGTTTATTTTGAGCTCACAATTTTGTTTGGGCAGCGCCGTTAGGCTTCTCTTTTCGATTTTCAACTGCCAAAGGATTTTTTATTTTTTAAAGTGCGCTACAATGTGTACGGGAGTCTGATCTCACTAACTAGAGACCAGGGGAATCACTAGAAGTCCAAGTCCATGTGAAAAACTCCCCACCCTTACCGGGAACTGAACCCGGAACCTCTAGCACTCGAGGCGGACACCATGCCCTGAGACCACGCAACCCCCTTCTTACATAATTTTATGTAATCTGGTTCATTTTTGTGGTTCTGAATATTTTTGTTATGTGCTGATAAAGACTTCCTTGCTACAACGTTTACGTGTCGTTTGTGATAATGAGAAGCCGACATGTTAGATTTTTCTTTGGCTTGATATCTTTTCGTCGGCTCTGTGGCTAAGTCGATGCGAACGCTTCGTAATGCCGGGATGCCAGGTTTGATCCCAGCTGCGGGCCATGTGCTTTGCGTTGGTTTCTTCTTTTTCTTCTTCTTCGCGTTCACCAGCTGTACACTCTGGCGAAAAGTTCTGCTTGCTCGTCCAATACTGAACTGCAGTCCTGCTCCAGAACCTAAGTGTTGCGTGTGCATCAGTTTCACAGATCTCATTCTCTTGAATACAGACTGTTGGTTCCTTGCCTCTCAGGCAGATGCACTCCGACTTTAAAGGACGCTCCCCAATTAGTTGACTCTTACGACATGCTTTTGGGGAGGCAGTGGGTCTATTCTTGTTTTTCCCACAATGGGGCCCCGGAACCCACACAGGGGGCGTTGGTTTCGACAGTGGTATCAAGAAAGCCGACCGTCCAGAGGGTAATGGCAAACTACTGGACGTAAATTTGCCTAGAAAAACCACTGCCAGGGGCTGTTGGAGTTGGTTCTGCAACGTCCTGTAAAAGATACGCAACTAACCTATCTTTTCGTGATATTAAAATATATTAATCTTGCATCCTTCACCCTACTAGCATTGGAGGATCTGCGCTCCCCCCCCCCCCCCTTTTTTTTCTGCCACTCTTTTCCCACCATTAAAAAAATGACTAAAAAGTCATGTGATCGCCCCACTTGTTGGGTGACACAGAAGAAAAGCATACACTTAATTAGAACGGCGGTTTCACGAGAAATATTTGATCAATAATCTACATTCCCGTATTTCTTTCATCTGCAGACCAACTTTTTGGCGAGTCGAACATCAGTTTTTGGGATGTGTTATTGACTGTTGGTTCATTCGTTCTTTTTATTCCACTCCTTCTTCTCCTTCTTCTTCTGTTCTTCTGCTTCTTCTTCCAAAAAAATTAGGTTTGTCTTTTGTTCTTCTTTTTTCGGCTACCTCTCCTCCCCT
Organism: Candidula unifasciata; assembly: GCA_905116865.2. NCBI lineage: Eukaryota > Metazoa > Mollusca > Gastropoda > Stylommatophora > Geomitridae > Candidula > Candidula unifasciata. Next base: position 17,579 of record CAJHNH020003746.1, read on the forward strand.
CTACCGCTGTGCTGGTGGTGGTGTTAATTGTCTGTCTCGTCCTGCTGTAGTTGTTGCTACTTCTTCCTTTTCCGCTGCGTCCACCTCCACTCCTACTTCTCCTTTACCTCTTCTTTTTCTATCAGCACTACTACTATTTCTTCTTCTTCTTTTATTACTTCAGTTTACACTGAGATTACAAAACACAACACACACACACACACACACACACACACACACACACACACAAACAAACACACACACACGAATAGAGAGATTCAAAGACCCACGCATATACTCTCTCCCCCCCCCCTCCCTCCCTCTCTCTCTCTCTCTCTCTCTCTCTCTCTCTCTCTCTCTCTCTCTCTCTCTCTCTCTCTCTCTCTCTCTCTCTAACACGATAAAGCTAAGACATAAATTCTACCGACAATAATGCCTGACATGAAAACAAAGAAATCAACATTGGGTGCATTTTTCTTTTCTAGAGGCGTGTTATCAAAATATACATTCTTGAGGTCGCGTTCCGAAGCAGGAGGTCTCCTTGACTTTCATTTCAAGCATCAAGCTTGTCTAACGGGTGCTTACAGCAGGGCTAGTTAACTGGCAGTTCGCAGATGCCTAGCATTTTGTACGCGCATCACTGTCAAATGTATTTTATTATCTTTCTGTGCTGTGGTTCGGGACTTCTGGTCCGTAACGATGCCCATTTTCATAATGATGGCACATGAGTAAAAATATAGTGGTAACGCCCTGGATTAAAGATTTCTTCTTTTTCTTCTTTTTCTTCTTCTTCTTCTTCTTCTTCTTCTTCTTCTTCTTCTTCTTCTTCTTCTTCTTCTTCTTCTTCTTCTTCTTCTTCTTCTTCTTCTTCTTCTTCTTCTTCTTCTTCTTCTTTGCCGTCGGTTTCGTATGCTCAGGTCAGACCATCAGGTGGGTTGCCTCTATGATCTAGCAATCAGGAGAAGGTCCTTCATGGTTACTCATAGCTTGCTCTGGACACTTTGCTCTTGAGGCCAGGTGTCATTTGGAGGTGTAGGGAGAGTGGGCAGGTCTGCAGATTCCCTGCCACGTATATGTCTGACATATGGTTCATTCTTAAAACTGGATCCTTTTCACTTGGCATATCGAACGTTTAATGTTTGACCCATACAATGATCGGGAAATTCCCCCGTGTGGGTTCGGGGGCCCTATTGTAGGGAAAACAAGAATAGACCCACTGCCTCCCCAAAAGCATGTCGTCAGAGTCGACTAATTGGGGAGCTTCCTTTGAAGTCGGAGTGCCTCTGCCGGAGAGGCAAGGAACCAACAGTCTGTATTCAAGAGAATGAGATCTGTAAAACTGATGCACACGCAACACTAAGGTTCTGGAGCAGGACTGCAGTTCAGTAGTGGACGAGCAACCAGAACTTTCCGCCAGAGTGTACAGCTGGTGAACGAGAAGAAGAAGAAGAAGAAGAAAAAGAAGAAGAAGAAGAAGAAGAAGAAGAAGAAGAAGAAGAAGAAGAAGAAGAAGAAGAAGAAGAAGAAGAAGAAGAAGAAGAAGAAGAAGAAGAAGAAGAAGAAGAAGAAGAAGATAGGGAAATTGGCTCATTACCAGCATCCTCTCCCGAAATCTTAGATATTCTAACCATGTTGCCCTGGAGATGGGTGAGGGGGGGGAGGGGGGGATAACAGTTTCCGGGAAACGAGGCCGACCCTGACCTTGACCTCGGCGAAGGTGAAGACAAGACTTTGTGTAGCTTTCTGGGTTCCCATTGTAATTTTAAAAAAAAACACACAAGAGTAGACCTACTGTCTCCCCAACAAGCATATAGAAGCAGCCGACTAACTGGGGAGCTTTCCTCCAAGTCCGAGTGCATTTGCCCGAGTGGCAAGGAACAACAAACTGGACACAAATAAACCAGTCAAATGAACACGCAAAACTCAGGCCCTGACACACAGACAAAGTCCAAATGGGCGAACAATCAGGACTTACAGCTGACAACCAATAAACAAAGAAGAAATAGAAGTGAATACAAGACAATGAAGACGCATTGCCTATGAAAGCACACAGGGCTGGAGAACAGGCTAGGAAAAAAAAAACGTTCAGGCGTACCGTGACGAGAGCGACCTTACGTTCAAGACATGCTGATTGATAATGAATACATTGACAGAACAATGGTATTCTGCGAGGCCAACATCACACTGATTGCCTTTACTTACCTGAACATTACCTAGAATCTATTTTAGGCTAGGTAAAACTGGGAGCCAAGGTCAATTTTAAAGAAGAAAAATATTTGTCTCAATACGAATTAGAACACAAGCCTTTCTACCATATCCACTACGGCATCAATCTTCTTATTATTATTACGCACCTTTATCATAATCATCGTATGTCAAGGGGACGTAAATGCGTTCTGTCTGCACACAATACATTGATCAGCACTGAAAGTAGTAGTAGTAGTAATAGTTGTAGTAGTAGCAGTATTAGTAGTAGTAGTAGTAGTAGTAGTAGTAGTAGTAGTAGTAGTAGTAGTAGTAGTAGTAGTAGTAGTAGTAGTAGTAGTAGTAGTGGTAGTGGTGGTAGTAGTAGTATTAGTAGTAGTAGTATTAGTAGTAGTAGTAGTAGTATTAGTAGTAGTAGTAGTAGTAGTAGTAGTAGTAGTAGTAGTAGTAGTAGTAGTAGTAGTAGTAATAGTAGTAGTAGTAGTAGTAGTAGTAGTAGTGGTAGTGGTAGTGGTAATAGTAGTAGCTGTTGATAGCAAAATAAGATATAGAAGTAGCACCAGCCGTAGAAATAGTAGTAGTAGTAGTTGTGGTGGTAGTGGTAGCAGCAGCAGTAGTAATAGTAGTAGTAGTAGTAGTAGTAGTAGTAGTAGTAGTAGTAGTAGTAGTAGTAGTAGTAGTAGTAGTAGTAATAGTAGTAGTAATAGTAGTAGTAGTAGTAGTAGTAGTAGTAGTAGTAGTAGTAGTAGTAGTAGTAGTAGTAGTAGTAGTAGTAGTAGTAGTAGTAGCTGTTGTTATTTGTAGTAATAGCAGAAAAAGAAGATAAGTAGAAGTAGTAGCAACAGCAGAAAAAGTAGTAGTAGAAGAAGAAAAAAGAAGAAGTAGTAGTAGTAGTAGTAGTAGTAGTAGTAGTAGTAGTAGTAGTAGTAGTAGTAGTAGTAGTAGTAGTAGTAGTAGTAGTAGTAGTAGTAGTAGTAGTAGTAGTAGTAGTAGTAGTAGTAGGAGGAGGAGCAGGAGCAGGAGCAGGACGGGGGAGCAGGAGCAATAGAAAGATGACAAATCAGTAAAGAAGAAGTAGAAGAAAAATAAGAAGAAGAAGACGAAGAAGAAGAAGAAGAAGAAAAAGAAGCAAAAGAAAAGAAGAAGAAGCTGAATATCAAGAATGACAACAACTGCAAAAAGAGGAGAAGTTGGAGGTGGGATTGATAAGTAAGAACACTAATATAAATAAAAAGAACAAGAAGAATATAAATGTGTAAAAAAAAAAAAAAAACGTTCTTTAAAATGAGAAGCGCACCTGAAAGATTTCGTTAAACTTGCAAAGAATGACTCCAATTGTACAAGAGCCACGAGGACCGCAACACACCAGCAGACAAAACGCTGGACTACAAACTTCCTGGTGCATTTTTGAATGGTGTCAAAATTCGGGGTTCGCTGGTTGCACTTTACATCTGGGGTCGCACTCAGTGACCTATTTATATCACGGTGTCGCTGTCAATTCGATGACCAGGACAAATTCCCCCTAGCCCCCCTCCCCCTTCCCCACCCACCTGGGGACTGGGTGTTGAAAGGCCATTTGTTTTGTTCTAGGGGATGTGCTGTAGACAGAGGGGACTTTAAACAAGGAAATGGAGGAGGACTCCGAATAGCAGATGGTCGGCGACCTTTAGGGCATTTTGGTCAGCTTTGGCGAGACTGTTTTTGTGGGCAGGGTCTTTCGTAGATTTGCTAAAGATTATGGGTTGTTGGTAAACGCTCTTTGTCTTCCTCTGTGTTTGCCCTCAGATGTCCTGGTTGGTACGTTGTTTTGCGTTTTCTTCATGAGTAGGTTCTGAGGCCCCATTGGGAGGAGGGGGTGGGGCTGGGGTGGGGTTGAGAAAATAGGCACAAAATCCCCCTAGCAAGCATGCCGTAAAAGTAGACTAGTTTGCTGTTCTTTCAAAGTTGCAGTGCATCTGTCTGAGAGGCGGGAAATAAACAATCTACATACAAATTTGCATTATACATTTTTGAAGCAAAAAGGCAGAGGGGTGACACCACATTTTTAGGGAAAGGCCCTTGAGGAGCTGAATCCTAGTTTAGGAGTTTAATAACAATAAAATAATGTATTGACTGAATAAAAAATATTGTATTAGGAAATAACATTAAATGTGCAAAACATACTTTTGGAGAGAATTTATATACAGTTACATCTCGTTAAAGCACGCTAAAGAGGAATACTCAGTTTTAACATGAACCCAATATTGGTCCCTGTAGTGATGTGTTAATTTGAGTGCCCGCGTTGGTTCCAGGAAACCCGTTTTCGGGTGGGGGAGGGGGATAACAAGGCTCCCTGACATGCATGTCTTACGAGGCGACTGTTTAGAGAAGTTCCCTTCAAAGTAGGAGTTTCTCTGTCTGGGAGGCGAGGAACCAACAGTGTGCGTACAAATAAGCCAGATCTGTAAAACAGCTGTGCATGCAAAACTCAAGTTTTTGAACACGACCACCCCGTGTGGGTCCTGGAACCCTGATATAGGAAAAACAAGACTAGACCCACTGCCTACCCAAAAGCCAATCGTACAAGTCAACAAATTGAAAGTTCCTTCGAAGTAGTGAAAAAAAAATAACAGGACCCGGTAACCCAAACGGGAAACTACAGCATGTGAATGCAAAGAAGATAAAGAAGAGGAAGAGAAATTTACACAAGAGACAAAACTGCTGATATAGACAACTTATTTCAGGCGAACGAAAGAAGAAGAAGAGGAAGACAGTATCGTCTTAAAGAAGCTAGATGCATATCATGATACCACTGGTACAACTCTAGGCATCTATAATGCCTACTCTGTCTCTGTAGTTGCCCTAACTTTCAACTTCTTTAAACACCAATCAACGTATTTTTGAAGAGGAGCGGCTGGCCAAATGGTTAAGTAAAGCTGTCATGCGGGAGACCCGGATTTGAATCAGATAAGATTGGTGATTTCTTTTTATCTGTCAGGGGGCAATAAAATAATCCTCACGTGCACAGTCCGTGGCGACAGCACTAGACATGCAGCCCTAGCTAGATCCGCAGGCTTAAAGTAGCTTCCCCCCCCCCCCCTTCCCAGATCAAGTGAAGATGTCATACAATTAGAAACCAGTCCAGCTTGTTGGTCATTTCTTCAACTTCACCTATGGGCTGCCATCTGAAAATTTGACCATTTGAACGTTTGACCATCCAGAGGTTTGACCCCTCTGTCAACATTTCATTATGGATGGCACTTTATTTTTATTTGTTGATTGTTTGCAATATAATTTTAAGCTTCGTCGGTAGATTAAGGATTTCATTTTTTTTATGTCTCTTACTTGCATCACTCAGTTCCCACACGACCGTGACTTCCATGACCTTGCCTTCCCAGTGCCTCCGCCACATTTCCATCGACCTTTAACCCCCTGGCGATTCTTCCCCTGCCCAGCCCAACTGACCAGCTGCCCCTCTATTGTCCAGCAACTCCCAATGACCAAGCAGACTTGCCAGAGGCTACGGACAGCTGACCGACGACCTTTGACATCTCCGTCGTTTGGTAACCAGACGATCACGTCGACAACCAGAGCCGCGACAGATGGCTTGGCGTCGACGCCACGACCGTGGGAAAACACTCACGTTTTCTCTCTTGTTTTTCACGCACACACAAAAATATTATAAAACAGAGAAATTACCGACAGGGCATTTTATTGTCTACTAAAAAAAAAGATACAAACGATATGGTTTATAATTGATTGCCTGGCATATTGCGCTACGCCAGGTTTTGTGCACGGCTGCTAGGTTATATTGAGAAACAAATGAGGCGCTTGTTAGACGGACGAATAGATGCTGGAGACAATTGTATAGACAGCGGACAGACTGATAGACATATCTGTTACAGCAAACAACACCTGGCCGGCACAGACAGACACAGATTTGTAGACAGACTTGAAGGCCCCAACATTCAAATATACATCTGGCAGACAGATAGGGTAGCATCGAATAGATGCTGGAGGCACTGGTGCATCGACAGCAGACAGACTGATAGACAGACGGACGCCCCGCAGACAACACTTGACTCAAAGGCTCCTGCAGAAAGAGACCTGATAAACACACATACATACATCTGGCAGACAGACAGGGTTGTAGACAGGTTGTGCTCCCAGCACCTGCCAGACAGAAAGATAGGTAGCAGACACGCAACAGACAATTGCATATACTCTTCATAAATAACATAGAGACAGCCAGACTCATAGACGCGATGTAGTCAGACATTAGCCAGGTTATATATATATAAGTACATACAAACATACATACATACATACATACATACATACATACATACATACATACATACATACATACATACATACATACATACATACATACATACATACATACATACATACATACATACATACATACATACATACATACATACATACATACATACATACATACATACATACATACATACATACATACATACATACATACATACATACATACATACATACATACATACATACATACATACATACATACATACATACATACATACATACATACATACATACATACATACATACATACATACATACATACATACATGCATACATACATACATACATACATACATACATAATACAGACATACACACATACATACATATATACATACAATCATACAGTCATAAATACAGACATACATACAGTCATGCATGGAGACACACACACATGCACAAAAGGACACTCCCACAGACAAACACACCCAGAGACACACACAGTCACAAAAGACAAAAATACAGACACACACACAGACACTTACATATAAACACACACAGGGAAACACACAGCAGACATATATACATTCGTGCTCACACATTGACACACACACACACATACATACGCAGACAAACATGCAGACACATACATACAGCCACATAGACACACACGCAGTCAAACACACACACACAAATACAGACAAACAGGCAGACAAACACATACTGACACCCACACAGACAAACACGCAGAAATTCATACACAGACAAACACATAGAAATACACACGCAGACACATATAAACAGCACGCACAGACATATACTCTGACATGCAGGCACATACATACAACAAAGGGGCACACACAATACACACAGAAAAACACACATAGACACACACACACATACACATGCTGACACATACACTCATGCAGAAGACATACAGATACCCACACACAGAGATACATACATACAGCCACACCCGCAGACAAACACACATAATCATATACAGGCAAACATGCAGACAAACACATACAGGGACACACGAAGATATACACACAGTCACATCAAATATGCAGACAAACACCGAGACACACACACATACAGACAAACACAGAGACACACACACAGACACATATACACAGCCACATGTATCCAGTCGCACGCACACACATGCAGACACACATACACAACAAAGAGGCACACTTAAACACACAGAAACACACACACACAGACCAATTTGAAGACAAATAGAAGTACAGACCAGGCCCTTAACTTGCTGGTCAATGAGCTGAAAACTTGATGCTATAGTAAGGCAGTCCAGGCCCTTAACTTGCTGGTCTATAAGCTGAAAACTTGATGCTATAGTAAGGCAGTCCAGGCCCTTAACTTGCTGGTCTATGAGCTGAAAACCTGATGCTATAAAATGGCAGACCAGGCCCTTAACCTGCTGGTCTATGAGGTAAAAACTTGATGCTATAGAAAGGCAGACCAGGCCCTTAACCTGCTGGTCTATGAGGTAAAAACTTGATGTTATAGAAGAGCAGACCAGGCCATAACTTGCTGGTCTAGGAGCTGAAAACTTGATGCTATAGTAAGGCAGTCCAGGCCCTTAACCTGCTGGTCTATGAGGCAAAAACTTGATGTTATAGAAGGGCAGACCAGGTCCTTAACTACTGGTCTAAGAGCTAGAAACTTGATGCTATAGAAAGGCAGACCAGGCCCTTAACCTGCTGGTCTATGAGGTAAAAACTTGATGTTATAGAAGAGCAGACCAGGCCCTTAACTTGCTGGTCTAGGAGCTGAAAACTTGATGCTATAAAAGGGCAGACTAGGCCCTTAACTTGCTGGTCTAGGAGCTGAAAACTTGATGCTATAGAAAGGTAGTCCAGGCCCTTAACTACTGGTCTGGGAGCTGAAAACCTGATGCTTTAGAAAGGCAGTCCAGGGGGTTTTCCTGTTGGTATTTTGGCTGTATCAATGATATTATTAGGATTCTCAATGTACACTCCTGCACCTCCGTTTTCAGCTGACTTATCTGTGTAAACACGAACACAAAATTTATGCAGGTATTCATCATCAAGTAGACTGAGCGTGGCTGTTTTACGCTGCACACTGTTTTGTTCCTCTTTGTTAAATACTTCTTTCACTTCTGTCTTGATGTCTATTGGAAACTTATACTCTTCTCTCCAGGGGGTCTGTTCTGGAAAAGCATTTAAGAAGCTATCAGCTGCAGGCAGATCAGTAGGTAGTCTGCAGAGCCATTTGGCCTGGTGGAAGAAACTGCTTCTCTTTAGTCGTCCTAAAGTTAGATTTTTGAAATTTCAATTCATAGGATGACTAGGCATACTAAGAAACTTTTCTGCTTGTATAAGCATCATGGTGTCTCTTCGTTCACTCAATGCTTGGATCGGTGTCTCTGCGTTCACTCAGTGCTTGGATCGGTGTCTCTGCGTTCACTCAGTGCCTGGATCGGTGTCTCTGCGTTCACTCAGTGCTTGGATCGGTGTCTCTGCGTTCACTCAGTGCTTGGATCGGTGTCTCTGCGTTCACTCTGTGCTTGGATAGGTGTCTCTGCGTTCACTCAGTGCTTGGATCGGTATCTCTGCGTTCACTCAGTGCTTGGATCGGTCGGTATCTCTGCGTTCACTCAGTGCCTGGATCGGTGTCTCTGCGTTCACTCAGTGCTTGGATCGGTGTCTCTGCGTTCACTGAGTGCTTGTATCGGTGTCTCTGCGTTCACTCAATGCTTGGATCGGTGTCTCTGTGTTCACTCAATGCTTGGATCGGTGTCTCTGCGTTCACTCAATGCTTGGATCGGTGTCTCTGCGTTTACTCAATGCTTGGATCGGTGTCTCTGCGTTCACTCAATACTTGGATCGGTGTCTCTGCGTTCACTCGGTACTTGGATCGGTGTCTCTGCGTTCACTCAGTGCATGGATCGGTGTCTCTGCGTTCACTCAGTGCTTGGATCGGTGTCTCTGCGTTCACTCAGTGCTTGGGTCATCCCCATTTTGTCCATCACGGCTATAATTGTAGATTTAAAACTGCCTGGGGTATTTGATTTTGCACTTTGTCTAATTCTTGTAGTGTGGTTGTTGATGCCAACTCCATGCTGTTGATCCGTATTCAAGGTGCAGTCAAACACTTTGTTGGTAAACTTTCCAAAGTATTTTCTCAGTAGCACCCAATTTGGTTCCACTTAGTTTTCTCAGAATGCTACCCTCCTTCTGGCTTTGGTTGCTGCCTTGTTGATGGGTTTTCTCCATGTTAACTTATCATCAAACGTTACCCTGAGGTATGTGGGCCCCTTATCCTCTCAGGGGTACTCCATTTATGTGCATGACGCCCGACTTTTGTTTTGGAGAGAGGGTGAAGAGGGTGGGGCTGCATTTGCCTTTGTGGATGCTGACACACCATTTATCAGCCCATTCAGTCATTGGATATATGGCCACTGTTGTTTGTTCATTTGTACACCATAGTACCAAGTCATTGGCATGCATTGCAGTCTTTGGAAGTAAAGACAGCCGGCGTAATGCTCATCATGTCATTCACTGAGTGCAGATTGGTCTATAAAATACAGGGCTAGCACTTTATGCCCACTGTACACACAGACTTGAAAAGGAGCTATTTCAGTTTGGGGGGAAAAACAGTAGGTAAATCATACTGACTGAGAAAATAATATTAGCTTTGCAATCACATCACTAAGAACACTATCTTTTCGGGAAACAGAAATGGGACAACAACAAACAATTAGGTCTTTTAATTTGATCGCAAAAGCTATTAAAAAAAAATAGCGGGCATAAAACCCATTGGGTGGGTAATTACATGCGGACATGAATAATACGGGAAGGGTACCGGGAAGGAGGTGGTGGTGGAAGAAGAAGAAGAAGAAAAAGAAGAAGAAGAAGAAGAAGAAGAAGAAGAAGAAGAAGAAGAAGAAGAAGAAGAAGAAGAAGAAGAAGAAGAAGAAGAAGAAGAAGGAGAAGAAGGGGAAAAGGAGGAGAAGAAGAAGAAGAAGAAGAAGAAGAAGAAGAAGAAGAAGAAGAAGAAGAAGAAGAAGAAGAAGTTAGATGAGGAGGAGGGGAAGAAGAAGAAGAAGAAGAAGAAGAAGAAGAAGAAGAAGAAGAAGAAGAAGAAGAAGAAGAAGAAGAAGAAGAAGAAGAAGAAGAAGAAAGGCGACAACTACCACATAAACTAGACTCAGTAAACTGACGATGAGTCGATAGGTACAAAACGAGTTAAGCTCCATGTTAATGACTGTCTAACGGAAGACAGTCCCGGTAAATCAGACCAACCGGGAAACAGATGTGCACTTCTGACACGATGGTATGCGCCAGGTGGGGGAGAGGGAAAAGGAGATTCTACCCGACTTACGGACGTGGGCACGAGGCACGTCGGTCCTCCCTTCCATTGGATCCCGCATTGGCGTGATGGCAGATGCACTTGAGAGGGGGGGGGGGGGTGCGGTTGAAGGCGCCCCCCAACCCAGACTAAAAGAAGCGTGGGAACGCCAGTTCCATGTCTGCAGGGATGTGCGGTGATAGAAGGAAGTGAGCGAATAAAATGTAGGGAGGGGAGACCAGGGGGAGGCTTCTGAGAACAGACGGAAGGGAGAATTTGAGTAGGCGAAAGTTTGTCTTGACTTCGCAGGGGCGGCATGAAGAAGACACGTTGGAGGGATGGATGGATGCGTGCCTGGATAGATGGACTTGGGAAAACCCCATCCACATTTGATTACAGGTTTCATGATAACTGTATTGCGGTGTCAGAGCCATATGGTTGATCGGGTAGTAGGTGACGCAGTATACAGATTCACTGATTTGATAGGGCAGTCAACCCTCTGGATGTCTCTGTGGTGAAGTGGTCAAGTCGTCTGCTTTGCGCTCTGAAGGTCGTGGGTTCGCTCCACAGCTGCGCAGGAGGTCCCTGGAGATCGTCGCCGGAGCAGTCAGTTCGTGCTCTGCGTAGCGTTCTCGGCAGGCGGCTAGTCGTTCTGCGAAGTGAGACTGAGCTATATTGGAATAAACCCGGTGTAATGAAGACAATCCTGTAGACTTTAACCTTTAACCTTAGACAGCAGAACAGCTGTGCCATTTGTTAGGTAAGCAGACGCGCTGACAGATCGAAATTCCCGATTGTACGCAATAAATTAAAAAGTCGACCACGTGCAACCTGCTAGGAACAGCTTCCGCTGTGAGCATAGTTCGGTTACATTTGTAGTCTGGTTTTGTGTGTGCCCAATTTCTTAAGAGTGATTTGTGTATATTTGCACTCTTTCTGCTCAGAAATATTGAACCCACGTGGGATCAAATCCGGTGCTATGCAGTCCACCAGACAGACAGTTTATATAGATAGATAGATAGACAGACAGACAGACAGACAGACAGACAGACTGACAGACAGACAGACAGACAGACAGACAGATAGACAGACAGACAGACAGACAGACAGATAGATAGATAGATAGATAGATAGATAGATAGATAGATAGATAGATAGATAGATAGATAGATAGATAGATAGATAGATAGATAGATAGATAGATAGATAGATAGATAGATAGATAGATAGATAGATAGATAGATAGATAGATAGATAGATAGATAGATAGATAGATAGATAGATAGATAGATAGATAGATAGATAGATAGATAGATAGATAGATAGATAGATAGATAGATAGATAGATAGATAGATAGATAGATAGATAGATAGATAGATAGATAGATAGATAGATAGATAGATAGATAAACCTTTACACGCTCAAAAAAATATTGACAAGGAAGAATGCCAGACAAGGAGAGAAACATAAACAACCCAAACGGTTTCAAGATGCCCGGATGACAAGTTCGTCCCGACCTTTCCCGCCCAGACGGGGCGACACTGTGGGGCTGCTCGTCCTTGACATTTGCAAGGTTCATAGTGCACATCTCAGTGGGCAGCTAGATGATGCCTTTTGTGTGCACCTCTCTTGCTCTGCTCCACCACTCCTTGTGTTCTTCCATCCTGTTAATGGAGGGCGTTCCATTAATGGCGCCGATCCACACACACAAAATTGGGCGCGAATGAATTGGGGGGGGGGGGGGGGGGGGGGGGGGGAGCCGCTAGCTCTTAACTTGTGTGTTCGCCCCCTCGTGCACCGCCTCACCCCTCATGTCCTTCCACCTTGTCAGTGTTGCAACTTTGGATGTTTTACATCCAGATTTAGATGCTTTTCCTTGCATTTAAATGTCGTTTTTGACGTTTTTTGGTAGATGTTTTTTCAGATGTTTTTCATTTAGAGTGAATTTATCAAATCTAACCTAAGAAACAGGATGAAATTTGACCTCTTAAATGCTATCTTGGCAATAAAATTCGGCCTGATAAGAGTAGGAAAAGGCTGTCACTTATCAGCTTCCTGATTGGGTATTAAAAGAAATTGGAACAGCTAAAGCATACCTGAGTCATTTTGAATCTGAAGCTTCAACTCCATCATCAAAGCTAAGTTTATCCTGTGGATCTTGTGAGGCAGACTTTAGTAAAGATGATTCTATAGGGTAAGTCATATCAACTGCTGCGTAATTTACGACTCTTTCCACTTGGATGTTTTTTCTAGATGTTTTTAGATATTTTTGACTCCCTTATGGATGTTATTTGTCAAAGAAAAGTGGCAACACTGCACCTTGTTCGTTGAGGACATTTCATTGTCAATGCAGCACGTGCATCGCAGTTTTAGACAAGATTCGTGTCTGCGGTAACTGTAAATCCTTGTCAGCCTGTTGTCTTGGTGTGGGAGGGTGCCAGTAGGAAATCGTTTTATGCTGCTAGTGATTGCAAGATATGCGGAGGCATGATCGCACACGCCAGGCGGCAAGGGACTTGATGACCCCTGCCTTAGAGAAACAAACTCACTAATATTGTATGCTATCCTCTATCTTACATGTTTCGTTCTGTAATTGCTGTTCCTGTCCATATTTTCTCCTGTTACGTATTTCCTGTTTCGTGTTGTCCTTATCGCTGGTATAATTAGCCTATCGTTCTGTCCGTCGATAAAGAAGTTGTAGAAAGGTTTGGTTATATTTGCGCGCCTATGTTCGTTGATAAAGACGTTGTAGAAAGGTTTGGTTATATTTGCGCACCTATGTTCGTTTTTCCACCTTCTTCTTTGTCATCTTCTTCTTCTTTTTCTTCTGTTGCTGCTACTTCTTCTTCTTCTTCTTCTCTCCATTCAGTTACCACATCGTAGTGTTGTGGGGTTGGGTAGGCTGGGAAGGTTACGTGGGTCTCCCAATATTTTGAGTTAATTGCATGTCTCCAGCGTGGCTCTCTCTGGCAGATTACCTGAACTCTGTTTTTATAAGTACTTCTTTTTTTTTCCTGATACCAATAATCTTCAACTGGACCAGAACCCCCCCCCCCCCCCTTTCCCCCCTCTTTACAACTCCCTTTCCCTTTTCTCCCAATATTGTGCTCATATCAAGGCACTGGCGTCATATGGCCAACACCCCCCCCCCCCCTTTCAGGGTTGCCATATTGCCATTTTTGATGTCAGATTCCACAAATTTGGCATACTGAACTGGCATAAGATAATGAACTGGCATATTTTGGCATATTTGGGTTTTTCCTGGCTTTTCTTATCAAGATGTGCTCACATTTTCTTCATGGTACCTCGGTTAGAAACACGCAGATTTACTAAAAGCAATGTAGACCTACAGTTAACATCTTTATTCCAGTGTGCTTTTGTTGTGATGTCCTGGTACGGACTAAGGGAGATTTGCGCCATTTCTCATTGTATTTGTTGTCTTCCTAAACGGATCGTGACTTCGATAAACCAAGGCCCTCTGTAATTTATGTTAATCTACTAGAATAAATGCGCGATATAAAACCAAAACCCACCACTGATACCAAGTGATTCAGACTGTTCAGAAACTACTTGAGAACAGAAAATAGAGAGGATATAGACCTAGTTCTATCTGTGATAGATTTTTTTACTTTTACCAATGGCCACGTCATCCAACAAAATGCAAAACATCTTATGACATCGCAAGTATAAAAGTAACTGGAAGAAACACTCATGGCTCAAAATATCTTCAGGCGGATCAGAGGCAGCATATTGCAAACTTTGTCAGTGCACTGTTGCACCAAGAATTAGTAGTATTTCAAATCATGAAAAATCCGAAAAACACAGGATAAAGACTACGTCAAAAAGCCAGTAACAGCTTACTACAGCAATGACTCCTAGGCAAAGTAATGATAAAGTTAAAGGAAGCACGGTTGAAACGTGCTGTAGGCATGGCCTGCCATTGTGCAATATGCACAATTGATCATCTAAGTGAAATCATGAGAGCGCATGGTCGGAGGGGTACATTGGAGCACATATAGTTGCTTATAACTAAATGTTAATGCCTAATAAAAAAATATTATATCGCATGCACTAAAGGATGACCTTATTGATGATATTTGGAATAAGAAATATGACATCATTATAGATGAGTTGCCAAGATTACATCCCATCTGAGAAATTGCTGAAAGATTTTACATCCGAAAAGGTTTACACTGTATTTTTCACTAGTTCCAGTGAGGATGACAGTGAAGAATTCAATCTAGAGCTTCTGATGTGAAGTGAGTAGTAAGTACAATGTTACACTTTATTTAGCATTTTCTGGCATATTTCGGGTAATGGTTTGGCATAAAATGAATTTTTTTGGGGGCAACTCTCCCCCCACCCCCCCCCCTACTTTTTTTTATATCTTCTTCTGCGTTCGACATCAGTAATGCTAAACATTGAGTCCCGTCTGAGTCAAAAATAGTATTGTGCGTTTAAGGTCGCCACCAGTCTCCCACAGCTTCTCTTGCAATGCGGCTCCCTTTTGCCAGATCCAGTCTTTGCTAGGAGAAGTTACAGCAGTACTGCAGTATGTGTTCAGGGGTCTGTCTTTCTGCTCCACAATCAAGGACAGCAGATTCTTTTATGCCTATCCTGAGCAGGTGTGCTCGAAGACCATAGTGTCCTGTCCGAAGCCTAAAATTTACGTCTGTTCTTTCCTGCTGAGTTTGTTGATGCTATCACTCTCTGGTCTGTAATCTCCATTCTGCCTTCTCCACTCCCGCTAGAAAGACTGTTTAAGCGCTGTTTTGGTTTCCTTGTAGCTGTGTGGTGGATGAGGTTGAGGAAGATTACTCCCAGCTTTTGCCAACTCATCTGCTCTCTCATTTCCTTGAATACCACAGTGGGTTGGTATCCACTGCAAGACCAGTTCTGCTTCCTTGGAAAGTAGGCCAATATTGGTCCTTAGATCTGCAATTAGTTTCTCTTGTTTTTCGCTTGATTGTTCTTGGAAAACAGACAATGAGTCACTAAGTATAACAATTTTGTGCCCTCTGTGTTCTTGAGTGATGAGATGTTGGACTGCAGAAAGGAGGGCAGCTGCCTCAGCGTGACTGCAAATCACAACAAAACGCACATTTAGCATACACAAAAGTAAAAAGGTAAAGTCGGAAGATATGAACCAGCGTCATTGCACACGGTTATAAACCATAAGTGCTCTGCCACCAGTAAGGACAGCTGATAAGAAACTGTCCGCCTGTGTCGCCGTTCGCATGTAACTCTGTAGCTACAGCAATGTTCCTCCATTTACTCCAGAGTGTCACTCTGGTACCCATTTCCTAGAGCCTGGTTGAACCCTGGGAACCGCCCGGTTTCGAACACCTACCGTGGCTGCAGCGAGTGGCAGCTGGATTTAAAAGCGAGCCTCCTATCGACTGCGCTAGCGCGGCTTCATAGGAAGAGCAAGAATAGTGAATGTATGCCACTCTGACAAGCTCAACCCCCCCCCTCCCCCCATTAATGACTGCACAACAAGCGATAAAGTCCCGGTGATCCAAAGTGCCACCATTCGAATGAGAACACCCAGGCACAAGTCATAGATACCCCAGTCAATCGTCAGGTTATGTTAAAGCCCTGACGACAGCCAGAGTAGTAGTACCTTTTACCCCACCAGGACATCAAACAAGCGATAAACACCCGATGACACAAAGTGCCACCATGCGGATGAGGATCACCCGTGGAGTGGCCCCAGAAACTACGTTTAGCAATTAGACCACATTTATGGCCGGGCTAAATTGCGGCCCCTGGCAAGTGCCAGAGTAGGGTTTCAAATTACGAAAAATTGCATCCCACAAAGGGAAGACAAGATATTAAACAATACAGCCAGAGTGAGACTTTACAAATTAAAAATAAAAATGCGTGGCATATTGCAATGAAGTAGTTAAGACTCTACTGTACCCAAATAATGCAGGCAAACATTGAAACATGCCTTATACAAAGACATCAACATAATGCAACTAATTCCTTCTTTACTGAAAAAAAGCATTTTCAACTTCCGCTACATAATTTGAACCCTTACCTCCAGGTCAAAACATATATCTCTAGATCCCTGCTAAGCTTGAGGAAACTACGCCTTTTTAAATATCAGAAAATATCCTAAAAATTTGCTTTTGCTTCACTCCCTTGTATAATTTACCCCCCTTGTTCTCCAATTCGCCATTCCAGATCTTTTAATTAATTCACACCACACACAAAAAAAAGACAAACAAGAATAGAATATTAATATCAGGTATATTTCATTAATGATTGTGTATACAAACATTTGAATGCAACACTAATTCATTCACTTATCTTTCAATACACTTCCTCTCCTGTCTTTATCCATTCTTAGCCTTTCCTTTCATTCTGGCTCCAATTTCCCACCGTTTTTGAAGCTGCGCTCCCCTCGAATCTGAGGTTTCTTCTGGCACGCGTTTTTGATATCTTATCGCGAGGTGGTTGGAAGAAAGTAGTTCAGGGGGTGGCTTTCTGTCATTCCGGGACTAGTATGCGAGTGTGTGTGTGTGTGTGTGTGTGTGTGTGTTGCTTTAGCGTTTTGTTGTTGTTCTTCTTCTTCTTTTTCTCCCCCCCCCCCTTTTTTTTCCCTTCTTTATCCTTGTCTTCGTCGTCGACTTCTTCTTGTTCTTCTTCTTCTTTTGTAACCCTTTGAAAATAGAGTTCGTTCATTCTTCTTCTTCTCCTCCTCCTCTTCCTTCTTCTTGTTCTTGTTCTTGTTCTTGTTCTTCTTCTTCTTCTCTTCCTCCTCCTTCTTCTTTTTCTCCTTCTGCGTTTACGCTTTTAATGTCGTTTGGCACATGGTGTTATGGTTACAGCCATGCAGCAATAGGTGCGCCTTTTAGCCCAAGCGATTCGATTCAGCGAACCGTTAATTGGTCGCTTTTTACGACATGCTTGTATTTAGGTGGCAATGGATCTATTCCGTTTCCTCCCTAAAATGGGTCATTACAAGCCACATTATTGTTAAAACTACTAATACAGCGGATTATAATGAAGTCTGTAGTAACAGCAGTAGTAGAAGCAGCAGCAGCAGTGGTGGTGGTTGTTGCAGCAGCGGTAGTAGAATCTATCGTTATTTTTTTCTTCTCTTCCTTAATGTCTTTCTTTTTCTGTGTCTCTTCATTTCTTTTTCACTATCCTGTCTTTTCTTTAATTCTTTCTTTCTTTCTTTAATTTTTTTTTTTTTTTACTTTCATTAAGGGGTCACTACACGGCATTTTTTCCAATTTATGACAAAAATATCACTTTTTCAATGTGTTCGTTTTTGTAAAGTTCGGCATTCGTAGAATAGATGACACACAAAATTTTTGTCATTTGTAAACAATTTAGCATTGAAAAGTTAATACTAACGACACCTCCTCGCGCACTTTTTTAAGATAAAAAAAAGTTTAGAAGTCAGTTTTCTCAATTCTCTGTATTTCAGTTTGCTGTGTGTGTAAAATCCTAAAATCTAAGCTAATATAAAGAGTAGAAACATGAAATGTTGTATGCATACTCCGTAAACAATATTATAGGGACTGGTCTATCTAAAAGTAGATTTTAGAAAGTTTTTGTTTTTTAAAATTTGATTATTGTCTGATGATGCTAGATTTATTTGACTTTTTCAATAAACCTACATTTTAAAATTCTACGAAAAATATTTAAAAACATGTTTAAAGTAAATAAACTAGACCTGTACCTGTAAATAGGATGAAAGGTCATGAATCCATCATTTATTGTTGAATACCTTTATCTGTTTTTAAAATTTTAGGATCCTAAGTACATATTGTTTTTTTTTTCACAAGATGGCGGCTATTGCCATGACAACAATGATTTTTTTAACACTTAAAGTATACAAATGTAATAACATGTATCCCTACAAATGACCATTATAAAATAACTGCTCTAACTCTGTAAATAAAAAAATAAATTTTTTTGGTGTAGTGACCCCTTAATTATCTTTGGATTACTTCTACAATTACTACCACCACCAATGCTACTACTGCATGTATGCCATACACACATAAATACATACATGCATCCCTACCTACCTACCAACGTATCTACCTAGCTACACACACACACACACAGAGACAGACTGACAGACAGACAGTCGGACGGACAGACAGACAGACAGACAGACAGACAGACATCATCGTGTAGTAAAGTCAGTCATGACAGTCTATGCTTATCGACATGGCACATAAGGATATTTTCTGGGAGATGTGGTGTTTAACTTTTCTTATTGTAAAGGTTGTGATGGCCGATATAAGTGTAAGAAGTCGGAACACATCACTAACCGCAAGAGAAGCGAGCCGCTCTTAAAGTTATCCGGCAATGAAAACAGCACCGCCATAAACATTACAGTGCGCGCACACGGTTGCCATGACAACGCTGGAACACACCAGGAAGTCAGGTCTGTTAGGTTGACGTAGGAAGGGAAGGCCGGGGGGGGGGGGGTGAAATAGAAAGCAAAACAAAATGTCTCTTGGGGAGGGAGGAAGTTCCGACTCTCCTCCGCAAATTCGTTAAATGAGTTTCTGGCCATCTCACTGATTTCATCTTTTTGGGGGTTCCTAGTCTGGTTTTATAATGGTGTGGAGAGAGATTGTCGACTAGAGAAACGGAGCTGGAGGAGGGAAGAGAGTGATCTTGAGTTGTTCTCAAGTAGCTTGTGTGTATGCGTGCCTGCGCGTGTGGATGTTTGGTCTGCACGAAAGGAACATTAGAATGTGTGTGGGTGTTGGTCTGCACGTAAGGAACATTAGAATGTGTGTGGATGTTGGTCTGCACGAAAGGAACATTAGAATGTGTGTGGGTGTTGGTCTGCATGAAAGGAACATTAGAATGTGTGTGGGTGTTGGTCTGCACGAAAGGAACATTAGAATGTGTGTGGGTGTTGGTGAGTGTCGTCTTCGTTTTGTTCTTCACTCTTTATCCTTAGCTTCCTGTTCGCATCATTCCTAGGCCTTTACGTATCCTTCCCTTTCTTCTGTTTCCGGACTCTAGTTCTTCTTTTGCATCTCATGTTCGCTTTGTCATCCGGTTTGTGTCTTGCTCTAGGTTCCTTCTTGTCAATCCTCACATGTGTCGGAACCTGAAGGCTCAGATCCATTGAACAACCCCCCCCCCCCCCCCTTTTCTTTTTCGAATCGCAAAAACAAAGGTACTTTAATTGTTTACGACCATATCTCGTCGGCTTCGAGATTTGGTAGGGAATTCCTAGTGATCCCTAGACTTTTCCTATACAGTACTATATTATGTAGAGAAGGCGCGGGGTTAGGGCTACTGTTAAATGAATAGCGACTACTAATAAGCCTAATCCTACGTTCCCCTACCCCCACATGCTATGGGACGTTCTGGGGATTTTCCTACCAAATCTTGAAGCCGACCAGATGTGGTCAGAAAAAATTAAAGTACAAAAACAAATTGTAAGGAGATTGGGAGCACCACCACCACTTCCCTCCCCCCCCCCCCCTTTTTCCACCTCCAAATAGTAAAGAAATTCTATCTTTTAATATTTGGATTTTGTTTTTCCAAAACATTATTATACTTTTTTGCTATTTGGCGGCAAAATATATATATATATATATATATATATATATATATATATATATATATATATATATATATATATATATATATATATATTATATATATATATATTACAACCTGGGATTACGAGATGAGGTCAATGCTTGTCTTCTTTATCCCCTTATAGGATGCAATTTTTGTTATTTTGAAGCCCCCACCCTGGCTGTTGCCAGTGGCCGCAATATAACCTAACGGTTGAACGCGGTTTCCGAGACCTCTTCACGGGTGAACCTCATCCGCATGCTGGCACTTTGTGTCACAGGGTGTTTATCGCTCAGTGTAATGTTCTGGTGGGGTTAAATTTACTGACTTACGAGATGAGATGGGCAGCTCCTGGAATTTCCGACCTTTTATTCAAAGATAATTTTCAGACACACATAGACTAATTTATCGCAGCCACCCATTTATGTAATAATTAAAAACTAACTAATTGATAAGGTGGGAGGACTAGGTTGGATTGCCGGGGGGGGGGCATCGGGGATGAAGGGGCCTGAACTCGCCCATCCAATTTGTTTGGTATAGGTGGTAAGGAGGGCGTGGTTGGGGGGGGGGGGGGGGGTAGCGCTTAACCCCTCCTACCAACGTTTTCTTTGCTGTGTTGCCCTTTGCAATAAAGGACGATGAGAGAAGTATGCAAACTTTCCAATATCTCTGTGAAAATATATATATATATACACATATTGCGTGTCTGTAATTGGGTTGGGTGGATTAAAGTATAATAAACTAACCATGAAACCACTACACCAGAAGCCCCCCCCCCCCCCCTCCCCCCCCCCCCCCCCCCCCAAAAAAAAAGACGTTTAAAAAATGCTTTTCATCATCAAAGGAGAGTCTTAACATACGAGGCATCCAAAGAGACTGGCGGCTATTTTTGGCCGGAAGTGCGTGCCAGAGACGGGCGGGTTGATGTGTCTGAAGTACTCAGTTCCTAGAGTGAAGATGTTTCACGGAGAGATAATAAATAAAGTTGTCCTCTTCATCTTCTGTATGTGGTTTCGTCGATCTTCTTCTGTTTTCTTCTTTTGGTTCATTTCTGTTGAGTCACCAGATCACGCGAGATTTAGTGAAATCCTATATTATATGGGGGTTAGGGTTAGTAGTAGTTGCTATTCGTTTGACACTAGCACTAACCCTAACATCCCCCCTCCCCCTTTACAATAAGGGATTTACCTAAATCTCGGGTAATGTGGTGACTTTTTCTTTCCACTGTGATTTCCCCCTATTAACTTGTTGTGTCTTCTTTTGTTGCTGCTGGTCCTTATCTTTCTTCTTCTTTTACGAATGCAACTACTTCTATACTGTTATTACACCGTCACTGTACTATTGTGGTTGCTACAAGACGTAAAGAAAAGGAAAGTGCGGGCAGTGTTACCACTTTTCTTTGACAAAATATAATTCAAAATATCTAAAAACATCTAAATTTGTGTGGGAAAACATCTAGAAGAAAATAAAACATCCAAATGGAAAAAGTCACAAATTACAAAGCAATTGATATGTCTTACCCTATCGAATCATGTCCTCATCTTTACTGAAGTCTGCCTTCCAAGATCCACAGGATAAACTTAGCTTGAATGATGAAGTTGAAGCTTCAGATCCAAAATGACTCTGGTACGCTTTAGCTGTTCCAATTTCTTTTAATACCCAATCAGGAAGCTGATAAGTAGAACAGCCTTTTCCTTCTCTTATCAGGCAAAATTTTATCGTCAAGATAGCATTTAAGAGGTTAAATTTATCATGTTTCTTAGGTTAGATTTGATAAATTCACTCAAATGGAAAACATCAAGGAAAACATCTACCATCTAAACGTCAAAAACGCCATCTAAATGCAAGGAAAAACATCTAAATCTGGATGTAAAACACCCAAAGTTGCAACACTGGTGCGGGCAGTGTCATCACTGAATGTCAACCACATTGCAAAAATATGTGTTTGTTTTATGCGTCAGAGTTATCCGTTGACGTGATTTTACTAGTTTGTAAGTAACTTTTCATACTAGGATATGTAAAAAGAAGACTAAAATGTTGTTTACAGTGTCAAATGGACAATTAAGTTCATTGATATAAACGGATGTTGAATGTGATAATTATAATTCATTAACCTAATAAGTTAGAATTTGTTGGTTCGTCTGGGTGTATGTTGTCATATTTTGTTGTAGTTGTGTAACTCACATATTCATCGCCAGGGCTACGATAACATATTTCATGGCCCCTGCATAGAAAGAACTCTTGTTTAGTGTTTACTTTTCGTGTTTTTGCTCTTCAATGGGAAACTACTATATTTGGTCCTGACCATATTTCTTTTCCCACATCTACCTACCTTCTGGTTTTTCTTTTTCCTTCTTCCCGCTAGCACGCATATTTTCTATGATGTTTGGGGAATTTAGAAATTCCACATGGATATCTGTTTTCTTTAGAAGTAAAAAAAGAAAGTGCATCTCAGAAGGGAACATCTAAAAGAACCCCCCCCCCCCCCCCCCAAAAAAAAAAAGGAGTTAAAAAAGGGGGAAAAAGGGGGGGGGGAGAAGAAACCTAAATTCTGCTCCAACCAGACACCCCGTAAAGAATCAATCCAGTTGCAATGGACTGACCCAAGCCAAGCTTTAGGTTTACGTCTTCAGGTGCCACGAGGGAGGCAAGCCTACACGAAGAAAAGTTTCTGACAGTAAACAGAGAGAGAGGGAGAGAGAGAGAGAGAGAGAGAGAGAGAGAGAGAGAGAGAGAGAGAGAGAGAGAGGGGGGGGGGGTGGGAGGAAGAGAGAAAGAGAGAGAGACAGAGACCGTCTTAAGTGTGACCTAGTTTGTAAGTGTGCCTTGGCTAGAATATTGGGTAGATCAGTGGCCCTCAACCTATCAAACGCCGCGACTCTTTAATACAGTTCCCTCATGTTGTGGCGACCCCCAAAACAATTATTTTTCTTCATAACTTCAACGAACGTTTTTCTATGTCTTAGACGACCTCGTGAAAGGGTCGTTCAACTCTAAAAAGGGGTAGACAATGAAAGTGATGGCGTCTGTGGTTCATGTGTTAGGAAAGCGCTTGGTAATTCCAAGGTGCCGGGTTCGATCCGAGCTGCGAGGGATTTGGTAGCAGACTGCCTTGGTTTCGACAGTCGACCGTTCACAAAGCACTGACAAACTACTAAACGTAGAATTAATTGCCTGGTGAAATCACAAAGTGCCCCCCGGTTATATCAAGTGCCACCATCAGAATGAGAATCACCCGGGCGTATGTCCCAGAAACCCCGTTCAACCGTTAGGATATATTGGGGCTCCCAGACAACAGCCGGAGTTGGACTTTAATGTAATGAAACATTGCGTCCCATATTGGGACAGCTTTAGGGTCCGATACCACATCTTTTGATTCTCATATCTAAGCTGTTAATCCTACAGACTGCAAACTGGAAGAGAAAAACGACCTATCTTCCCATTGACATGTTTAGGCAGAAATGTTTAGTGACCCACCAGGACTTGTCCACGCCCGACCAGTTGAAGAACACCACTGTAGAGGACACGCTTATCGTGTGTGTGTGTGTGTATCCTTTAATAAAAGTGGGTAAGTGTTGTGTCGTAATTATACAATTTGTACTTTCTTAACAATCTCGGTTTTTTTCCCCTTTGTCTATGCATTGCTTGTGTTTTTGTTTAGCTAAGCTGGGTTTTTTTTTTTTTTTAAACACATTGGCAGCCCTTGATTGGAGTTTGCAGGATTCACATCTCAAGCGTGTGAATCATAAGATATTGAAAACTGTGATTTTGTTATAAAGGATTCCACAAATATTCTATCTAAATTTGTTTTCGTTCCTTTATCTGTTTTGCTATCAAGTGGGCCGCGAAACAATTTTCCCTGCTTTGATGGGCCAGAGGCGTAACAAGTTTGAAGAACACTACTATAGCTGATCAGCTGGCAGGTAATGCATACAGGAAGAAGCATTAGTAGAGATGATATCATCAAAGCTGAACGGGCCAGACTGTTGGATAAGGATGAATCTATGACGCTAACATGATTGCGTAACTTTGGAGTAACGCTTGGTAAAGCGCGTCTATGCCGTAATTGAAGCCAAGACAGGAGACACTATAGCTAATTCCACACGGGAGCAATCAACAGAAGTAAGTTGGAGTTTCTTCTGCACTGGAGGACCGTGTAGTGACGTCGTTTGTAATAACTTAACAATATAGTAACAAAAACACAATGAAACAAATTCCAGTTAGTTAAGATGTGAGGAACAGATGATAGTGTTCGGGCCGCTGAAATAAAAGGACTAGAATGCGTTGAACCCCTCAGAGTTGGGTGAAAAAATTCCCTCTAGGGTTCGGGACTATGGGTAGAAAGGGAGTGGGGGCGGTGCGAGATAGACCAACTGCCCGTCAAGGAAAATGTTTTTGAAAAGCAATTGATTAATGGTTTCCTGAAATAGGGTGATTACGCCGAATGACCTAGACGCAAGAAGGAGAAGAGGAGGAGGAGCAGCAGCAGCAGAAGAAGAAGAAGAAGAAGAAGAAGAAGAAGAGGAAGAAGAAGAAGAAGAAGAAGAAGAAGAAGAAGAAGAAGAAGAAGAAGAAGAAGAAGAAGAAGAAGAAGAAGAAGAAGAAGAAGAAGAAGAAGAAGAAGAGGAGGAGGAGGAGGAGGAGAAGAAGAAGAAGAAGAAGAAGAAGAAGAAGAAGAAGAAGAAGAAGAAGAAGAAGAAGAGAGAAGAAGAAGAAGAAGAAGAAGAAGAAGAAGAAGAAGAAGAAGAAGAAGAAGAAGAAGAAGAAGAAGAAGAAGAAGAAATGAAAGCTATGAGCGTAATGGAAATGGCAAACACACAAAAACAGAAACAACACTAGAGACAGTCAATTAACTTACATATTTAATACATCCATACATATTTATATAGAATGGCGATTTACAGTCATTTTTGTTCTTTCATAATCCAATTCATCATCAATTATGAACATTGTCTGAAGCCCATAAAAATACTACACCATTATTTCGGGACAAAATAAGCAATTACAAAACATGAAATGAACAGTGATATTGATATATAAGAAACCGAAACAAAAACATGACATCTAAAAAGTTTATCACAGTAGAGTGGGGCTTTGAGCCTGGTGTCTCTACACAAAAACAAAATACCATTAGGAAACGAGAGGCAGTGGTGATTGCTGGGGCTGTAGGGGCGTGGTGGGGGAGGCAATAGTAGCTGTACATGAGTTGAGTCAGGATTGTAGGGCGGGGGTAAGATTGTAGGATGAGATGAGATAGAGGGGTATACCGACACCAGTCAAGCAGGCCAAGATATCAAAATACTAGGCCAAGATACAAGAATACCAGGGACAGATGTCTGTATATACCAGGATAAGCTATTAGTATAAACCATGCCAAGATTCCAAAAATACTGGGTCAAGATACCAAAAATGTGGGCCAATAGTATACTAGGCCAAGATACCAGAAAATATCAGGCCAAGATACCGGTATACCAGGCCAAGATACCGGTATTCCAGGCCAAGATACCAGTATACCAGGCCAAGATACCAGTATACCAGGCCAAGATACTAGTATTCCAGGCCAAGATACCGGTATACCAGGCCAAGATACCAGTATTCCAGGCCAAGATACGAGTAAATATCAGGCCAAGATACCAGTATACCAGGCCAAGATACCAGTATACCAGGCCAAGATACCAGTATACCAGGCCAAGATACCGGTATTCCAGGCCAAGATACCAGTATACCAGGCCAAGATACCGGTATTCCAGGCCAAGATACCAGTATACCAGGCCAAGATACCAGTATTCCAGGCCAAGATACCAGTATACACTAGGCCAAGATACCGGTATTCCAGGCCAAGATACCAGTAAATATCAGGCCAAGACACCAGTATACACTAGGCCAAGATACCGGTATTCCAGGCCAAGATACCAAAATATGCTAGACCAAGATACCAGTATATACTAGGCCACGATAAAAGTACCCACCAAGACAAGATACCAGTATATAGTAGGCCACGATAAAAGTACCCACCAAGACAAGATACCAGTATATAGTAGGCCTAGATACCGAGACACCAGTAAATCAGGAAATATATCAGTATGTTATGATATCCAGGTTAGATTACTGCGGTGTGCCAAAACATTGAGGTGTGTCAAGATATTGGGACTTGCTAAGATAATCAAGCATGCCAAAATACTGGAAAAGGAGGGGTTTTAGATACTGTAATGTGCTAAAATAACCTGGCGTGTTAAGATAATACGACCTGTTTCAGGATGTTAGGAAATGGCATGAAGACATCGGACTGTGCCAAAATAACCGGCTGTGCCGGGATACTGATAGAGGGAGAGGGGTGGGGGGGGGGGGGTGTGTCAAGATTTCCGGCTGTGCCAGGACAATGAGGGGAGGGCGTAAAGACAAGGGTGTGTCAAGATTTCCGGCTGTGCCAGGATAGTGGGAGGAGGGTGTCAAGACAAGGAACGATGTGTCTAGATTTCTGGCTGTGCCAGGACAATGAGGGGAGGGGAGGGTGTCAAGACAAGGGCGTGTCAAGATATTTAGCTGTGCCAGGACAATGAGGGGAGGGAAGAGTGTCAAGACAAATGTTTGTCAAGATATTCGGCTGTATCAGGACAATGAGGGAAGGGTGTCAGGAGAGGGTGTGTCAAGATATCCGGCTGTGCCAGGATTGATCGTGTCAAGACAAGGGTGCGTCAAGATACTGCAGGAGGGAGTCAAGAAACATGAGTGTGCCAAAATATGTCAGGATACAGGGTCTCAGAGACTTTCGACGGAGACCGATCCGAATAACAAGTCTAAAGTTGAATTGATATTTTTCAACATAATTTTCATTTAAACGGTAGGACAAGTCTGTCATAATCGTTAAAGTCAAACAGGCTCTGATGTTTAGACTCTACTCTGCACTCTTAAGTTTCAGTTTCGAGAATATATTAACCCTGCAATGTTGTTATCTTTATTTATTTGTTGTCGTTATGTGCGGACGGTCGTAAGTGCGGGTGGTCGTGAGTGCGGACGGTCTGAAGTGCGGGTGGTCGTGAGTGTGGACGGTCGTAAGTGCGGGTGGTCGTGAGTGTGGACGGTCGTAAGTGCAAGTGGTCGTGAGTGCGGACGGTCGTAAGTGCTGGTGGTCGTGAGTGCGGACGGTCGTAAGTGCGGGTGGTCGTGAGTGCGGACGGTCGTAAGTGCTGGTGGTCGTGAGTGTGGACGGTCGGAATCTGCAAGTCAAGAAGCTGTATTGTATTACTGAGAGGAAGGGGAGGGAGGGAGAGAGAGAGAGAGAGAGAGAGAGAGAGAGAGAGAGAGAGAGAGAGAGAGAGAGAGAGAGAGAGAAAGAGAGAGAAGCTGTCTTGATTCTATGAGTTCACAGAACACTGTGGGGCAAAAACCCCAAAATCTGAAGTCTTTTTTCTTTTTAGCTTTCCCCTGGCTTTAAACTCCAGCGCAAAGTTCTGGTTGTTCGCCCAATTCTGGGCTTTAGTCTTGTTCCAAAGCGTGAGTTGCGTGTTCATCCGTTTTACAGATTTGATTTCTTTTTATGTAGACTGCTGGTTCCTCGCCTCTCAGGCAGGTGCATTCTGACTGCGAAGGAAACACTCCCTAATTCGTCGCCTACTACGACATGCTTGTTAGGGGACAGTTGGTTTATTTCTCAACCCCCTTCTCCAACGTAACCAACATGGAGAGGTTAGATGATCAGCTACAAGTCATTTAAATGCAAAAACTAAGAAACAGAAAATTCAGCTGCACCCACTGACTGAATGGGTAGACAGAGAAGTAGTTCAATGATTAGCGTATTGTTAAAGAATGAAGCATACATCGGCTGGCGTTGGTTGGTTACAGTCCAAGAGGGGCAAGGTAAAATACTAGAGCAGGCTCATGATACATGCAAAAGTTTTGTTAAGGCTATTCTACACAAACATATTATAATGAAGTTCATGTAACAATTGTGGGTGTTTATGGGAAACATGTTTTCCCATATAGTTACTCAAGCTATATTCTTCCTTGAATATCAGTGATGGTAAGTGATTTAAATACATGATCAAAACTCGTTTTTAACGCAATGTTGCGACAATAATAAGATACAGCAGAATTTTACCTTCTTGTTTCATTTGTACCTACTTGAACTAAATGGTGGACACAGCAAATAACCAATGTAAAATGAATGAGCTTTTGATAAAGAACATTGACTGACCTACTGGGCAAGCTTTTGGGTGCTATATTAATATCCTACCCCAAACAAGGGTAAATCCACAGGTCGTGGGACAGTCTTATATATTAAGGGGGTGGTAGATAGGCTGCATGCATTAGTGGAACCTAGGCTGCACTCTCTCGTGGGACGTTGGTGGGTTGGGGTTAGGGCCAGCTCTAGATGTTTTGGGGTCGTTAAAAGGATCAGAAAGCCGGGAAACCCAATCTTACCACCCTCTAAAATGTTGGACTGTCCTGTGACGTCATCTGGGGGGTAAGATAATAAAGAACTAGCTTTTGATAGAGAACATACAGATCCAATTACCAATGTATTAGGGTGATATTTTGATTTTTTTTTAAATGAACACAAAAAAGACCAAATGAAAGCCAACAAAAGTCAAATGAAAGCAGGCATTATGTATTTAACAGTTACAATATCGAGCTCTTAATTGCCATTTGTGTCTTTTTTGTTTTAACTTTTAATAGAACATGCATAAAATACTATCCCACATAAAAACACAAGCAACCCAACACACACACACATTTTTTTCTACACTCGCCCTTAAACATGAAGGTTGGCACGTCGTGTTGTGGTTTACAGCTAGGCAACACTATACGTTACTTCGTTACCGTTTTGTAATAATAAGTAAGACCCATTTCGATGCCTTCAGGCGTACTAGGCAAATAGGGCTGGACCTATATTTCATAGATTAACCCACTCGGTGGGTGATGTGGTCAGCATCACGCCGGCCGCCTTTATTTCTTAGGGCTGTACCGGGTACTCACTTAAGAGTCGGTCGACCTGGAAGCCAAAGTCAGTTTTGAAAAAAAAATTCAGTCTAGCCGGTAGGTCTCGGCGGCTACCGTAACCGTTTTGTGGTGCCCCATTATATATGTACTTCACAGATGAACGGGTTTCCAGGAGGTGCCCCCTGCAGGGCTCGCATCCTTGCGGTATGAATTCTTCTTCTTTACGTCCTCTTTTACTGATTGTGATGTCGAGGAAGATATAAGGTCCTGCTTCGTGCTCTAAAGGCTGCCTCTACCTTAGGCATATCGTGGTGCTGTAGAGTTTCTCTGATGTTATCTTCCCATATTGTTATTAGTCTACCTACCTCTTGCTTTACGTCCCTCTCTTCTTTTGGAATATGTCTTGTATGGTATAGCATCAGAATGCATTCTCTCCAAGTTGGCGAACCACTTGATTTGTTGTCTTTGTATGTAAATTAGAATTGGTTCTGTGCCGACTTTATCTCGTATGACCTCATTCCTGATTTTCTCTCTTCTGGTCAACCCTGCAGCCTTTCTCAGACACCTAATTTCCATGGTTACTAATTTTCTGTTATGCTCTATTGTCAGTGACCACGTCTGGTACTAACAGCATTGGGTGGGAATGAATACGCTTTGTATGTTTCTTTGTGCTGATTGGGACTGCTGTTAATCCCACAGACACAAAATATATGAAACAAATGGGGAGGAGGGAGGGGAGGGGGGTGTTGGGGGATTAAAATCTTTTTTTTTCCAGCTCAATATTTCGAAATTCAACAAACTCCATATCCGACGCATGTTCATATAAAGACATTCTGATGACTATTTATACACACGTGTGTGTGTGTGTGTGTAAGTGTGTTTGCGTTGGCAGGCGCGCGCACGGGTGTGCATGTCGGATAAGACAACAAGTGGGAGGTTGAGTGAATTTAGGGCTGAGCGTGGATCTGACAAGGGCATAAGAGAGGAGCAGTAAAACCTGGGTACAACCAGTGAGTGAATGAAACAGTATCTACATTGGTCGTATTATCGACATCTGTTGTGGACGGCGGATCGGCAGTGAGAATGCCATGTATGCTGTGATATGGGAGCAGTAACGGCGACAGACTGCATTAAAACGTTGAATTAAGAAGATACATAACAGCACTCAGGACACTCCCATTAGAGCTCAGTCCCCCATCTTCAGCAGCAAGTGAAGAGTGGAAATTCCGATGGTGCCGGTAACCGTCTGACTGTATATCCGTCTCATCCTTCCCCTGAGTGTCGGCCAGATCCCCTGGGAACTCCTCGCAGCGCCGTTCTCCTTAGACCGTAATTATCTATGTGTGCCTCTGCACTGTTCACTCGCTCCCAAAGGGCCCTCGCAATATCTAAATTGT
Organism: Candidula unifasciata; assembly: GCA_905116865.2. Lineage (NCBI taxonomy): Eukaryota > Metazoa > Mollusca > Gastropoda > Stylommatophora > Geomitridae > Candidula > Candidula unifasciata. Next base: position 48,280 of record CAJHNH020003746.1, read on the forward strand.
CATACATCAACTCACCATCAAGTGGTGCATAGCCAGCCAGTCTATCGGCCTGCTCATTTCCCAACACACTGGCATAACCTGGAGAAAATATCCAAAGGATGCTAACTACCCGGGACCTTTGAATGATGCTTGCCACTTTGCACGAAGCAAGCCTGTTTTCACATTTCTCAACATGCTCTGTGAGTCAGAATCACTGCATTAGCGTACAGCCGATTCTCAAGCCAGCATTAAAAAACAAGTAAAGAGGTTCGGACAATTAACTCCGCCGCCAATAGACGGTATACCACAATGAAGTACAGACCCAGTGATGATTGAAAGAGAGGCCGACATTGCAAACGATCGGCAGATGGAAAATACTGAGAATCCCCGTTTATGAAATCGTACTAATTAGCACTCTCTGTCGCCTCCTTGCAAGGAGCAAGAGGATGAGGATGAAGATGTGACGAGACGCTGTGGTACTAATTTTTACATCGGTTGTTCCCTGTGTGGGTTCAGGGACCCCATTGTAGAGAAAACAAGAATACATACACTGCCTCCACAACAAGCATGTCGTAAGAGTCGACCGACTAATTTGGTGCTTCTTTCAAAGTTGGAGGGCATTTGCTTAAAAGGCAAGGAACCAACAATCTGCATACAAGTAAGTCACATCTATAAAAAAGGATGAGCAACACTTAGGTTCTGGAGCCAGACTAATAGTCCAGTGCTTGATGAACAACCAAACAAATTTCAGCCAGTGTCCAGCCTGTGAACGCGAAGAAGGAGGAGGAGAAGACATGGGTAGTCGGTTCACAAGGCCTCCCCTATACGTTCTATGGCCCTGGGGGAGGGGAGAGCATAGTAGACCGATCGCCGACACCCCCCCCCCCGCCAAAAAACATGTCTTATAAGCCGACCAATTAATGAGGTGCTTCCTTTAAAGTCAGAGTGCATTTGCCTCAGAGGAGAGGAGTCACCAATCTGCACACAAAGCCGTGTCTGTAAAACGGATGCGCAAGCATAACTCTGGAACAGGACGACAGTCCAAAAGTGGACGAGCAATAAGAACCTTCCGCTAGAGTTTGCAGCTGGTGAACGCTAAGACAAGGAATCGTTCACAAAGCAGAATCACTATAATTTTTACTTTTCCGACTGCGGCAGTTTGTAGAGAGCAAACTGTTTTGTATGAGCGAGGAAATAAAATAAATTCATAACCAGAACAGTTGGTGCTAACTGCACTGGCCATACAACCCCAAATCCGCAAAGCACAAACAAGATTTCCCGTCCTGCTTCTATCTACATTCACCTCGTGTTGCCGCTGACACTAAAACATTCACAAGTGATCTCCCCTGCAGAAGGTCTGCTGATTTGTTGCCTATTCTATCCTGTTTCCTTTTACATCCCTTCACTTTTCATTTCTACTATATTACACGTCTCCATAGGTCCCAATGGGTATGGCAGCATGTTTAGCTTCAAAGTCATTTTTGCCCGGTAGCCGGTATGTGTAGGCTGCCGAAATACCTTATGTAATAATTTTACGTGTGTCTAGCCAACTTATTGTGACCGACTACTTTTACCTAGAAACTACAGTATGCGTTTATTGCGAACGCCAATTTAGGGATTGTGCTCTTCTACTCAATTCTTTATCTGTGATCTTGTTTGGCCAAAATATTTGCAGGAATCCCCTTAGACATTTATTATAAAAAGTTGCTAGTTTACGTGTAATTTCTGCTGTCAGTATACAACACTCATTGTTGTATACAAATATTCCTAAAATGTTGCTCCTGTATATTCTGAGACTGTTTCTTCAATGCCTTAAGCCTCTCACAAATGTATTTTAACAGCAATGGAGTGTTCATTTTTTTTATATGTTAAATCCAAAAAGCAAAACCGTGCTATTTACTATGAGGATCAGTGTCAATCACTTTTTCCCTTGTCATCTTCTTCTTCTCAACGATTCCTGGCATCTTTGGACAAAAACAGGACAGTGCGTTTAAGGTCTTCACTGTGCCCCATAGTTTGTCTTGAAGGCTCGCGATCCAGTGGACCATATTTCGTCTCCCTGACTGGGTCATCTTGTAAGTATGAACAATTGTTAAACTAAAGAATGTTATTTGTAAACTTCGTTTAAGCTAATTTACTGAAAGTCATCATATCTCTAAACTGGGATATGTTCGTTTAAGCAAGAAAGTCTGGTTTTTTTTTTTTTAAAACACATACACTGCTGAAGAACAAGTAGCATTTCAAAACTGACAATGATGAATAAAGCAGTATTTAAAGAGACAATGATGAAGAAAGCAGCAGCATGCCAACACAGACATCGGCAAAAACAAGGAATATTTTAAAACAGACAATGGTGAAGAATAAGGTCAATTGTATGGAAACAAAAATCGAAATTATGAAGATTCTAAAGTTGGGGTGGGGGAGGAATGAAAGTTGGCAAAATAACTACAATAAGAGATCAAATTGTAAACAAAACTGGGCAGTATGGTTGTCAAAAGAACCATGAGGTAGTCACAGCTACCTATACAACAGATGTGTATTAGCTATGTAAGTAGTTTAAACTATGTGCACAACAGTTGTAGAAACACAACTATACAATACTAGAACTATCTGCACAGTTGAGTGAAAACACAACCACAGAGTAACTTTATCTTCAAGAAAGTTGTGATATCGATAGCATAACCATAAGAAACTTTTATGTGCACAACACATGTGATAGCAACCATGTAGTAATTGCAACTATTGTTAAAACATTTGTGACAACACAACCATAGAGTAACTTTAACTAACTGCACAATAACTGTGACTGTCACAGACAAGTAAAAGAATCAGAAATAAAACAGACACCCAAAGTAACAGAAAATATTAAAGCTTAGCCACAATGGTTTGTGGAATATGACTGCAATGAAAGACCAAATCTTTATCAAGGCTGTTAGTGTTGCTTCATAATTTTCTAAAGCTGTGCCAGATTTGATCACACCAGAGCTTTCTAAACTTTTTATGTTCAGGACTCACTTTTTGGACAAAAATAATTCTGCAACATACAAAATATTTTTACTACCAAAATTGAAAATTCTGTTTCACAATTTGCATCTGCACGACGACACCTTGCTGAGGTGAACAGTGGTGATTACACAAGAATGGAGTAAATCTGACTATCTGCATAATAAATGCGACACTAGATGAAAGGTAACTTACTATCTGCACAATAAATGTGACAATATAAGCACAGAGAGCTTATGACAATCTGCATAACAGAAGCTCAGAGTAACTATGTCTATATGCACACATTTGTGATAACACAGTCAAGGAGTAACTTAGACAAAGTGCACAATAGTTGTGATAAGATAACAAACTAGAGTAATTGTTACTATTTACAAAACAATTGTGATACCACCCACAGCTATGTATCAACTTCAACTATCCACATAACAGTCGTGGAGACAAACAAATAATAATAATCTAACTCAAACTATCTGTAAAATAACTGATAATATTGTCATGGACACGTTTCAGCTATCTGCAAAACAGCTATGATAAAAAAATTTAACATCAGTAATAAGATCTTTGGTAAACTACAATCCTACATTTGTTTACACAATTTACAAAAACACCATGTGAAAAGAACAATCCTAGATTTGTGTACATTATGTACAACACTACCATTTTAAAGAACAATACTAGATTTGTTAGAACAAATTTAAAAAAAAAAAAAAAAAGTCACCTGAAAGAACAATCCTATATTTGTTTAAATGATTTATAACAACGATTTGAAAAAAAAACACTCCTAGATTTTCTCTAGCAACTGTTACAAATTCAATAGGTAAAAAAGTAAAGGACCATTTTCCCCGCCTTTTAGGTGTATGTATAGGGCATATAGGGCTAGAACTATATTTTTATACACCAATCGGCACAAGATGGGCGATGTGAGCATCACTCCGGCCGCCTTTACTTCCCGGGACTGCACCCGGAACCCACTCGAGGCTGGGAGCCAAGGTCATTTTTAAAAATATTCCGGCTCCGCCAGGGAGCGAACCCACGACCTTACAAACTCAATACTTGTAAAACAATCCTAAAATAACGTGAACAAAATCCCCCTCGGTACAAAGGTCCCATTTTGGAAGAGAAAAAAAAAAGAACAGACTCACTGACCCCCCCCCCCCCCCCCCCCCCCACCCAAGTGTGTCGTAAAAGGCAACATTATGGGTTTGCTGAAATCGGATGTGGTGGGTCAAAAGGCACAGATAATGCAACACAGCTGTAAACCACAACGTACTAATTACCATTTTAAATGTGAATGAAGACTGTGAGTAAAGAAAAAGAACAAAAAGAAGAAGAAGAAGAAGAAGAAAAAGAAGAAGAAGAAGAAGGAAAAGAAAAAGAAGAAGTAGAAGAAGAAGAAGAAGAAAAAGAAGAAGAAAAAGAAGAAAAAGAAGAAGAAGAAGAAGATGTCTGAATGTGATGTATGGGAAAAAAAAGTTAGCCTTTATACGTTTACGATCCACCATTACACACTAACATGTCATTTACCCAATTTACATAAATAATGTAAATCATAAAATAGCACAAACGAAAGAACAATAAAGTATATATATAACAAAATGTTTGGATCTAATATCATAATAGTAACAAGACAATAAACAAATTAATTCTTTCTCAATAACTTGTACATATTTGTATATTCTGTTTTGCTGAAATTTGCAATAACTGTAGGTAATTCGGGTACACAACTAATGCAGTAACATAGGCAACTCTGATTTACTGACACCTACAACAATTCTAGATTATCTGACAGCAAACTGGAAGCAGTATTGTGATTTGGGGGAGGTGTGTTACACTTTCAGTCCTAGTACATCAATGATATAAATGTGAAGCAGCCCATGCTTGGAATACCATCATCTTCCTGTTGTCAAGTTTATATGCTACTGATGTGTTTCGCAGTCTAGCTTAAGTGTGACTCCATTCTGTTGTATTCTGTAACTTGCAGATGTTGGTCAAGAATTTGTATGTACATCCATTTTACAGATCTGCTTATTTGTATGCAGACTGGTTGTTCCTGGACACTCAGGCAGATACACTACAAGTCTGTAGGAAACAGATCGAACTAGTCTTTACAACATTTTTGTTAGCAGGGCAGTGGGTCTATCCCCCCCCCCCCACCCCACCCCGTTTTTTCCAGTGGTGCCCCAGAACCAACTCAGGGAATTGCTTGACATAGAATGGGTTGATAAAATCATATGTGGGTTTAGCAATTGAATTTATACAGATAGTAAAGAATGAATTGGTGATTTAATCATATGTGAATACACAAGTGTAGGTGGGTTTAACAGTTAAATTGTATATGAACAGTAAGTGGGTTTAACAATTAAATTGTATATGAACAGTACGTGGGTTTAACAATAAAGTCATACGTTAACATCAGTGGGACTTGAATGAGTTAATCTCTGTACTTTTTACAAATTAACTGTAAATATGTGAAAAGATGATGACTCGTTATCTTTAAAATTATTCACTCTTGTGTGGGTTCCAAGGCCCCATTTGGGGTTGGGGGGGGGGGGTCGACTATCCCTTAATAAGCATGTCATAAACTCTAGGTCTGCTGAAACTGAATTTTGGGGCTAAAAGATGCAGATACTGCAACCTAGCTGTAAACCACAAACACAACATGATGGGTGCCCCTTTTAAAGAGCACAGACAGAAAAAGACAATGAGGCCACATAATAATAATAATAATAGTAATAATAATAATAATAATAATAACAAAAAAAAACATAACCCGGAGATTCTCGAAGAATCGTAAACAAAGAACCGATCACATATCACTTTATGCACTGGATGAGTCTGACTCTATCAGAAGTCGCTGTGTTTGTGAGTTTTTGGAGTGACTCTCCAGCCCAATGCCACCGCTAACACAACCATTACCACTGCTTCCACCACTTGAAAGCGTAGAGGTCTCTTTTTTATGTTCCACACTGCACTGGCATCCCTTGTGCCTGCAGCGGTTGTAGCAAGAAGTACAAGCAGCCAAGCAGGCTTTAGCCGGCCAGTACGCCCACAAGCATGGCAAGCACATGGCCATCACGCTGAGCACTGTCCATCTCCGGCAACAATGTGGGGTTGAGCAGCAGCCACATGGTTTCTCATAACACTCATTATCTTCTTCTGCTCCGCAGTGGTAAAACATCCCCTTGACACAGCAGAAACACGTGCACACGTCCAGCACTCTATCTGGGCTGACCTCACAGCTGTCATGACAACACCAATGAGACGGTAGTGGGCGTGGTTCTGTACAAGCTGCACACCGGCACTTTCCACATTGGTCACAAATGATACCCTCCCCATGTTTGGCCCCCACAGTGGCAGCAGCAATACTGCCATTGGCACATTCTGCTCCATCCCCGCCTCTGCTTGCATCCAGCAAAATTACTGGATCTTTCTTCAGAGGCGGAGACTTTGGTAAGAGTTGCTGAGAAACTATTGGAGCTGGTGATGTTGTCAACGTCTGCCTTGGACTTCCAGTACTGCCTCCTCGAGACGGAAGAATAACTCTGTGAGCGAATCCAGGTGAGCTGATTCCGCCTCCTCCTCCACTGCCTACAACGGCCAGTTGGGGCTTGAGCGAGTGTAAGGGCTGAGCACGGGGACTATCAACATACTCATTGGTGGTCTGTGGGCCAGATCTAACCTGGCCCAAGCTGATTACAGACGTAGCCTGCCTACTAAATGAGTCTGGAGAAGGAACTGTTCTGAGGGACGTTCTCATTCCACTTCTGAACTGTGGTTATACTTCATTGTGCTGTGGAAGAGAAACAGTGACCTTATGAGACTACTTACTACAGTGAGAATAACAAGCAAAGTTCTCGAATCTTGACCATATGAAATCGCTGATTACATGGAGAATAACTAGTCAATGGATGGGATACATTTTGTGCACACATTAAAACACTGATCTCCCCTGAAAACCAAAACACAATGTGCCAGTAGGTGAATGGGAAAGATGATGAAATCTTTGATTAAATCTCTTAAAACAAGCTCTAATTGAAAGGTTACTTCCTCTGACCATGATATCTTGATCCCTCGATCTCTCGCCTGCCCTATCTCTCTGGATCACTTCCTGTATATTGTCTATTCTTGATTCAGTGACAGCTCGCACAATAATCCTGTGCTCCGCCAGGTACAGGGGCGCCTACACGAAGGACGGTGTGATCTACTATATAATCTCCCAAGCCGAACTAGGTCATGGTCCATCGATAGATTTTCTAGACTCGCCTGCTGTCAGGGAGGTTATGGCTATGTTTACTCTTTTGGCTTGTCTTGCAGTTGCGTTTTCTTCTAAAAAGACAATGCCTGTGACATAGGTTCCATCACTCACTAGGGGGTTGTGGGTTAGACCTAGTTTGTAAATGTTTTTGCAGTTTTAAAAGCGCTGGCGTGCTTAAATATACCGCACGCGATATGAACGGAATGCCGAACACTCGTCTAGCAGTGTGCGAAGGTCGGGTGACTGAAGGTCGACCAATCAGGAGTGAGCTAGTGTGTACCGTGGGGAGATTATCATGGATCATACCTAAAGGAAGTATATAAAGGGGGGGGGGGGGGGGGGGCTCAACCCTTTTACAAATTTGTAAAAGCTGGGGTAGTGTATGAGGGTCAGGAGTGGTCTCAAAGGGATTATAACTCAACAAAATGTGTTATAACAACAGTATTAATAATAATAACAGTTTACTGAATGGCAAAAGGATTTAGCTGAAATAACAGGCAAGGTCGTGAAGGCTGCTTAATCACCTTACATATTTTGAGTAGAGCAGCCGGGATGCACAAGGTGCCTGACTTCCCAGGTTCTGGCACCTCTGGTTTCAGGTGCATGTATATTTCAACAGACAGTTGACCCATATGCGTTTTTGTGTGCATGGGTTGTTTTTCTTGAGGACCTGCAGGCACCTTATTTAGATACTTTTTTCTTTTCTTTTCAGTGCTAGTGTATTTAGATACTGAGTGGTGGGTACCAGCACCTATTTTTAAACACTTTACGGTAATTACCGGCACTACACATGTGGGTTTCAGGGCACCAATGTGGACAAAACAAGAAAAGATCCAATGCCTCCCAAAAAGCCTGTCATGTGAGTGGACTAACTGGGGTTTCAGTCGAAGTCAAAAGCCATCTGCCTGAGAAGCGAGAAACCAACAATCTGCAAACAAATAAGCCAGATCTGTAAATCAGACACGTCCATGTGGCACTTGGGTACTGCAACAAGAAGACTAATGTCTACAGGTGACCACGAAGAAGAAGAAGAAGAAGAGTATCGTCACCTTATTTTTTAGGTGAAAAGACCCTGTGTGTATCTGGTAGTATCACTTTCAACATTCGCCACTGACCAGCGTGGTACTGTGGCTTAGGGGCTAGTGAAAGAGTTTCACAATGCAATCTTCATCATTCACCAGGGTTTGATTCCTGCGATTGGCAGTTCAGACAGTTCTCATAGCTTTCAGACAGTTGTCATATCTTTCGGACAGAAGTGTAAGAATCGCACTGTGGAAGAGATTGGGGTCACCCCATAATATCTCCATATTTAAAGTGGATACATTGCAGGAAACCTCGATTGTGAAGATTGTAGAATTTTTTTAAAAATCATTAGCCATATTTTGTGTATGCTGATGAAGGCTTTTTAGCTGCAATTTTTTTTTGTGGGAAGCTAAATAGTTCTAAATTTGTTTCGAGCTTAGTTCTGTGGATGAGACAAACAGTGACCACAAAACATCATTCACTGCATGAAGTAAAAACATTAAATCCTTTATAAGTGATATTATTTAATAAAAATGATGTGATGGATCACCTGAAATCATTCACTCCATCAGTACTGATCACATGAAATAATTCACTACAGGAGTACAGACTGATCACATGAAAGCATTCACTACATGAAGTACTGATCACATGAAAGCATTCACTACATGAAGTACTGATCATATGATATCATTCACTACATGAAGTACTGATCATATGATATCATTCACTACATGAAGTACTGATCATATGATATCATTCACTACATGAAGTACTGATCATATGATATCATTCACTACATGAAGTACTGATCATATGATATCATTCACTACATGAAGTACTGATCATATGATATCATTCACTGCATGAAGTACTGATCATATGATATCATTCACTACATGAAGTACTGATCATATGATATCATTCACTACATGAAGTACTGATCATATGATATCATTCACTACATGAAGTACTGATCATATGATATCATTCACTACATGAAGTACTGATCATATGATATCATTCACTACATGAAGTACTGATCACATGATACTTTCACTACATGAAGTACTGATCACATGATACTTTCACTACATGAAGTACTGATCACATGATACATTCACTACATGAAGTACTGATCACATAAAGCGGCATTCTCTTCATGAAATGCTGACCACATGAAATAATCTTATCTGTTCACGGTGTCTATAATAACACACAACATACACAATGAAGCAATACAACACATACATACGCAAACACACACATAAAAACACCATCAGCAACAAGTCGGCAGTCACACACTTACTTAGTTCCAAGTCTCCAAGACAGAAACGCCAGCTTGCAGTGTTTGAATGAACGACCGAAACAGAAACCTGGTAGGTGGAAAAGATAGATAAATATAGGAATAGCCAAGAAACAATTAAAGTTACTAAAAACTGTCTAAGAATGAATAAACCAAGAACAGACTATACTTCACTTGGGATATTCCCACAAGTGCTTAGTCCCTCCATTGTGTGTGTGTGGAGCCAACGGAGAGTCGACAAGCTAATAGAACAAGTTGTAGCCTGATTAAAAGGCCGCCTTCGTTTTCCTCTCAGTTAATCTAGTTATCCCTTTATGGGATGCAATTTTTCGTTATTTGAAGCCCTACACTGGCTCTTGCCCGACCATAAATATGGTCTAATGGCTGAACGCGGTTTCTGGGACCTCTACACGGGTGATCCTCATTTACATGGTTGCACTTTGTGTCATCGGGTGTTTATCGCTTGTGTGATGTCCTAGTGGTGTAAAAGAGGATAGAGATAGATTCACTTTCAGTGTTAATATTTTCCAGAACCTCTGCTCACCCGCTGCTGAACTAGTCTTTAAATGTACTTGTTGCTCTGTCTGTTCTGTTGCTCTGTCTGTTCTGTTGCAATGTCTGTTCTGTTGCAATGTCTGTTCTGTTGCTCTGTCTGTTCTGTTGCTCTGTCTGTTCTGTTGCGCTGTCTGTTCTGTTGCTCTGTCTGTTCTGTTGCTCTGTCTGTTCTGTTGCTCTGTCTGTTCTGTTGCTCTGTCTGTTCTGTTGCTCTGTCTGTTCTGTTGCTCTGTCTGTTCTGTTGCGCTGTCTGTTCTGTTGCGCTGTTTACTTGATCCCAGAGGAGCCTTCACCGTCATCATCATCTCCAAGTGCCGTGCCGAGTGGCGTGAGTGATCATGCCTCTGTATAATCTGTTCTTTAACAGCATGTATCCATTCATCTCTATATGCTCACACCCTCCCATGCCATAACACAAGGCTGTCGAGAATCGTCTGGTGTTGTCTTCCCTTGTCTCTTTCCAGTGGCCACAACATGTCCCAGTCTCCAATGTTCCATCTCCTGACACCTCATCCACTTCCCCCTCCCCTCCCCTATTTTCTGATGTTTGTGACAGCTGCCGTTAAGCCTTCGCCTCTTTCAAAACACCTTGCTTACTTTAACTGTTCAATTCTAAGGTTTGTTCGGTATAATCACTCCCCTGAGGCCCCAACAAATTGTTTGGTTTGTTTATAAATTGTCCTGGATTCCCAAACATATGTTTAAACGTGACATATAGCCTGCGAGAATTTTTTAAACATAATCTCTAGACACGAATTTATTGCAAAAAATGTTGTTCGTTTTAATAAAGCAGTTTTTTTTTACGTCCTATATTCTGTTCATTTTCACCGTGATAAATCTTCCGTCGGATGTTGTCCATGTGCCTTTACCACGTCCGCTTAACTCAACGCCCAGAGCCAAATACAAGGTATTCAACATAAAACACAATAAGAATCAAAGAAGCACTGTCATCGCTAAGGACAGACAGATAAAGATCGCAATTATAACCAAAAGATTATATACATAAGCTGGTTGAGCGCGATCGAAATTTGTTTTCTTCATTCAACGATGAAAGGAACGATAATCTATTTTATGGTAAAGATGGTTGTGCACCAGATCCTGCTGTCGGTGGTGTGAAAAAGTGGGCATTCAAACATACTGGGTCATTTAATGAGTGGTGTATTCAGAGGTGAAGAGGAGGAGGGAACTTGTATCGGCTGCGAAGTGCTCAAGCCATTTTGCCTCTTGCTCTAAAGAACGTTGATTCGTTTTACGACTGCGTCGTTCGGTTCAGGACTGCACTTTCTTTTGCGAAGATTCTGGAATCGTCGTCGGATCTACAATGTTCGTGCTATGTGCGACACTCTCAAAGGACGACCAGCCATTCTGCGGAGAGAGACCGAGGCAGACGGAAAAAGCCTCGGTGCAGTGAAGCCGATCCTGCGTCACATTTATCACAAGCGACAGTTGCGGAAATTCCCGTACTTTTGAGGTTGACGTGGTCAGTCAGTGGTAACAATTGTTATTGAGTTGATTTATACACAAATTGAACTACAGTTTAATTAATTTGCAACATGTGTTATTGAATGAATTATTATTTTGAAGATAAACAAATAGGCTATTAGAAAATATTTATCCTTAAAATAAAAATTCATTATTTACTAGAAGTCCACGTGGAAAAATCCCAGCCCTTACCGCGGATTGAACCCGGACCTTCAGCACTCGGGGCGGCGGCCATACTTTGGGGTTGCTAGTACTCTTCACCTTTACATCACAAACAACTCCCAGAAAATACACACATAAACATACACACAAACATACACACACACTTTATTGACATTTAATGCTTGCACCTTCCCGTCTTTGCAAACGACACTGCTACAGGACGGCTGAGGGAAACAAATTATCTTTCTTCTTTGCGTTCATCTGCTGTAAACACCGGTGAAAAGTTCTGGTTGTTCCTCCACTTCTGTATTTGTCTTGGTCCAGAACATAAGTTGTGCGTGTACTTCCGTTTTACAGATCTGGTTTATCTGTATGGGAATGACTGCTCGCCCCCCCCCCCCCCAATTTTCCCCCTTTTTTTCTAAGGCACATGCGCTCAGACTTTCAAGGAAAGGCTACTAATTAGTCATCTCATGCGACAAGCTTTTCATGAAAAATTAGTTTATTCTTGGTTCCTGGTGCCCCCGAACCCACGGGGAGGTGGGGAGGGTGGACACAACAATAACGCGCTCACACACACAATTATAAGAAATAAGTGATAAGGAATCACAACTGGTGATAAATCAACTGGAATTAGTAATAAAGAAACCGTTATTTAATTCTAACAAAATAACTAGTGACATAACTAGTGTTTGCTGTCAAGGATCCCAGCTCATCTTCTGACGCTTATCCCCAAATGGAGCATAAGCCCTCAACCAACTCCCGCTAAGTCATACTATCATCTATCTTCTCGAGACATAACGGAGGTCATGTCCTATCATTTGCTGCCGGTTTTTTTTTTTTAGAGGGGTGGGGGTGGCTGAAGTGATTGTTTATGAGCCCAGTCTTCTACCTTCTAACCCCCAATGGAGCGCAGGCCCACGCCAAGTCGATCTATCCTTCGCTATCGCATGCAGCTCTCCGTGTCCTGCAAAGCGTATATGTAAAGCCCAAAAGTATATGTAAAGTCCATGAGCATATATTAAGTCCATGAGCACATGTTAAGTCCATGAGTATATGTAAAGTCCATAAGTGTATGTAAAGTCCATGAGTGTATGTAAAGTCCATGAGTATGTAAAGTCCATGAGTATGTAAAGTCCATGAGTGTATGTAAAGTCCATGAGTATATGTAAAGTCCATGAGTATATGTAAAGTCCATGAGTGTATGTAAAGTCCATGAGTATGTAAAGTCCATAAGTGTATGTAAAGTCCATGAGTGTATGTAAAGTCCATGAGTATATGAAAGACCATGAGTATATGTTAAGTCCATGAGTATATGTAAAGTCCCTGAGTGTATGTAAAGTCCATGAGTATATGCAAAGTCCATGAGCATATGTAAAGTCCATGGGTATATGCAAAGTCCATAGGTATATGCAAAGTCCATGGGTATATGCAAAGTCCATGGGTATATGTAAAGTCAATGAGTATATGCAAAGTCCATAAGTATATATTAAGTCCATGAGTATATGCAAGTCCATGAGTATATGCAAGTCAATGAGTATATGCAAGTCAATGAGTATATGCAAAGTCAATGAGTATATGCAAAGTCCACGGGTATATGTTAAGTCCATGAGTATATGCAAGTCCATGAGTATATACAAAGTCAATGAGTATATGCAAAATTCATGAGTATACGCAAAGTCCATAAGTCCATATGTATATGTAAAGTCTATGACTGTATGTAAAGTCCATGAGTATATGTTAAGTTCATGCGTTTATAGTCCATGAGAATATGTGAAGGATATGTAAATTTCACAAGTACAGATATATGTAAAGTTCATCATTGTGTAAGTATGAGTGTGTGCACGTATAATACATACACAAACACGTGTGCGTGCGTAAATAATGTCCATAAATATTTGTAATATCTATAAATACTTGCAAAGTACATAACTGTATAAAAAGTCGAAAGAGTGGGTTAGTATCTGTAAAATCCAAAAAGTGGGTCAGTATCTGTAAAATCCAAAGATTGGGTCATATCTATAAAATCCAAAGAGTGGGTTAGTTTCTGTAAAATCCAAAGAGTGGGTCAGTATCTGAAAATCCAAAGAGTGGGGTTAGTATCTGTAAAATCCAAAGAGTGGGGTTAGTATCTGTCAAGATTATTAGTAGAAGACACTAACCAGATTCCTAGGCACAGTGTAAGTTCATCGGTCCAATCCATATGTCACGAATACGGCATAGTCTAACGGCATATCCGAGGGATATCAGTCACTAAGATGGTACTTTACGACGTCATCACTCCAAACCGTCAGCTGCCAAGATTACAGTCTAACACAATCTCCCAAGCCCACACCACCAAGGTGGTAGTCTTTCCGGCCAATCGCTTGATGATATTCTCTATCTGATTCTCTAAACCAGGGCTGTTCAAACGTGGCCCCGGTACCATCTATGCTGGATCGTGGGCATCTGGTCTTTTACGACTTCCATTTTCAACATTTTGGTCCCTTAGTAAACTTAGTTGAACAGCCCTGCACTGCACAATCGGTCCCCAACCTTATTCGAATTGCAAACCCACTTTAAAGAGACGAAGTGATCTGCGACCCCAAATAGACCTTTTACAGACCTTTTACGCTAAATGAAAACAATAGAAAATAGAATTTTTATAAACTGTTTAGTACAATATAATTGAACATAATGTTAAATTACGATTTATTAAACATAAAGAATTGCAATATTACTTCTAGCCCATTTCTTGATTTTATTACATAGATTTCCCCCTTCTTAGCGTTGACCGGTTGTAAACGGAGTGTGCTCTGGGTTTCTGCCCGCTTCAGGACTTTGCTCTCGTGCCACAACTCGAATTTTGCCTACACATCCATTTCACATGTCTGGCTTATGAGTATGTAGCATGTTAGCTCCTCACCTGTCAGGCTGATGCACTTCAATTTCGAAGGGATCTAATTAGTTGAACGGGGCCCTCTTTGAGCCTACCAGGTTAAGTATAAAATATAAGCTATAAACATAGCTAAGATCACATTTCTCACATTAAGATCACATTTCTCACCTTAGGATCACATTTATCTGATTATGATCAGATTTCTCTCATTATTATGATCTTATGTCTCTAGTTAAGACCACATCCGGGTGCCAGCATAAAGGTGTTCGTTTTTCACGACTTTCAAACAGAAAGAAAAGAAAACCACCAAACAGAATAAAAAACTAGTGGGGGAAAAAAAACACTGACGCAAGGGTTGTGAGTAAAAAATAAAAGTAAAGATCCCTTTTTACGCCTTTAGGCGCACTGGGCATATGGGAAAAGCTCCCACATTTCTACATACCAATCGGTACTAGGTTGGTAATGTGGTCAGCATTACGCCGGCCGTCCTTTCTTTCCCAAGACATACATCCTGTACCCATTTTAGGCTGGGTCGACCTGCGACGCCCTATACCATAATCCGCAAGGGTTCAGTTACAATTAAATCTCATTGTTAACCTTTTCCCGGCTGATACCTGAGACTTGAAATAGGTCACAGGGTGGCTGCGTGGTCTCGATGCATGGTGTCCACCTCCAGTGCTAGATGTTCCGGGTTTAATCCCCGGTATCGGCTGGGATCTTTTTATGTTGACTTGGACTTCTAGTATTTTCCCCTGATCTCTGCATAGTGAGATCGGACACCCGTGTACATTGTTGCGCAGGTTAAAAAATCTCTTGGCAGTTGGAAATCAAAAAGAGCAGCCTAACGGCGCTGCCGGGCAAAATTTGGAGTTGAAAATCTACCCAAAGTATTTCAGGATCCTCGCTGGTGCTACAGAGCCTGTGCACTGTGATGAGCTTCTTCGGACTCAGACCTGAGTCAGAAAAAGAACGGAGCACTTATGGGTTACTACCCGTGTGCCATGATGTTGATCCGTTGTTCAAAACCTCAAATAGAAACACGTCACCAACTCTAAAAAATTTAAAAAATTAAAAGACGCCAGTGGGTGGGGGAGGGGGAGGAGGGAGGTAGAGAGAGAGAGGGGGAGAGAGAGAGGGGGGAGAGAGGGAGAAAGAGAGAGAGAGAGAGAGAAGGAAATGGGTGGTGACTTCTGTCAAGCCAGTATAAAAAGTCTTTAAAAAAAAAAGTTCGGATTTGATTTTCAAAATTGATTTTGACTCCCAGGTGGACCCAAAAAAAAACCACATAGGTACCAGGTAAAGTCCTGGGAAGTAAAGGCGACCGGTGTGGTGCTGACCGCATCGCCCACCGAGTGCCGATTCGTTAATAAAATATAGGTCTTACACTATCTGCCAATAAGCCGCCGTGGTAGAGCGATTAGACGCTCGCCTGCAGATCGGAAGGTCGTGGGTTCGGGTCCCGATGGAGCTGGACTTTTTTTCAATAAATTATCTTTGCTCCCCGGGGTCGACCCAACTTTGAGTGGGCACCAGGTTTAGTCCTGGAAACAAAGGCGCCCAGTACGATGTTGACATCATCATCATGCATCGAGTGCTGAGTGGTCTATACAAATGTAGGTCTAGCCCTATATGCCCAGTACACATGAAGGGTCATTGACTTGCTCTCGAGAGCGGCTTCTTCTTCTTCAACGCGTTCACCGGTTGTAAACTCTACTGGAAAGTTCTGGTGGTTCGTCCACTGTCCCACTTTTGTCCCAGAACCTGAGTGTTACGTGCACACCCGCTGTTCAGATCTGGCTATTTTGTTCCCGTCTCTCGGACAGATGCACTCCGACTTCGAAACAAATCTTTAATGATGGCCGAAGCAAACTTCTAATGATGGTCGAAGCAAACCTCTAATGACGGTTGAAGCAAACTTCTAATGATGGTCAAAGCAAATCTCGAATGATGGTTGAAGCAAACTTCTAATGATGGTCAAAGCAAATCTCGAATGATGGTTGACGCAAACTTCTAATGATGGTCGAAGCAAAACTCGAATGATGGTCAAAGCAAACTTCTAATGATGGTCAAAGCAAATCTCTTATGATGGTCGAAGCAAACTTCTAATGATGGTCAAAGCAAATCTCGAATGACGGTTGAAGCAAACTTCTAATGATGGTTGAAGCAAATCTCGAATGACGGTTGAAGCAAACTTCTAATGATGGTCAAAGCAAATCTCGAATGATGGTCGAAGCAAACTTCTAATGATGGTCGAAGCAAACCTCTAATGACGGTTGAAGCAAACTTCTAATGATGGTCAAAGCAAATCTCGAATGATGGTTGAAGCAAACTTCTAATGATGGTCGAAGCAAATCTCTAATGATGGTCGAAGCAAATCTCTAATGATGGTCGAAGCAAATCTCTAATGATGGTCGAAGCAAATCTCTAATGATGGTCGAAGCAAATCTCTAATGATGGTCGAAGCAAATCTCTAATGATGGTCGAAGCAAATCTCTAATGATGGTCGAAGGAAATCTCTAATGATGGTCGAAGGAAATCTCTAATGATGGTCGAAGCAAACTTCTAATGATGGTAGAAGCAAATCTCTAATGATGGTCGAAGCAAATCTCTAATGATGGTTGAAGGAAATCTCTAATGATGGTCGAAGCAAATCTCTAATGATGGTAGAAGCAAATCTCTAATGATGGTAGAAGCAAACTTCTAATGATGGTCGAAGCAAATCTCTAATGATGGTAGAAGCAAATCTCTAATGATGATCGAAGCAAATCTCTAATGATGGTTGAAGGAAATCTCTAATGATGGTCGAAGCAAACTTCTAATGATGGGGTCCTGAAACCAACAGGGAGTGAGTGACATCCAACCTCCTCAGGACATCCACCAAGCGATAAACACCTGGTGACACAAAGTGTCGTCATGCAGATCAACCGGGAAGAGGTCCCAGAAACCCCGTTCAACAATTAGGATATATATAAGCGGCCCCCGACTACTGCCGGGGTAGGGCTTTAAAATTAAAAAAACTGCGTCCCGTGTGTCGAGACGGACGACAGATGCTTAATACACAGTACTTACAGGGATATTATGGCTAAGGCATATACACCTGAACCAACATCTATGGAATATGAACACAATTTGCGTACTCACGTACTTTTTTCGATGTCCAACTGCCAAGGGATTTTTTTAGTGCCCAGCAATACACAGGCGTTCGATTTTACTACCCAAAGACAAGGGGAAATAATTAGAAGTCTACGTAAAAAAATCCCAGCCTTCACCGGGACCTCCAGCACTCGATGTGGATGCCATGCCTAGAGACCACGCAGCCTCCTGTGAACGCTAACTCTCTGCTCGCCGTTTTGAGAAAACGTCATGTCTATCTTTTTAACTTCGACCCAACACACCCGAGAGCATCAAAACTTCAGTCGCCTCTAATTCCTAATAAATAGAGAAGGCCGTGGGTACACCCTACTCATCTGAGCTCAGGAACCCTTTCCGTGTGGGTTCTGAGGCCCCGTTGTGGACAGGGGGTGGGACTAACAGACCCATTCCCACCCCATCAACCATGTCGTAAAAGTCAACTAATTGTGGGCTTCGTTAGAAGAAGGAGTGCATCTGCCTGAGAGGCAAGGCACCAACAATCAGGCACATCTGTAAAACAGACATGTACACAACACTCATGTTCTGCAACAGATGTGGACGAACAACCAGAACTTTCAGCCGGAGTTTACAGCCTGTGAACGCGGAGAAGAAAATGTAATAAGTCTTCAGATCCTAAACTACAATCTAACCATTGAAATAGCACGCCAGGTTACGCAAACAACTTGATATGTGAAAGCGCGGTTCCGAAAACAACAAGGTGACATAAAATGAATCCAGGTCGTTGGGCTACACAGAATGAAAACATTACGTTCGTGTGTGTGCAAACACAAACAGGAGCGAAGAACTTTTCCGCCTGCACAGAAAAACCCCCAGTAGTGATATGCAAAAGAATTTGTGACGGACGCTTGTTTCGATATCACCATGATGTATGCCACGCAGGGCTGCCAGATTTTGTGAAATTTAAAAAGAAATGGAGTGACAACTCGTTCGTTTATAACATTTTTCGGTACTAATCACAGAATTCACCCCCATGTCGCTCGCGTGCGAGATCTTGTGGCCGTTCCCACGGGCTGTCCTATGTTCTAGGGGTGTCAGGTGTTGCTTGTTTTCAAGGTTTTAATCATATTCACCACACCGACTACAGTCAACACCAACGAGCATTAAAATACAAAAACATAAATGATTCGATAATCTTGTCAGAACGCGCACGAGCGATATGGGGTGAGTTCCGTGATTAGTTGCCGTTTTTCATGGATAACGGGCTATACAAATACACAATCAACATTCTTAACTTATCCACACGAACACTTTTCGGGGGGGGGGAGAGAGGGAGAGAGAGAGAGAGAGAGAGAGAGAGAGAGAGAGAGAGAGAGAGGGGGGGAGAGAGAGAGGGAGAGAGAGAGAGAGAGAGAGAGAGAGAGGGGGAGAGAGAGAGAAAGAGAGAGAGGGAGAGAGAGAGAAAGAGAGAGAGGGAGGGAGAGGGAGGGAGGGAGGGAGAGAAAGAGAGAGAGAGAGGGAGGGAGGGGGAGAGAGAGAGCGAGAGATAAAGAGAGAGAGAGGAGAGAGAGAGAGAGAGAGAAGATCCGAGGGGGAAACATAATGCCTACCTACTATTATCAAAAGTAGGACGGTGGAACCTGGGGGGGGGGGGGTTAAGGGCCTTTGTTAGTCGTCTAACAACACCCCCCCCCCCCCCCAAGTAAGGAGTTTATCCTCACCCCACCCTTTTTACCCATACATTTTTAATGAGCTTAATCTACCCCTCTCAATGTGAACAAGTTCTCTTTGTTTTTCCCCTATATAATTACACATTTCTAAAATATATTTGTCATTCAGCTCATCATTACTATTAAGCACCTAAACAGGGTTTAGGCACCTTGAGACACCAGGCTCCCAGAAAATGAATAAGCGGGCTAAGCAACTCCTCCCCCCCCCCTTTTTTCTCCTCCCACACATACACACACACACAACCATGTGTATGCGATAGCGGCCCTGATAAGATGTGGTCGGGTAAGGTTCATGTTATATCACAGGCGTTGGCAACCTACGGTACCCGTAGCGGGTGCGCAGCGTGGAACGATTTTCAATGGCATGATGAGTGAACTGAAGAAACAGTACATATTATTTCAACTTTTTTTTTTTAAATTGAATAGCAAAATGTAAGCCTCTTAAATACCAAGTTATTGTGTTCGCACAAGATATCCCTTCAAAATCTGACGCTGAACAGCAAATAAGCTTCTAAAGAAAAGACGAAAGAACAAGAAGATAATTGTTGTATAAAGAAATACTTACTGCAAAATCACACGTGTAGAGAATTAACCGGTGTCAAGTACTAGCAGGGAATTAACTGGTGACATAGTAATGGCAGGGAATTAACCGGTGTCACAGTAATGGCAGGGAATTAACCGGTGTCACAGTAATGGCAGGGAATTAACCGGTGTCACAGTACTAGCAGGGAATTAACCGGTGTCACAGTACTGGCAGGAAATTACCCGGTGTCACAGTAATGGCAGGGAATTACCCAGTGTCACAGTAATGGCAGGGAATTAGCCGGTGTCACAATATTGGCAGGTATGCAGACTATGATAATTATGCCACAGTAACTGCATGTAAATCAAATACTCAGGATAGAAGGAGGAAGAGACTAAGAAGAAGGAAGAAGAATAAACAAACGAAGTTGTAGTGCTGGCGGTAGTAGTAGCAGCAGTCTTAATAGCATTGTGGCCCCTGGGCATATCAGTGTGCTGAGGCCCCTACAAAAAATCACTCTTGGGAATGAAATGTATGTTTATGGCAAGTCAGCTGATATGCACAGATTATCATGGAGCCCTTATGCTCGTGGGCCCTGGGGCGAGTGCTTAGCGGCCCATAAGTTAAGACGGCACTGAGTAGTGATGGTGCAGGTGGTACAAGTTGTTGAAGAGGGGAGGAGAACATGGGAAAGGAGAACAAAGACAATAACGAAGAAGGGGCAGTAAGAAAAGAAGAAGAAACATCTACCAATAGAATAACTACTTGTCAGAGCCCTGTGGGTACAGTCATGAGGCGGAGTAAACCAGAAAGACGGTGTACCGTATTGAGGGTACACCCTAGAGTTGACACAAAGGTCAGTGCCGTGACTGGCCACGTATGTGCTGTTTACAACGGCGAAACTGGCGCTCAGACGAGACCACTTGAAGATTTTTTGTTCTCGCTGTCATCAACATCATCATTTGCTGGGCAACTTTCCGTCTCTTCAGACGGTAGTGTTTACACTGTGCTACAGATTGAAATCACAGCCCATTGCGATGGCTAGTGTAACTAGCAAGAACCGCTGACGTTAAGAAAAGATATCAGATTCGCCTTAAGGTCTCTCTTGGATGTCCCCGTTTCTTCAATCACTCTATTTCCCATTCCATTGCCTGTCTGGTAATTCTCTGCACCTCTTTTCCCAGAATGTGTTTAAAAAAGAAGGCAGCCATCTTTTCTGTCTTATAAGTGCTGATACTAGTGGTTGCGCAGATATTTCTCTTATTTCATGATTTTCCTTAGGCATAACTTTAAAACTATAGCAGAAGGCATGGTACCGGTAAGGAGGGGCAGAGGCAGACCGACCGACCGACACGAAGATGGGCACAGGATATAAGTGACTCCTTGAGTGTGAAAGTACATGAGGCAGGAGAACTGGCGGTAGACCGAGTTTCTTTCAGGCAGGCTGTGATGAGAGCGACGTTCTGCAAAGGACCTGCTACATGATGATGATAACTTAATATTGACACTAACTATGCCGCCTTCAAGTCGACTGGCCTATTACTGGCCCGATTTCTTACAAGCCAGGGAGTGAAACTATGAAGAAGAAGAAGAAGAAGAAAAGCAACCAAGAACGTACGCAACTGACGAATTCCCATGTGTAAGCTAAACCAAAGAAATTGAATGCATACACCACAGCGGTTTTCTAAAACCGTTTGGTAACACATCAATACAAATAAATATACAAGCCGACTGGCGGGAGGAAAAGGTGGGTGGTACGGTCTGCTTACAAGCACAGGGTTCCAGTGCGATACAAACACCAGGCATTGGAGGCTCTTGTAGCGTTAATAAAATGCTTTTCAGGTTAGTTCTATAGAAATATAAATTGCTGGGCAACCTTTGAGGTCAATGAAATACGAAAAATACATTCACGGGCATTGATTATCCCTATCCTGTGCCGTGCCGATAAGCATTGTGGTGACACTGTGTGAGTGTGTGTGTGTCTCTCTCTCTCTCATACACACACAGGATAAGTACTAGAATAAGTGTGCGTGTTTGTGTCGCTTAAGACGTGTGGTCACATTTTATTTTTCATAGTAGTCTATGCCGCGTGATACATATCGTGTCTTTAACTTCTTTTTTCTTTTTCTTCTTCTTCTTCTTCTGTTTCTCTAGTCCTGCCCTGTTCTGACTTTCCGAGTTAGGTTTGGAAAAAGCATCATGTGCAAACCTTAGTATGCGCTACGCACAGGCTAGTATTTACGGCCTGGGATATTCCGGTTATCCATCGCTGAAGCGGTCTATCTCTCGTCAGCTTCCATTGTGACCAACAGGGCTCCTTGTGATAAACTATCTGGTAGTGTTGGCAGATGTTTAAAATGCTGTTTGGTGTACCGTCGATAATTTATGATATATGTATTCTTCTATGCCATGTTATCAAACTGTCCAGCATCTGCTCTCTTTGTCTTCCTGTCTTCTCTTCCTCTCCAGCCTTCCCGCTGTCACAATGAACTCCAGCCTTCTAAAATTCATAACTTAGTAGGTAATGATTATAATGGAGGGGGTATCACGTGACATTTTCGCCCTTGTCGCTTCGTCGTTGACAGCATGCGTGCGAAGCTAGCAACTTGAATCTGAGTGTTGTGTGTGCATCAGTTTTACAGATCTCATTCTCTTGAATACAGACTGTTGGTTCCTTGCCTCTCCGGCAGATGCACTCCGACTTCAAAGGAAGCTCCCAAATTAGTCGACTCTTACGACATGCTTTTGGGGAGGCAGTGGGTATATTCTTGTTTTCCCCTACAATAGGGCCCCGGAACCCACACGGGGGTACATCAGCCATATGCACGCCTAACCAGTGGTAGAAGGTCACCTTCTGCTGCGGGTAATCCCTTTGTGAGCAAATGACCCATAACAAACCTTCACTATCTGTCAAGATGATGCCATGATTCCTCTACAATGATTTTCATAGGATTCCCCTACAATGATGTTCCCATGATTTCCCTACATTGATGTTCCCCATGATTCCCCTACAATGATGTTCCCATGATTCCCCTACACTGATGTTCCCATGATTCCCCTACAATGATGTTCCCATGATTCCCCTACATTGATGTTCTACAATGATGTTCCCATGATTTCTATACAATGATGTTCCCATGATTTCTATACAATGATGTTCCCATGATTTCTCTACAATGATGTTCCTATGATTTCTCTACAATGATGTTCCCATGATTTCTCTACAATGATGGTCCCATGATTTCTCTACAATGATGTTCCTATGATTTCTGTACAATGATGTTCCCATTTTTCTACAATGATGGTCCCATGATTCCTCTACAATGATGTTCCCATGATTCCTCTACAATGATGTCCGCATGATTCCTCTACAATGATGTTCCCATGATTCCTCTACAATGATGTTCCCATGATTCCTCTACAATGATGTTCCTATGATTTATCTACAATGATGTTCCCATGATTCCTCTACAATGATGGTCCTATGATTTTTCTACAATGATGTTCCCATGATTTCTCTACAATGATGTTCGCTTCGCATGATTCGTCTACAATGATGTTCGCATGATTCCTCTACAATGATGTTCTCATGATTCCTCTACAATTATGTTCTCATGATTCCCCTACAATGATGTTTCCATGATTTCTCTACATCTTTTTCACAAAAATCGTCCGGTTTTGGTTTAAAAAAAATCTTTTTATTAGCATTCACCGGCCGTAAACTCCAGAGAAAACTTCTGGCTGTTCGTCACTTTTTGGACTGTGGTCTTGTTTCAAAGTTGTGTGTACACATCTGTTTTACGGATCTGGCTTATTTGCAATCAGACTGACTGTTGGTTCCTTGCCTCTCAGGCAGATGTGCACCGACTTCGGAGCTAACACGCCGACTTCAGAGCTAACACGCCGACTTCAGAGATAACACGCTGACTTCAGAGATAACACGCTGACTTCAGAGATAACAGGCCTACTTCAGAGATAACACGCCTACTTCAGAGATAACACGCCGACTTCAGAGCTAACACGCCGACTTCAGAGCTAACACGCCGACTTCAGAGCTAACACGCCTACTTCAGAGCTAACACGCCGACTTCAGAGCTAACACGCCTACTTCAGAGATAACACGCCTACTTCAGAGATAACACGCCGACTAAGTCGGTTTAAAGAAAAAAATACAGTATGCTTGTTAGCAGAGAGTGGGTCGTCCCACTCTCACTCCAAAATACTGTCCCGAAACCCACATAGCCAGTCTACTGCATCTATTATTTTTCCTAGTTTGTACTTCAACCAGTCTATCCTAGTCTATACTGAAACTGAGTCTATCCTAGTCTATTCTGCAACTAAGTCTATCCTTGTCTATACTGCAACTAAGTCTATCCTTGTCTATACTGTAACTGAATCTATTCTAGTCTATACTGCAACTATCCTAGTCTATACTGCAGGTCAGTCTATTCTATCTATATTGCAACTCAGTCTATCCTAGTCTACACTGCAACTCTGTCTATACTGCAACTCATCTATACAGAAACTCAGTCTTTCTTAGTCTATAGTTCAGCCTGTCTATTGTTGTTTTATATATTTTGATCTTTCCTTAATTTATTTCAGAACAATCGACATTGAGAGAAAGAAATAATGAACACACAAAAGAATCAAAAACAGATAACTAGAAAAAAAAAACAACGAGCGAGAGAACGGAAACAGAAAGTGATAAATAAAAACAGAGGTACGAAAGAAAATTCCAAAGAGGTAGAATGAGAAATGGGGTAGATAACAAGAGAGATAGACACAAAGAGGAAATAACAAAGGGGATATTGTGAGAGAAATGAGTGGAAGTCGAGGGAAAGGAAGAAAGAAAGAAAGAAAGAAAAAAAAGAAAAAAAGAAAGAAAGAAAGAAAGTTAGAAAGAAAGAAAGAAAGAAAGAAAGAAAGAAAGAAAGAAAGAAAGAAAGAAAGAAAGAAAGAAAGAAAGAAAGAAAGAAAGAAAGAAAGAAAGAAAGAAAGAAAGACAGACAGACAGAAAGACTTAAAGACAGACAGAAAGAAAAAAAGAAAGAAAGAAAGAAAGAAAGACAGACAGAAAGACGGAAAGACAGACAGAAAGAAAAAAAGAAAGAAAGAAAGAAAGAAAGAAAGAAGAAAGAAAGAAAGAAAGAAAGAAAGAAAGAAAGAAAGAAAGAAAGAAAGAAAGAAAGAAAATGTAACAGGAAAAGTACATATGTGTTCCCTTTAGAGAACAAGCAATGTATTCGCGTGCTGGTATGCACGTGCTGGTATGCGGTTGCCGTCAGCAACGGCTGGCACGCACTCAAACAGGACAATGAATGAAATAGCACACTTCATGAATGGCTGGTGCAAGATCGGTGCACGGCGGTTTTGACAATCAATTGCTGCTAAACCTGCCCTAGCAGGGCGCCGACACCAACAAAATATACCGGGCGCCCTTAGCCCCTTTTATAATACTCTAATGGTCGGGAGAAAAGGGGTATGGGCGCGCTGTTTTGTTTAAGCACACAATATTCATCATCATCATTGCCCTGTTGTGCCATTATATGTCATATAGGGCTCGCAGTCTATTCCTCTATTATGTTCTATTCTGTACATTTTCTTTGATATTGTGGATAGAATCCACTCCGGCAGCTTCGGTCTCTCAAATCCACGTTCTCCCCGTGTGGGTTCCGGGACCCTATTGTGGTGAAAACAAGAATAGACCCACTGTCTACCCAAAAGAATGTCGTAAGAGTCGACTAATTATGGGCTTTCTTCGAAGTCGGATTGCATCTGCCTGAGAGGCAAGGAACCAGCAATCTGCATACAAATGAGCCAAATCTGTAAAACGGATACACACGCAACACTCAGGTTCTGGAAACACGACTGCAGTCCAGAAATGGATGAACAACCAGAACTTTCCGCCAGAGTTTGAACGCGAAGAAGACGAAATTAAAGTTCATGTTAGGGTTTCTTTAGGGCGTCCTTGCCTTCTTAAACCCTGTATTTCATATTTCAGTGCCTGTTTGGGAATTATCTACTCGTCTCTCCTCAGGGGGTGTCCAAAATAGCGCCTTCTTCCCAGGTTTTTGTTGTTTGTTTTAGTATCCAGAAGCCATGAGTTGTTAACCCTTAGACTCGGTATTATGGATATCGCAAACTTTCGGCCTTGATTCCATTGCAAATACCATAAATCTGGAAGAAATGTGGCTTTCCTGCCTACCCCCGGGAGTGAACCCGGACCCCAAGGAGTTCGTCACCCGGTCCTTCGCAATCCGGTTTAGCCAACTATGCTAGAGAGCCGGGCTCCCAGGTTTATACTGTTTACGCCAGTGGTTGCCCGGGTATTTCTCTTATTTCTTGAATTCATCCCCTTTTATGTTGATCATTCCCCTCAGGTATTTGTTTTTGAACGGAGAGTCCCCGTGGCGGAGCGGCTAGACGCTCGCCGCGGATCGGAAGGTCGTGGGTTTGCTCCCTGGAGGAGCATGACTTTTTTTTCAAAAATGACCTTCACTCCCAGGTCGACCCAGCCTTGAGTGGGTGCCGGGAAGTAGAGGCGGCCGGCGTGATGCTGACCATATCACCCACCTTGTGCCGATTGGTCTATAAAATACAGGTCTAGCCCTATATGCCTATAGGCGTGGAAAAGGGTCCTTTACTTTTTTTACTTACTTGTATTTGTTTTTAAACGCATTTACTTTTCGTTCCCTGTTTTTCAGTGGTTCTCCAACGTTCACTGACATATGCTAAATTGACATAACGTGTCAGAGTTGAAAATATGTAACTTAGTTTAAAAACTATACAATTCAAAGACAAATATTGTTCCGGGCTTTTAAAAATTGCCAATTTTTCGCCAAGACGATTTCCTGCCGATGTGTGCGATAATTTCTTCGTATTTCCTTCACTATCAAAATATGGCACAGGATGTTTTAACACACAGAAACAATCAGCTGATTTTCAAATATTGTGGAGAGGCGTGATCGCCAAAGCCGGTCGGCAAGGTGCTTGATGATGATAAATAACAATCCGCATATAGATCTTCTTTTCAAATAAATGTACTGCGCCTTTTTATTCAGAAACCATGAGTTGTAAAACCTGTGGCTCGGTAATATGGATATCGCAACCCTTCGGCCATGAGTCCATTATAAGTAAAGTAAAGTAAAGATCCCTTTTCACGCCTTTCGGCGCATCGGGCAAATGGGCAGAGCGTCCCATATTTTTACAGACCATCAGCTCTCTGTGGGTAATGTGGTCAGCATTACGCCAGCTGTCTTTACTTTCCCAGGACAGCCCATCGACCTGCGACGTTCCATACCACGACAAAATTCCACGCAGCCTGCAGTGGGTTCCGATCGTTAATCCGGAAGAGATGTGGCTTTTCTGCCTACCCCCGAGAGTGAACCTGGACCACAAGGAGTTCGTCACCCAGCCGCCGCGAAAGTCAGGTTTAGCCAACTTCGCTAGATAGCCGGGCAAATGTACTGCGCCTTAAATGGGTTAACAGGACACAGGACATATCATGGAAGCACGGGCGATCGGTGTAGCGCTGACCACGTCAGATAGCCAATGCCGATTGGTTTCCGCTGTTGCTGCTACTATTTTGCCCCCCTGCGCTTTATTAGTTGGTTAAACCAGCCTGCGCGGCGACCGGGTGACAAACCTCTTGTGGTCCGAGTTCGCGCTCGGCGGTAGGCAGAAAAGCCACATATATCTCAGATTTACGGTATCTATCACGGAATCAAGGCACCAAAGTTGCAATATCTATAGCACCGAGCCCCAAAGGGTTTGTAACTCAAGGTTTCTGGATCAACGTGTAGGTTCCAGGGGCCGTATTTTAGGGATAACAAGAACAGACCCACTGCCTACCCAAAAGCATGTCGTAAGAGTCGACTAATTAGGATCTTCTTTCCAAGTCGGAGTGCCTGAGAGTCATGAAACCAACAGTCTACATACAAATTAGTCAGATCTGTCAAACGGATGCACACGCAACACTCAGGTTCTAGAACAGGACTGCAGTCCAGAAGTGGACGAACAACCAGAACTGTCCGCCGGAGTTTACAGCCGGTAAACACGAAGAAGAATATTTTTTTAAATACTACTACTACTACTTCTACCAACAACTCGTCGTCCATCTTTTCCACGATCAACGTTCATTATGCATCTATTCCAGCACAGGTCACATACAGAACGGTGCGACTGCATCTCATCTTCGCTCTACAGTCTGTCGAGCATTGGAACTAGCAAAAGCAAACCACGCTGTCTCTAAATTAAAAATCCAGAATAAAAACGAATTTGTGTTCCCAACATCAACCAACCACACATTTTATCAACACAACAACGATAAGCTCCTTGTAATCCCACAGCGCAGGTCGCACCTCAGCAGGGGGGACATAGTTTGTGGACAATGAGACCATTCAGTGTGATACCGCAACAGTTTGTTTGTGTACATGGGTGCTTCCGCGCACTGGCGCCAGAACATAAGAGCTGGTTTGCTCGGCTCTCAGCGTAGTTTGCTAAACCGGATTGCGCGGTCTTCGACAAATACTAAATGTAAGTAGAAAAGACAGCACCAGAAACGACGATATCATGCACGAGTTGGGACGGAACCAGTACGAAACTATATTCAGCAGATCAAATGGTTTGTGTCCAGACTACAATCAGACAGTGCACTCCACAGGGCGGCACGGTCACTTGGACACAAGATCAGTAAACCAGAGGTCGAAGACGCTAGCGACAGATAGATGTAATATATGGCCGTAAATATTAGTATCTATGCAGTACATACCGAGGCTCGCACCCAATCTATCTTTAAAACCTGAACCTGAAAAGAAGAATAGGACCAGATGCGGAACAGCAGCAGCAGCAGAAGAAGAAGAAGGAGAAGAAGAAGAAAAAGGAGAAGAAGAAGAAGAAGAAGAAGAAGAAGAAGAAGAAGAAGAAGAAGAAGAAGAAGAAGAAGAAGAAGAAGAAGAAGAAGAAGAAGAAGAAAAATCGCTACGACTCTTTCCGGCATTGATAGGTTATCATTTTATGCCTCATGACAGGATATAACAGACTTAACACAGGTTGTGTATAGCTAGTTCGTCACTGTGCCCTAAGGGAGCGGTGCGTGCAAACTGCAGAACATATCCTGTAAGAATCTCCCTTGCACAGCACACCAAGAATGGAATAATGTCCCAATGAGTCAGCAACATTCTCTAAGTTGTATGGAACTAAAAGGAAACTTGAAAGAAAGAAAAAAAACATTCAAATTAATCCCAAGATGAAGCAACCCTAGTACTGTTGTTCTAAAACCGTGAATGTTTTGTGATAGCAGCTCTGGTACTGTTGTTCTAAAACCATGAATGTAATGCGTAAGCAGCTGTGGTACTGTTGTTCTAAAACCACAATAACATTCGTTCTTCCTTTCTATAAGCTGTCCACTGTGGGAATCGAACCCTTGTGCTCGAGGATTAGGAGACTATATCGTCAAAACATTCACTAACATCTAAGCCACACAGAAGCCCTCGTGATCATCCTCTTACATTCTAAGCACTCCCTATCTGTAAACTCCAACAGAATGTTCTGTCTGTTCGTCCACTTCTGGACTTTTGTTCCAGAACCTGAGTTTCGTATGCATATCCATTTTACACATCTGGTTTATCTGTAAGCAGACAGTAGGTTCCTCGCCTCAAAAGCAGATGCATTCCGACTTTGAAGGAAAGCCTCTAATTAGTCAACGTTTACAACATGTTTGTGGGGTTGGTGGAGGGGGGGGGGCAGTGGGTTTAACCCCCCGAACCCCCCCCCCCCCCCCCCGTACCTCGGAACAAACAAAAAACAGAGCGAGGTGGTCCATTTTATTTCTCAGAGTTTAATTCAATATGGTTCCATCTTACTCCACAGAAAAAAAAAAAAAAGCCAGTCCAAAAACAGCGCAAAACTCAACAGCTGTGGCGACAACCCCCTGGAGATTCTTCAAAACTGCACAAATAACAAAATCTGAAGACCCCACGACCTTCGCGATACGAGGCCTTCTGTTGATTCAGTTCACCAAGGTAATAAGACGATCGACTCGATCATACGATCGTGTATTACTCCAGCACCGGCTTTGATTTTCATGTGTTTGAAATTTGGCGCTGACGTTTTGCAACAGGTAAAAACTGAAAACAACACCGCCCGCACAATGGTTGAAAATAACACGGACGTTCTATTTCACGTGTCGTAATGATAGACAAGGACGCCAGCTAGGGTTTGGGTGGAGGCAATTGCGTTATTTCTTCTTCTTCTGTTATTGCTTCTTCTTTTATTATTTCTTTTTCTGTTACTGTTTCTTCTTCTGTTATTTCTTCTTCTTCTTTTCTTATTTCTTCTTCTGTTATTTCTTCTTCTGTTATTGCTTCTTCTTTTTGTTATTGTTTCTTGTTCATCTGTAATTCTTTTCTTCTTCTTCTGCAATGTTTCTACGCTCGTGTGTGAAAGGGAAGAAGGAGGGGGTGTCGGGTCATCAGTTGGCAACTTACAGCATGGAGCTAAAGGGAGGAGGGGAAAGAGAAGGAGAGAGGAAAAGGGGAAAGAAGAAAGGGGAAGAGGAGGAGCTGGTGGTGGTAGACAAAAAGTATTACTCTGTTCTGCATATGTTAGACACCCCATGAGGAATTCAGCATTGGTTTCACCACAAATCTTCTGTGTCCGCAAAATCGTATAATCCGGATCATTAGGCCAAACCGAACGCAAAGAAAAAAGAAAGAAATCGTTGAATAAATGACACTAATTCTGTAGAACAAACGTGTAACAAGTGACACCACACCATAAGAGCCTTAGACTTATTCAATATCGTATTTGTAACAACACAGTGCCATATGTGGACTTTGGCAACAAAGACCAAAATCAAAATCGTAACAGAAATAAGGAGTCTGCAGCGAATCATAAATAAAACTCGAAAAAACAGAATCTGAAATGACAATATAAGGAAAGAAGTTAGGAACACAGTTTATTGCAAGGCATATTTCGCTGTATCTCATCAGGCGCGTTACTACAGAGTAGCATCAACATATAATAAAGCACAAAACTAAATAAATCCAATTGAAATGCGAATAGTTTCTTCCGATACATCGTGTGTGTTTTATGGCCGCCGGAAGCTCACCGTAGTTGGGAAAGAAGTTGGGAGGGATCCAATTCTAAACTATATCAAGATCAAGACAAAACAGATTAAAATGGTCTGGAAATGTGTGAAGGCTGCCACCAGACGGTGCATCAAAGAAAGCAGAACTAAAAGTGGACAACGCGAGCGATGGATAGATGAAACTGACGAGGCCGTAAATACTAGCACCTGCCCAGCACATACCTAGGCTCTTAACAGATGCCTCTTCAAAACCTGACGTTGAAAGGCAATAAAGGACTCGAGACAGAGGGGAGAAGAAGAAAAAGAAGAAAAAAAGAAGAAAGAAGAAGAAGAAGAAAAAAAAAAAGAAGAAAAAGAAGAAGAAGAAGAAGTAGACGAAGAAAGGCACTGACCTAATGCACACCTGTGAAAAAGAAAATATTGCTCTGGACACATGATTAATATACTCTGTTAACATACAACAGTGGACACATGATTAATATACTCTGTTAACATACAACAGTGGACACATGATTAATATACTCTGTTAACATACAACAACAGTGGACACATGATTAATATACTCTGTTAACATACAACAGTGGACACATGATTAATATACTTTGTTAACATACAAGAACAGTGGACACATGATTAATATACTCTGTTAACATACAACAACAGTGGACACATGATTAATATACTCTGTTAACATACAACAGTGGACACATGATTAATATACTCTGTTAACATACAACAGTGGACACATGATTAATATACTCTGTTAACATACAACAACAGTGGACACATGATTAATATACTCTGTTAACATACAACAGTGGACACATGATTAATATACTTTGTTAACATACAAGAACAGTGGACACATGATTAATATACTCTGTTAACATACAACAACAGTGGACACATGATTAATATACTCTGTTAACATACAACACATGATTAATATACTCGACACATATATAAACATCCCTTAACATTTGCTAACTGCTAAATAGCAAATCAATAATGGGTACTTCCCTAATACATGTCTGTTAACACACAACAGTGGACCAGTCATTACCGCACATATGTTAACACCGCTGTGGAAACATCCCTCATACACACATACAGCTTATATTTCAAGCACCACATACAACATCCCTAAAAATCTGACAACTGCTAAACAACAAATATACATCTGTGAACTAAGAACCATATCCCAGCACTCTGGACATTCCCATAAGCGCTCCGATCTTATTTTCAGTAGCAGCGCAGTCACGAGTAGTAGACCGCCTGGCCTTCCCTTTGAGCGTTAGCTGGATCCTCTGATCCCTACTGCACCATTTCTCTAGACCAGGAAGATGTATGAGTGCCTCCTCACTGTTCAGGGGCTCCCAGGGAGCCTTGACATGATCTAGTTTGTCATGCATCAATTAGCCACCCACTGATGCAGAACCGGACAATCTGTCTGTTCGTTTCCCAAAACACATTTTAACACTGGAAACCTGAAGCATTCAGACGACTTAATAACCGTTGTTTTTGTTAACAGACAAAACAGCGTGGAGCAATCAGCTTCGCGAATCACACCCTAAAACAGGAGAGCAACAATGTGGATTTGTCAATGAAAAGGATGAAAATAAATCTATATACATAGTAGAAGGCGTGGTGGTACCAGGCAGGTACAACACGACCAACACGAAGATCGGCATAGGATACAATTGACTCCTTGAATGCGAAAGTATACTAGGCGAGAGACAGGGTTACTTTCAGGCCGACCGTGATGAGAGCGACGTTCTGCAAAAGATCTGCTATTCTATGGCAAGAGTGGAAAACGTCGGGTCCGCGAAATCGTCCGCGAATCGTTTGCTCCGGCGCTCATGACTGCCCAAATCAAACCTGGACAAACAGCTGCACGTAACATCACCAATACGTTAACATCATAAGCCTACGCGACGAGAAGTAGTTCCAGCCTTGCTCGTGCAGATGCTGATGCCTTTTTTATTAAGGAGGAGGGGGAGAGATAGAGAGGGGGAGATATGGAGAGAGAGACAGAGAGAGATAGAGAAAGAGAGAGAGAGACAAAGAGACAGACAGAAGAGAAGAGACAAGTTGTCCCCTAACCTGAATGTTGTAAAATTGCAAATAATTATGAGTGTTTCCTACGAATTCCCAGTGCTTCCACATGTGAAGCGAGCAACCAAGTCTACATTTAAAATAAGCCAGAACTGTAAAAAAAGATGTGCGCGCAAAACTTCAAGTTCTGGAACAAGACCAATGTCCAGAAGTGGGCGAACAACCAGAACTTTCCACACGAGTTGACAGCCGCTGAACGCTAAGAAGCAGTAGTTCTGGTCTCACATTAACAAAGGGCCTTTTTGTTGCCGGCGAGAAGGCATCACCAGACATTAGGTACCAGGTTCACACGTGTCTACAGATTAATCAGCACTCGACAGATATTGTGGTCAACATCAGGCCGGTCGCCTTTACTTCAAGGGGCATTTCCTGGTACTCGCTTTAGACAGGATATACAGGAAGGGAAAAAATAATACCCACAGACAAAAACTCTCGCTTCAAAATAACATCAAATAATGAAGAAACTGAAAATGTTACGAACTTAAATTTGGGCCGTATCAAGCGCCACGGCGGGCTGAGAAAACAAAATAACAAATAACAAAGAGGGGACAGGAGCTGACAAGCACGAAGATAGGCACGGGATATGTGAGTGACACTTTAGGTAGGAAAGGGCACAAGGCGGGAGAGATGGCAGACCGAATTTCTTTCGGCTGGCTGTGATGACAGCGACGTTCTTCGGAGGATCTGCGACACGATGATGGTGAAACCTGAAAGCCACATCGCAACAGCTTACACATAGATTTCTCACTAATCCACTGACTGTCCATGATGTTCTCATCTATCTATAAACCCCACGTCTACATCTTTCACATAGATTTCTCACTAATCCACTGACTGTCCACGATGTTCTCATCACTCTATAAATCGTATCTCGACCTCTTCCACAAACATTTCTCACTAATCCACTGACTGTCCATGATGTTCCCATCACTCTATAAAATCGTATCTCGACCTCTTCCACAAACATTTCTCACTAATCCACTGACTGTCCATGATGTTCTCATCCCTCTATAAAACTCCATCTCTACCTCTTTCACATACATTTCTCACTAATCCACTGACAGTCTATGATTTTCTCATCCCTTTATAAAACCTCATCTCTAACTCTTTCACATACATTTCTCACTAATCCACTGACAGTCTATGATTTTCTCATCCCTCTATAAAACCCCATCTCCAACTCTTTCACATACATTTCTCACTAATCCACTGACAGTCTATGATGTTCTCATCCCTTTATAAAACCCCATCTCTACATCTTATACAGACATTTCTCACTAATCCACTGACAGTCTATGATTTTCTCATCCCTCTATAAAACCCCATCTCCAACTCTTTCACATACATTTCTCACTAATCCACTGACATTCTATGATGTTCTCGTCCCTTTATAAAACCCCATCTCTACATCTTATACAGACATTTCTCACTGATCCACTGAATGTCCATGATGTTCTCATCGATCTATAAAACCCCACGTCTACATCTTCCACATACATTTCTAACTAATCAGTTGACTGCAAAGGTGTGATCACATTCACATGAAAATCGCATCATTGAGTGCGTTACTTTCCTCTTTTTTGTTCACGGATGTGACTGTTGTTGGCAACTAAAGTGCAGAGAGACTGGGCGGGCACTGCCATGACAGCAGCAGATGGTCAGCCTACGGATGGCACCGACATTATTAATAATATAAACATAGAAACAGGACGAAGAGAGAGAGACCTTAGATACCGTGCACAATGGCTTGAATCATTACAGAAGTCCACTGTTCGTGGAGTCACCTTTATTTTTGTTCCGGGGCACGCAGGCGTCGATGGAAATGAAAGAGCTGACAGGTTGGCTGGATCCGCTATCACTGCCGACGGTCAGCCTATGGATCATGCTGATATTATCAATGCCCTCAGAGAAATGGGAAGGATAGAGGACTTTGGTGGCAGTGAATCCACATCACTCGCCAGAATGGCAGACTTGGGAATTAAGATCGGCACAGCAAAAAACGAGACGCACACCAGCTACGCCAGAAGACTTGTTAATCAACATAGAACTGGTACTATTAGCCATCGGACGTTGGGGTTCATACTGAGGGGAGGATCTGAGCACCTATGGACATGTCCGGAGTGCAATGAGGATAACCCAACTAACTAACTAAGATACCGTGCGTCAACAATGTTGCTAAAAATGCCAGAACTGGGGGAAAACTGGCAGAACCAGAGAGGAGAGGCAAACCAGGCGTACGAGAAGCCTTGTCGACTGACTGAGAACTGGTACTATTATACTGTGGACACAGAAGGTCATGTTGAGCAGGAAAGCAGAACCACCATGGGCGTGACCGTAATGCTGTGAGGATAAATCAACTCACACGCATACCAAAACTCTTGTACGCGTGTTTCCAAACGCACAGAAAAACGAGGACAATGATAAACCGGAGTTTACGAAAGAATGTCGTGATAAAAGTGAGTAATGGCTGAAAAATGCTGGTTGAAGGTCAGAATGAGTACCGTACGCGCAGATGTCGTTTATGTGCGATAATCCGCAGCACAGCCTGTGTGGTTTATGTGTGTCAGCTATGCATTATACAGAGGCGCGCGCGCATATACACGCACACACACGTGCGCTCACGCACGTAGGCACATAATCAGTATGGTGATTACAAGGCAAGGGGAGGGGCACACAAGAAGTAATATAAAAGTGCTGTTACATGAGATACATTTCTTCTTTTTTTTTCTATTCGTTATCATAATCATCATCATCACGTTCCGTTAATTCTTTTACTTCTTATTCTTCTGTTTTCTTCTTCTATTATTTCTACTTCTTAAATTTTTTTCTACTTCTTTTTATATTATTTCTTCTATTTGTCTTCTTTGTGTTATTTCTTTGTCCTCCTGTTATTTCTTCTTCTTCTGTTATTGCTTCTTGTTCATCTGTTATTTATTTTCTTTTTTTTTTTCTGTTATTTCTTCAACCTTTTCTTCTTATTCTGCAAGTTTCCTACGCTTGTGCGTGTATGTGTGAGTGTGTGTGTGCTGTAATTCCACATCATTCTCACTAATCCGCTCATTATCCGTGCTCTTATCACTCTATAAAACAAACACACAGGGTGTGTGCTTTTTTTTGTCTTTCTATTTAAAATGCATGTACTTTTGTTCTTTGCTTTCACCAGCTGTAAACTTCGGGTGAGAGTTCCTATCGTTCGTCCGCTTCAGGACTGCAGTGTTGTATCCGTTTTACATATTTGACTTATTTGCATGCAGACTGTTAATTCCTGGCCTCTCAGGCAGGTGCAGTGCGACTTCGAAGGAAGCTCCCAATTATTCGATTCTTACGACACGCTTTTGGGTAAACATTGGGTCTGTTGTAGTTCTCCCTATAACAGGGCCCCGGAAGCCACACAGGGAGTGCCGGTACTCACCGGAAAGTTTCTATCAAATCAAAGCAGAGCCAAAACACTTTTCTTTCGTGGTCACCGGCTGTAAACTTGGGGTGGGGGGTGTTTCAGTTGTTCGTCTACTTCTGGACTCTGAAAGGGGGGGGGGGGGGGGGGGTGTTTCAGTTGTTCGTCTACTTCTGGACTCTGAGGGGGGGGGGGGGGGGGTGGGGGGGGGGGGGGGGGGGGGGGGGGGGGGGTGTGTTTCAGTTGTTCGTCTACTTCTTGACTCTGGCTTCAGACTTGTTGCAGAATTTGAGTTCTGCGTTGCAAACTCGTTTTACAAATCTAGTTAATTAGTATGCACACTGTTGGTTTCTCGTCTCTCACGCGGGTGCATCCCGACTTCAAAGGAATTAAAGACACCAAACAAATGATTACTTAAATGGTGTCGGTAAAATGGTGTCGGACGGTGTACGGTCACGAACAAACAAAACGTTTAAATATATATATACATATATGTGTGTGTGGGGGGGGGGGTGGGGGAGCTATGCAGAGGCTGGCGCGCATACACGCAGCTACACGTGCGCTCATGCAAGCAACAACAAAAATGGCTACAAACTGTCAAGAATGTGTAATCTGCGGCTAGCCATCTGCTCACTATAAATAAAATTAACGAGTTTACAATGGCGTGCTACGTTGTGCCTGGTTTATGCTAAGCTCCGAACAGCCCTACTGCGACCTGGCTAGCGGTAGCTCTGTCACGCTATATTTACGCATTGTTGATTAATAGAGTCCCAGGCCAACTGTACTTTTCCTAGTTTTATCTGAAGTAATCCCACTCTCGCGATCCCTGGGCGGTCGACTGCGATTCCGAACGTAGTGGGGTTCAAATTTGAGCGGAACAGGAATTACTTTTTATTAAATGACTTTTGCTCCCAGTTCGAGCCAGTCTTTCAAGGTTACCAGGTAAAATCCTGCGATGGAAAAGCGGTCGGTGCGATGCTGACTACACCACCCTCCGAGTGCGAATTAGTCTAGAAATAAAATACAGGTTTATCAATATATAGTATAGGTCCCTTTATCACTCCTTTAGGCGTATTGTGAATATAGGGCTAGACATATTTTTATAGACCCATGAGCATTTGGTGGGCCATGTGATCAGCGTCACGCCGGCCGACTTTACTTCCCATGACTGCACCGGTGCCTACTTAAAGGTGGGTCAACGTAAGAGTCAAGGTCATTTCTGATGAAAATATTTTTTTAAAAGTCCGGCTCCGTCAAAACGCACACACACACACGATCTTCCGATCCGCAGGCGGCAACTCCCTCTAGCAACATATGCCCAACACTTTATAAATTTACTTATAATCCAGCAATCTCCTTGTGAGATGCAATTTTTCTTTATTTTGAAGCCCCAACCTGGCTCTTGCCAGGGGCCGCAATATAGCCCGGCCATAAATATGGTCTAATGGCTGTACCCGGTTTCTGGGACCTCTCCACTGGTGATCCTTATCCACACGGTGGCACTTTGTGTCATATGGTGTTTAGCGCTTGTGTGATGTCCTGGTGGGGTAAAAATCTACTACTACTACTAGTACTAAATTCCTTTACTTTTTAACCTGACCCAACTCGCAGTGGAGATAAGGTTTTTCTGAAGACGTCGAATATTATCATGAAAGTCAAATTTTTTTTTATTTATTTAAAGGGGGAAATGGAAAAAAAAAGGGGGGGGGGGTGTTTTAAGGAACGGTCTCGACACTTGGTGACAGGTGGCAAAGAAACAAATGAGGAAAGGTGAGAGAAAGGTGAGACATATAGATATTACCTGGATGATTTGGTCGTATGGATAGGTCGAGAAAATAGCACGGGCCTGATCTTCGCTGACAGTGATGTTATCACTCTATAAAACAACATCCGTGCTGACTGTGGAGTTATCATTCTTTTCAACAACAAAATATCCTTGCTGTTTGTGGAGTTATCATTCTAAAGGTAAAGGTGAAGTCGGGAGATGTCAACCAGCGTCATTGCACACGGTTATAAACCTTAAGTGCTCTGCCACTAGTAAGGACAGCTGATAAGAATTGTCCGCCTGTGTCGCCGTTCGCAAGTAACTCCGTAGCTACAGCGACGTTCCTCCATTTACCCTAGAGGGCAACTCTGGTACCCATTTCCTAGAGGCTGGTTGAACCCCGGGAACCGCCCGGTTTCAAACACCGACCGTGGGCTGCAGCGAGTCGCAGCTGGATTTGAAAGCGAGCTTCCTATCGACTGCGCTAACACGGCCCCCAGTTATAATTCTATACAACCACATGCTTGCTTACTGTGGAGTTATTCTACAAAACAAAATCTTTGCTGTCTGTGCTGTTATCATTCTATACAACCACATCCTCGCTGTCTATGGTGTTATCATTCTATAAAACAACATTCTTGCTGACTGTGGAGTTGTCAATCTATAAAACAACATCCTTGCTGACTGTGGAGTTGTCATTCTAAAAAGCAACATCCTTGCTGACTGTGGTGTTATCATTCTATAAAACCACACCACTGCAGATGGTGGTGTTGTCATTCTATAAAACAACATATTTGCTGTCTGTGGTGTTATCTTTGCTGACTGTGGTGTTATCATTCTATAAAACAACATCCTTGCTGACTGTGGTGTTGTCATTCTATAAAACAACATCCTTGCTGACTGTGGTGTTATCATTCTATAAAACCACATCTGTGTTGACTGTGGTGTTATCATTCTATATAACCACATATCTGCTGACTGTGGTGTTATCATTCTATATAACCACATATCTGCTGACTGTGGTGTTATCATTCTATAAAACCACATCTGTGTTGACTGTGGTGTTATCATTCTATATAACCACATATCTGCTGACTGTGGTGTTCTCATTCTATATAACCACATCTGTGTTGACTGTGGTGTTCTCATTCTATAAAACCACATCTCTGCTGACTGTGGTGTTATCATTCTATAAAACCACATCTGTGTTGACTGTGGTGTTATCATTCTATATAACCACATATCTGCTGACTGTGGTGTTATCATTCTATATAACCACATATCTGCTGACTGTGGTGTTATCATTCTATAAAACCACATCTGTGTTGACTGTGGTGTTATCATTCTATATAACCACATATCTGCTGACTGTGGTGTTCTCATTCTATATAACCACATCTGTGTTGACTGTGGTGTTCTCATTCTATAAAACCACATCTCTGCTGACTGTGGTGTTCTAATTCTATAAAACCACATCTGTGTTGACTGTGGTGTTCTCATTCTATATAACCACATCTCTGCTGACCGACTGCCCGTGGTGTTTTCATATTTCTTTAAAACCACAATTCGGCTGCGCGTAAACACAAAGTTACCATAAAACAGAAAGACTCTGACGTAGGGCCTTCGGTAACACTCCGCTTACATGAATGCAGGTGAATATTCATATATGCGCGGAGTGATATTTCAATACTGGGATTATCATATGCACCTTTTTTTCCCTAGGTTCTCTGCCAACTGGAGTGTTCCCTTTTCCTGTATGTTTTCATCCGTCCGTGATGCGATTACGGAAGCTTTAATGAAAAACAGATCTCGTTTCTGGATCTACAAGGTAATGGGTTAAATATACCGCTCCTCACAGGAATAAACCTGCAGAAATTTTAGCATGCCATTTTTCTCCCTGGGTGAAGGAGGATGCAGGGGGTCTAGTTAAGTGGGTGTAGAAGTTAAATAAGTGTTGGTTGTTGTTGGAAAGGTGGTGGTGGTGGTGGTCGGTGGTGAGA
Source organism: Candidula unifasciata (assembly GCA_905116865.2). Lineage (NCBI taxonomy): Eukaryota > Metazoa > Mollusca > Gastropoda > Stylommatophora > Geomitridae > Candidula > Candidula unifasciata. Next base: position 88,632 of record CAJHNH020003746.1, read on the forward strand.
TAAATGATGGAAAGGTGGGATAGACTAGTTTGTGTGCTGTGAGAAAAAGAATGAGAGCGCGTCAGATAGAAAGAACGAGAAAGAGAGAGAGAGAGAGAGAGAGAGAGAGAGAGAGAGAGAGAGAGAGAGAGAGAGAGAGAGAGAGAGAGAGTCAGAAAATGAAAGACTCGAGTTTTGCGTACACTCCATTTTACAGAGCTGCTTGCTTGCATGCAGACTGCTGGCTCCTCGTTTTTCAGACAGAAGCATTGCTACTTCACACACAAAAACTGCAATCGGTCTTTTTTTACGACATGTTTTTACGAGCAGCGGGTCTATTACCCCCCCCCCCCTTTTTTTTCTAATGGGGACTAGAATTAACATCTGATTTTACAAGTTCAAAAAAGTAGCTTTACAACTATCTATCTACAGCCTCCAAAAGTTAAACTTTACAACTATCTATCTACAGCCTCCAAAAGTTAAACTTTACAACTATCTATCTACAGCCTCCAAAGGTTAAACTTTACAACTATCTATCTACAGTCTCCAAAAGTTAAACTTTACAACTATCTATCTACAGCCTCCAAAAGTTAAACTTTACAACTATCTATCTACAGCCTCCAAAAGTTAAACTTTACAACTATCTATCTACAGCCTTCAAAAGTTAAACTTTACAACTATCTTTCTACAGCCTCCAAACGTTAAACTTAACAACTACCTATCTACAGCCTCCAAAAGTTAAACTTTACAACTATCTATCTACAGCCTCCAAAAGTTAAACTTTACAACCATCTATCTACAGCCTCCAAAAGTTAAACTTTACAACTATCTATCTACAGCCTCCAAAAGTTAAACTTTACAACTATCTATCTATAGCCTCCAAAAGTGAAACTTTACAACTATCTATCTACAGCCTCCAAAAGTGAAACTTTACATCTACCTACAGGTTCCAAATGTAGCTTATACATTAACTTTATACAACACCATACACTAACTAATGAAAGATTCCAAAAGTGTCTACACATATTGTTTTTCAGCTTGGAGTTCGCACTTGAAGAGACGGTTGACGCGTTGTGTTTTGGGTTACGCTAGCTTTGGGAGAGAACTAAACAAACTCCAGCGGAGCAAGAGGTGAAGAGAAGACGCTGGCGGTGGATAAGACAAACGTTAAGAGAACCAGAGAACAATATAACTAGAATGTCTTTGCACTGGAACCCACAGAGACAAAAGAAATAAAGACTAAAACATACACGGAGAAGGGAGCTAGAAAGTGAAGTTAAAAAGATATGGAGAGGACATGAGGAGAGAGCTGCATGCAATAGCGTGAGTTGGTTGAGCGCCCATGCTCCACTTAGGGATTGAAAAGGCAGAAGAAGAAGAAGTCCTATGATATCTTCACCTCTGGGCCCAAGACATCGATTTTCTGTCAATCCTTCAATTTCCTGAGTTGGTTCTCTAATGTGAGGAAAACCAGAACACAGCCTCAGCCTCCTCAACAAGCATATGCTAAGAGTCGACTAATGAGGGTCTTCGTTCAAAGAGTAGTTCTGCCCAACAGAGGCAAGGAACAACCAACTGCACACAAATAAGCCAGTAAAACGGATAAACACGCAAAACTCAGGCCCTAGCTTAAAGCTAAAGCCCAAATGCTTGAACAATCAGGAATTTATTTTCGCTGGAGCTCACAGCCGGTAAAGAAAGAAGATGAGAGGGGGGAAGAAATCTTAATAGATGTATACAGTAAAACCTTGTCAACATGATTTTCAAGCTATAGTTGCATAGTGGGTTCAGGGTGCAATTGTTGAGAAAAACAAGAACATACCCACTGCCTCCCTAACAAGCATGAAGTAAGGAGTCAACTAACTGGGGACTTCCTTCGAAGTCGCGGTGCATCTGCCCGAGCGATAAGGAACAACCAACTACATACAAACAAGCAAGTAAAACGGATGTACACGCAAAACTCGAGCCCTGGCACAAAGCCAAAGGGACGAACAAAAGCACTTTTCGCCATAGCTTACAGCTGGTAAACAAAGAAGAAGAAAATCGACATCATAGCACAGGGAATATCCACAGATGCTTCGTCTCCCGCAGCAAATGTCTGTCCTAGGGTGCAGATGCTAACTGTTCCCGTAGCACAATGATTTTATACATGACGATCTTTTCCTCTCATCCGTCCCTGCTTTCCAGATTCACACTTATTCCTCATCACATTCTTGCTCATGTCATTTCATCTAATCTCGCGTCTTCTGTCGGCAGTCGTTCATATATGGTCTTCAGAATATCTCCCTTGTCCAGTACGAGTCGTCCCGTAGCTCTCGCTTTTGTAGCCAGAAAATCCGCTCTTTCATTCCCTCGCACTCCTGTATATCCACGTAATTCTCTGCAATTTTAGCGTACTGATGCTTAGTATCCACTTATGCCATATTAGTCCATTCTAAACCTTCCGCAGTACCGACTGAAAAAGAAAAAGTGCTTTCACAGCCAATGCATCTTCAAAATCTTGCATTCTCCTTTACGCATTTCGGCCGGAGACTGCTCCCCAACACCGCTCTCTCTATAGGTCACCACGAGGTTTATTAACATGACAAAAACACTTCAGCTTTAACGACAGGGTGTTGTTTATCATGTAGGAGGAGGTAACAGTACGGATATAATATAATTATGTCAACAATTCTCCGCCGACTCTTACATGATACATTTCATGTCTATTTTCTGTTTCTTTTACGGGCCCCCGAAGTCTGGTGGCGTTCACCATACACCCGGTCAAGATTTCATGCTATTTCGTAAACTCAGGGCCCACTATAACCTTACGGTTCTGGGATTTGTGCCTGTGGTGTTATCCGAACAGTGGCCTTTTGGGTCACAGAGTGTTATTCGCTCATAATGCGGCTCAAGTAGGGTTCAACTTACTCGCAAGGGCGTTTAGTGTACAATATTTTATTGCATAATTCATTAATTTGATTACAGTCCGGTAAAAACACCAAAGTCAAGGACACTTTCACGCATTGAGCTTACAGTTGCTAAGCCTAGATCTTTACAACTCAATCAGACTCGATGAGTGACGTGGTTAACATCATTTTACTTTCCATTACATTACCTGGTGCACCGCATCTGACTTGGTCGGGTATCAATAGTATTTTAAAACGTGTCTATTTCTACAAATGTCCCCATTTGGATGTGTCGGCCGAAAGACACAAATATCGCAGCTTTGTTGTCAACATCCATGCACAATGCCGTCACCGAAGAAGAAATCTCAACTAACAACAGAAGTAGAGGATCAATTGTAATTACACCATTAAATAGTATTTTTCAAGATCTATTCCATTATGATGGAAATATTTAATTTGTACGTATAATTATTAATTTTTAAACTTGTTTAATAATATTAAACGCGCCCATATCGACCAGTCTAAAATAGGTTAACTAGGAAATTCCGCCCGGCTCGCTAGCGTAGTTGGCTAAACCGGATTGCGCGGTGACCGGGTGACAAACTCCTTGTGGTCCAGGTTCACGCCCCGGGGTAGGCAGAAAAGCCACATTTCTCGCAGATTTACGGTATTTATCATGGAATTAAAGCCGAAGGGTTGCGATATCCATAATACCGAGCCTAACGGTTAACAACTCATGGCTTCTGGATACTAAAAAATGGAAATTCCTGGTAAGTCTGGTAAGTAAAAGTGGCCGGGTGATATCACATATCGAGTGTCAATTTACGTATTTAAATTTTAAAAATCTGGGACTAAGCCGTATGTCCGATTTATTAAAAAAGGCGTGTAAACTAGGCATTTATTTACTAAATATCAGTAATGAGGTGAAAACACAAAACGTATATCTTACCGTGTTCCACAGAAGTCGACTTAAGTATCCGAAAAGGAATCGGTAGTATCCACAATTATCCAACACACTATGGATACTCTGAGGTTCCGCGTGAAAAAAAAATTACTTGAAACCTCACATGGAAGACAGCTATTTGATAAAATATAACTCCGAAATAATAATCCGATAATTAAAAATAACTGCAATTGGTAATCCGCCTGTATATGATTAAGCCGTTAATTTGGAAAGAATATCGCCGAAGAAGATTTTATGTTTCAATGCACAAAAACTAAAGGCACCATAAGTAAGCCCAAATCTTTAAATTTCGTGTACGAAATTATTCAGTCAGCAGTATTTATCCAGCAGCAGTAAACAAATTCAGAAAGACCTGCAGTTCTGTTCTCTAAATATACAGCAGTATTCTAACCACGGTTATTTTAAAATGATAAATATAACACTCGCCTACCAAATGAGAATCTGTTATCTCAGGAATTATGGTCGCCAGTGCAAATGGCACATTTATATTATTTCCAAAACAGCAAATAATTTAAGTTAGGAGGTTTAATAAAATGCTACGCGATGTTTAGCATGAAGAGAAAACACAGGCACGATATTATTGATAATCACTGCAAGCTAAATCAGAACTTGCGATGGAGAAAAAAAATATCCAAACGACGCAGTTCTGAAACATCCAGTTTTACATTTGAGCTGCAACGTTCATTTTTCTCTTTTTTTGCGTAACCTTAGCTTAGTGCAACACGTTATCGGCGTGTAAATTCTTGTTATCGATAACTAACATTGAACAGTGACGCGTATGTTCAGTTCCTAGAGCACGACTATTGTTTTTGCTGGTCGTATCCATTCACAAAGCAGGAGGTTTTCGCAACACAATTCTCCCAGTGTCATAAAACGAAAAATCTCACAGCAAAGTTAGTCACTGATTCCCTACAGCCAGGCCCGCCGTGAATGGGTTGGCAAAACGGAGTCTCGAATCAGCCTGGCGGAGGGATACAGTCTTGAATACATTATCGGTCATGGTCGAAGATATGAATGAAACGCGCGGCTCGCGCTGGCTGGCACGCTACTGTGTGTGACGTAGCAGTGCGTGCTGGCACACAGGAACTTGATGTGTTTGCTTTTCAAAATTCACAAATCACTCTACTTACCTAAACAGTGCGTCTATTTTCAAACCCTTCCACGAACAGTCAATACAATTTTTTTTTAATATCCTGCAATTAAAACAACATAACGGCTAAGCTCTCCATTTGTTTTTAAGAACTATTTTTTCTCTCTCCACTGAACGAATTGCCTTCTTAGCATATTTCATATGAATGAGTGTCACGTGACATTACCGCATTAATCATGGCGTCGAGTCCCAATTACAAATGTACCTATCGAGTGACCTTTGCGGTTCATGGGTCCTATCTGGCACTCCCTCCTTCCTCGCTTCCAATTTTTTTTTTTTTTATGAGCGAGGGAGAAGTGAAATCTTGAACAAACAATAGTGGTTTTCTTGATAGCGCCTATAATTTGTTAAGGTAATTTATTTAAACTGACTACTTTGTCGCGGGGTCTTATTCGTCTGAGGGGTATACAATAGGAGCCGTGTTGTTGACATGTTTTCCAATGTTATCCTGTAGAATCGCTTACATAGGCTATGGATCGTTTTAACTAGGCTTTTGTCAAGGCTTCTGTGGGAGATTCGTGTCAACGGGTGAACTTGTATCGCTGAATTAATCTCTCTTTCTGTGGTTGTTGATTTGAAGTAATAAATGTCTTCTGTGGAAGGTATGAGATAAATAAATGAGGTTGTTATCGTGTGCCATGCCGATGAGTGTGGGTGGTTAGCGTTCAGGAATGATACAATCCACACCCGAGGATCTCTTCTTCCCAGCATTCACCGGCTGTAAACTCAGACATTTTTGGTTGTTCGTCCACTTGTGGGTTTTAGTCTTTGTCCAGAACGTGAGTTTTGCGTGCGCACCCAGTAACAGATCTGGTTAATTTGTATGAATACTGTTGATTCCTTACCTTTCACTCAAGTGCACTCAGGCTGAAAAAAAAAAGGGGGGGGGGGGGGGGACATACATATTACAACATACTTGTCGGTCGGAGGGGGGGGGGGGAAGAGGTGGGTAAGTGGGTCTATTCCTTTTCCACCAACATCGGACTTTAAGAAAAAAACATTGACTTTCAGATCGACTTAGCCTTCAGTGGGTACCAGGTAGAAACCTGGGAAGTAAAGGCGACCGAAGGACCCCTATTCCGTTGTATCCTTTCGATTTTTAGGTGAAATCCAGCCCAGCACTTTCGGCCTTTTTCTCTATCTATCTATCTATCTATCTATCTATCTATCTATCTATCTATCTATCTATCTATCTATCTATCTATCTATCTATCTATCTATCTATCTATCTATCTATCTATCTATCTGTCTGTCTGTCTGTCTGTCTGTCTGTCTGTCTGTCTGTCTGTCTGTCTGTCTGTCTGTCTGTCTGTCTGTCTGTCTGTCTGTCTGTCTGTCTGTCTGTCTGTCTGTCTGTCTGTCTGTCTGTCTGTCTGTCTGTCTGTCTGTCTGTCTGTCTGTCTGTCTGTCTGTCTGTCTGTCTATCTATCTATCTATCTCAGCAACGTTCGTCTTAGTGTGTCCCTAAGGAGTCCTTGTGTCCCTTTCAATTTGTTTCCCATCTCAGTGCCTGTTGAGCGATTCTCTGTCCACTCCTTACGATGTGCCTATGTCTATATCGTGGCCTTCCCTTTCTGTGTAAATGTTGATATACAACTTTTGTGCTGGCATTTCTCTCATTTCAGCTGTGTTTTCGTCTGTGGCGTATGTGTTGCCAATACGCTTCCTTGCTAAAGGGGTATCGAATTCGATCCTGCAGACGATTTGACAGCAAACCGTCTCGCGTTGATTTCGTTTGTGCTATGGAGAGCCGAACGAATTCACGGCCACCAAAAAAAAAAAAAAATGCTTGAGTTGGTTCTGCCACATCAAGTGGTAAAGCGGTCAACCCTTTTACCCCGCTAATCTAAAGTCGTGGGTTCGTATCGCGGCTGCGTCGTTCAATTTACGAGTATTTCTTTTAGAGAGACGCCTGGGAACCGTCGCCGGAGCTACCGAGTTCATACTTTGTGCGAACCTCTCGGCAGGCGGCTCGTTGTACTACATATAGAGATCAACCCATTTAGGATACACCCGGTGCAACGGCGTCGATCCTCTTACCTCCTACCGCTTATCTTTACCCTTTTTTTTTCTCTCAGTCATTTGTATGATGTGAATAAGTGCCCGAGACAGCAGACTATAGATTTCCGGACTATCCTGATTAGAACATTTTAATACAAACCTGATCTGGAGAAACAGCAGTCAGGGATCTTTAAAAAAAAATAGAACAGTGTACTTTATACAGGACACAAAGTTGTAGGTTACGACAATTTGTTCAATGCTCGGGTAAATGCGGTGAAAAAGGAGAAGAAAAATAAGCGGGAAGAGAGGGGTCCTAATGGAGCAATGATGCGCAATACAAGACTCTTAATGTCTATTAGCCTCTCTTGCTCAAGCCTACCTCACCTTCACGTGGTGGACCCTGTTCTTCCCAGCAATCCAGTTGAAGGTTGGGGTCTCAACCCCCAGCGGGAAACTGGATGGGACAACAAACGAGGTAAAGGCGAAAGACGAATGGATGAGCCTACTCTCCTCGAGTATGATCACAGTCTACCCTAGTAAAACAAGGTGCTGAAGTCGGAGTCAACCAGCCAAGAGGCGCACCACAGCAATCAGGATGCCACGCATACACGCCATGGAAATATGTCTATATCAGCAAAACGTTATGGTGCTCGCCCTGAGATGGACTCTCAGGCAGGAGCAGTGCCAAGCCCTCTGCCTCGAAGAGGTCCAACCCAAATTACTGGAGGTCCTTCTCAAATGTCCTGTGGAGTCAGGGGACGTGAGAATAGAGCATCTGGCCGAACTAAGAAAGGAGTCAAATTAATGCACTGGAATGCAGAGGGGATTACAAATAAAAAGCTAGAGTTAGAAAATATTCTAAATGAGGAACAGATTCAAATATGCTGTCTACAGGAAACCCACCTCACTGAAGACACAGTCTTCAAAATCAGAGGTTATCAGTGCTTCCGATCAGACCGGAAAGGCAGGAAAAAGGGTGGAATATTGACTCTTGTGAGGAACAATATCACTGCCTGCCAGACTGAAGTATATATGGATGGAGCAGAATATCAGATTCTGAAACTACAAACTGGAAATGCAGACTTCTACCTGATCAATTATTACTGCCCAAGTGATCGTCCCCAGGCTTTGGACACAATCCCAGTGGAAGAAAAGATGATTCTATGTGGAGACTTTAACAGCCACTCACAAAGCTGGGGATATGACCATATAGACCAGAGAGGAGAGAAACTGGAGGAGTGGCAGGATGAGAACAGATTTATTCTTATTAATAGGCCAACTGATCCACCCACATTCTACTCGAGGTCGTGGCACGCCACTACTACCCCAGACCTAGCATTTCACTCTCCAGATCTGGAATGGATCATTAAACGAGTTGTTGGAAATCAACTGGGAGGCAGTGACCATCGACCGGTCTTCCTGAATATAGAAAATGAGAAGGTCAGAGAAACTAGTACGCTGCCAAGGTGGAACTACAAGAAGGCTGACTGGACAATGTTCAAGCACCGTACCAGTATACTGCTTGGAAGTCTCAGCGTAGACCAGGATATAAACAAAGTAGTTAAAGAATTTAACAAATGCGTACAGGAGAATCAATACCAAGAGGTGCCCGTAAGCATTATAAGCCATACTGGAGTAATGAGCTAGAAAATTTACATAACGAAGTAGAAACATCCAGAAAGATAGCAGAGACCAGGCCAAACCAAGAACATCACAATAACTACCAGCATGCAAAAGCAAAACTTGTAAGGGCAAAGCTGCAGGTTAAAAGGGAAAGCTGGCAGGAGAAAACAAGGTCGCTGAACTTTGAAAAAGACACAAGAAAGTTATGGAAGCTTGTGAAACAAATTAATGATGAGGACACAGGGTGGAACTCAAAGATCACGCTGCAGAAAGATGGAAACATGGTCACAGGAAAAGAGGCAGCCAACCTATTTGCGGACACTTTTGCTTTAGATAACGACATTGAAATCAGTTCAGAGACAAAACACGAAATTCAAGAAAAGACACAATTTAGAAGTCAGAAAGAAATAACATCAGAGGCGCTAGAGGTGCCAATTACACTTAATGAACTGGAGTTGGCCATTTCAAAGCTGAAAATGCGGAAGTCACCAAGAGCAGATGGTATATCAAACGAAATGATCAGAAACTTAGGAAAAGTAGCCAAAACAAAGCTTTTACAGATATTTAATGCTTGCTGGGCAACAGGGAATGTTCCACAGATCTGGAGAGAGGCAATTATGATACCCATAAAGCCTGGGAAAGACAGTTCTAATGCCTCCAACTACAGACCAATCAGCCTCACAAGTTGTCTCTGTAAAACAATGGAGCGCATCACCAACCTCAGACTACAGTGGTACATTGAAAGTGAAAACATCATTACACCACAGCAGGCGGGCTTTAGAAAGTTCTATTCTACGGAAGACCAGACAACATACCTCTCCCAAGAAATAGAGGAAGCTTTTCAAGATAAGAAACTGGTACTCGCGGCATGGATAGATTTAAGGAAAGCTTTTGATAAGGTTTGGAAGGAGGGGCTTTTGAAGAAATTGAGAAACTATAAAATAAATGGAAAAATGTACAATTGGATTAAAGCATATCTACATAACAGAAGAGCCCGGGTACAGGTAGATGGTTTTAAAAGTAAAAAAGTTCTACTGCGACAAGGCGTCTCTCAAGGTGGTGTCCTGTCGCCCACACTTTTCCTTTTATTTATCAACGATCTGGTTGCTGAGATACCAAATGGAATCAAAATGGCAATGTATGCCGACGACCTGGTACTGTGGTGCACCAATGAACATGCAACGATAGCCACAAAAACACTACAGCGGGCTACAAATGCACTTGAGGCATGGGCCAATAGATGGTGTGTCAGCATCAACACAGACAAATGTAGCACCACACTATACCTCTGAGAGATGATAAAGAGCCCACATACCTAGGAGTCACATTTGATGACAGGTTGACATGGAGAAAACATATCAACAAGGCTGCAACCAAAGCCAGGAGGAAGACAGCAATACTAAGAAAATTAAGTGGAACCACATGGGGAGCAGATGGAAAAATACTCAATAAAGTATACAAGCACAGCATACTTCCACACTTGGAATATGGGTCAACTGCATGGTATTCAGCATCTAGTACCACATTAAAGGAGTTAGACAAAGTGCAAAATCAAGCGCTCAGAGTCATCACAGGAGGGATGAAATCAACCCCCATATTAGAAATGGAGAAAGCTGGGAAAACACAGGCACTGAGAGAACGCAGAGATACAAAGTTGCAAATACAAGCTGAAAAGTTCCTCAGTATGCCAGATCACCCGATGGAAAATAGATTTAAGAACCTAGCCTTGGGACGGTTAAAAAGAAGCAGCTTTATACACCAAGCAAAAAGAATATGTAGACAAACTCCTGACCTTCCAGAAATTGGTTGCCCACTTAAAAGTATTCCGGAACAAACCCCATGGAGAGAAAAATGTAAACTAACGGTACAAATCCAGACAAATGTGAAAGGGATATTTGACAAGAAAGAGCAAGATAGTGTACAACGCAAAATGGCCACCCTCAGTTATATTGATGAAGAATACCCACAAGAACAATGGGTCAGAGTCTATACAGATGGGTCCGCAGAAAGTGCAGTTAGAAATGGTGGTGCTGGAGTGTACATCGAATTCCCAGATGGTACTAGGGATAAGTCCAGCGTACCAACCGGGAAGTACTGCCATAACTACGATGCAGAAACCCAGGCTATTAAGATAGCCACATAAAAACTGCTAAATACCAACCTTGGCTCACAGTATGTGGTAATGCTTACAGATGCTAAATCAGTACTTGAAGCACTCCAGTCTAGGAAACTACCAGAATTGCAAACACTGCTGACACAACTCAGCGTTCAGCGAAGAGTCGTAATGCAGTGGATACCGTCTCATTGTGGAGTGCCTGGAAATGAGAAAGCTGATCAACTGGCAGGGGAAGGTGCGAAAAAAGAGCAGCCAGATGTACCAGTCACATACCACCGAAAGAAAAGAATAATTAAATCGATCAGGAAACCACCAGCCCCAGCACAAGACGACTATTTTATTATGGACAGACCAGAACAAGTCATTATCTTCCGCCTCAGAACAGGGCACAACCGATTACGTAACCACATGTACACAAAATTCAAGATAGGTGTATCAGCCATGTGCACCTGTGGAAATGTGCCCCAGACCGCAGAGCATGTACTCCAGGACTGCACCGATTTTGACACATTAAGGCAAACCTTTTGGCCAGAAAGAACAACAGTGGAACGAAAACTCTATGAACCACTGAATGAACTAACAACGACAGTGAAATTTATACAAGAGACAAAACTGCTGATATAGATAACTTATTTCAGGCGAACGAAAGAAGAAGAAGAAGAAGAAGAAGCGGGAAGAGGAAGGAGGAAAGAAAAAAGATAACGAAGAAAAAGAAGAGCAAAGAAGAAGAAGGGGGTTGGGGGGGGGGAGAAGAAAAGCAGGAGAAATAGTGAAAGTTAACCAACCAACCAACCTCTCCCCCCCCCCCCTCCCCCCTAATTCTTTTCCCTTTCCCATTGCCGCCTAATCCCTCGAACCAATCCTGGTCCACCAGGACTCTCAATCATTGCACGAGAGGGGGCGGGTCTATTGCATTGAATTGGCAGATAAGAAAGGTTAACTTTGAATGGGCCAGATAACATCTGGACTGTCACGGATGGTTTAGAGAAAGTAGGTCATCGAGAAGTCTCCGTGAAAGATAGTGATGTTTTTTTTTTTTGGTCAATTGACTGTCTCGTGGGTATTTGTGTGAGTGTGTGTGTGTGTGTGTGTGGGTGTGTGTGTCTGTTTGGGTGTGTGTGTGTGTGAGAGTAAGCATGTGTTTGTGTGTGTGTGTGTGTGTGTGTGTGTGTGTGTGAATGGCGTGTGTGTGTCCTTTTTGTGTGAGTGTGTATGTGTGCGTTAGCACGCGCGAGAGTGTGTGTGTTGTTGTTGCTAGTGTTTGTTATTTAGGATTATGGGATTATATAAAAGTAATCTAAGCTCTCATTGGGGAAACAAAGGCGGATGAAGGAAGAGGAGGGGATTGATTAAAAAAACAGAGAGAGTAAAGGAAGGAGAAGAACTGGGGGGGGGGGGTCCTTTCCACCTAGCAACGGATTCTGTGTGTATGTGTGGGGGGGTGGGGGTGCGTATGTGTGTGTGTGGGGGGGGGTGTCTCATCTCTTTAGCTACCTCGAACCCAACCCTCCCCCCCCCCACCCCGCTTCCCATTTTCACAGGAAGAAAAGTCTTAGGTCATATTCACGTTTCCCAGCCCATCTATTCACTGGTTGACCTTTCATTCATGCTTTCTCAGACTGTTCTACATCAGAGGGGTGTCACGTTGTCGTGCCTCCAATTACATCAGCGCCGACGTTGCGCTTTCATCAGCCATTTCTAATAGCCCATTTATTTTTCTTTAAAATAAAAATGCATTTATTTAGCAAATGAATTAAACTGTAGTTCAATTTGTGTATTATTTTACTCTATAACAATTGTTACCACTGACCGGCCACGCCGCCTCACAAAAACGGGGATTCTCGTTTGAGCTATAAGGCCTTATAGCTGGAGATGGCCGTGCTTTAGTATACTAGATTATGACAAGCACAAACGAACACAATTTCACAGTTGCCGGACGCCCCCATGAAACTTACGTGAGTACCTTCCTGGCTGAAAATCACTGTTCTAGGTAATGGTTTGGAGTGTACAGCTATGGAAGGAATGCTGTCTGAAAGATGGATGAGGCAGGGATTGACCAGCTTCACCGTGGACACGGAAAACCAAGAACACCTGGTCTGTCCGTCCGTCCGTCTGTTCACTTATTTAAACCAAACACACACAAAAATCGATCACGTTCAACTTACTGCCCGCAGTTGCGGCTATAAATGTGGCCTGGTTTCATTGTGCCAAAAATGTTCTCTCCGAAGTTCTAATTGCACCAGAACGAATGAATGTTGAATTAGAAATCGACATCACAGCAGTTGGGACACCCCCATAAACGCTCCGTCCTCATCTTCAGCAGCAAGCGAAGAGTTGTAATTCTGACTGTACCAGTAACTGTCTGATTGTATATCCATCTCGCCCTTCCCCTGAGTGTCGGCCATATTTCCTTGTAACTCCTTCCAGTGCCATTCTCCTCAGACCGTAATGATCTATATGTTCCTCGGCACTGTTCACTCGCTCCCAAAGGGCCCTCACAACACCCAGCTTGTCATATTAGTTCATCACCAAGTGGTGCAGAACCGGCCAGTTTATCTGCTTGCACATTTCTTAACACACCGTCATATTCTAGAGAAAATATCCAAAGGATGCTAACTACCCGGGACCTTTGAAGTGATACTTGCCACTCTGCACGGAACATGCCTGTCTCAGCAACGTCTAAGCCACAAATTCCCCGTACAAACACATAAACACATTTCCGTCCAAAGAGACACCTTTTTCTCATATTTTTTAAAACCCGCACTAAAATATTTAATGCGGGCATATTCAGCTGCGCATCAAAAGATACAAAACTTGTTTAATGCCGTACTTTTTAGACTCGACGACAAGCACTGTTGCACCAAAATAGCCCACAAATAACGGCCTTGGCTGGCAACATTCCATTCCTTGGTGAGGTTTTCTAGCTCGATACAAACTTTGTTGAAAACATTTCAGACAACAATTTAAACAGCGGTTCTAAAACTAATGATATAGTTTCTGTGGTAGGAAGTTAGTTAGTTAGTTAGTTAGTTATTCCTCTTGTGCCAAAGATGGCGCATAGGGCAGAGGTCATAGCTTTCCACGTCCGTCGGTTCGTTACCACTTGATGTAGGTCTTGAGTGCGACTGAGACCTATGGTTGAGCTCTCCCTTGTGATGGTTCTACGGAGAGTTTCTTTTGGTCTTCCCTGTTTTCTTTTACCCTCTGGTGACCATATGAAGGCTTGGTGGGGAAGTCTCTGTATGTCCATTCTGAGTACGTGACCGATGTAATTCCAGCGACGCATTCTAATAAAATCAGACACATATTTTTGTTTTGTTTCCTGTCTTATAGATGTATTGGACCTAAAGTCCGACCAGTGAACATTCAATAGCTTTCGGAGGCATCTATTCTCGAAAGCGACTAGTTTCTTATCGATTGATACTGATGATTTCCAACTCTCACAACCATAAGTTAGCACTGGGATCACACAGGAATTGAAGACCTTAAGTTTGGTAGGAAGTTAGAGGCAGTCAAACCAAGAACGGTCTTTGTCAAACACGAATGTCTGACCTAACCGAGGATTTTCTCTTTCGCATTAACCGGCTGTAAACTCCGACGGAAATTTCTGGTTGTTCATCCACTTCTGGACTTTGGTATTGTCCCAGAATCTGAATTTTGCGTGCACATCCGTTTGATAGATTTGGCTTATTTGGAAAGTAGACTGTTGGTTCCTCACTTTTCAGGCAGATGCTGCCCGACTGAAGGACACACGACTAATTAGTTGACTTTTACGACAGGTTTTTTTTTTCTGCGGGGTAGTGGGTGTGTCCCCCTTCCCCCTCCTTCAGCTCCTCCCTCAAATGGAGCCCTGGAATCCACACAAGGAACACTGACGATTCAAACCTTGACCTTCTGCGTATGAGCCTTCGTTCTTAACAGTTAGGCCCGCCGCTAACTACTCATTTGTTACAACTGCCGTTTTCAACTTCAACGATGTCATGTATTATTAGTGTTAGACTATATGTGTTAGCACTTCTAGCAGCTGCCTTACGCATATAATGCGTGTCTATGCTACGACTGACTATGCCCAGACAGCAGGATGTGTCATTTATTTCACAAGAGGCAGCGGCGGGCATTCAGTGTGGTTTATGTTAGCGCAGTAATGGAGTAGCCATGGGTTGGCCCCCTTCTGGGCAGCTGGAACTGGAGTTACTTCATTACAAATGCTCCCCGTGTGGGTTCCAGGGCCCCATTGTGGGGAAAACAAGAAAAGACCCAATGTCTCCCCAACAAACAAAATTCGACCGAGTTAGGATTTCCTTCGAAGGTGAAGGGAATCTGCCTGAGAGGCAAGGAACCAACAGTCTGCATACAAATAGGTCAGATCTGTGAAACGGATGTGCATACAACACTCATTTTCTGGAAGTAAAAAGTCCAGAGGTAGTTGAACTACCAAAAATTTCCATTGGAGTTTACAGCCAGTAAAAAGAAGATTACACATATCTAAGGACATTGACGAACATTAAATGGGAATGTAGAACAATTAAAGTAATTAATAATAAACATAATCCAAGTAAACGTAATAAGGGCACTTTTCCACACCTTTAGGCATAGTGGGCATATATGACAACACCTATATTTTAGAGACCGATCGGCTTTTGCTAGGTTATGTGATCAGCATCACCCCGGCCGCCTTCACTTACAAGGACTTTTGCCGGGGTACTCATTTAAGGCTGAGTCGACCTGGGAGCCAAGGTAATTTCTTAAAGAACAAAATATCCAGCACCCTTGGGATTTGAGCCCACGACCTTCAGATCCAACGATGATCGTCTAGCCACTATATCACGGCGGCCTCCAAACATAATACAAACATTCACTAATGAATACCAGTGTCAAACGGGTGGCCAAAAAAAACAAAAAAACAATCTGCATACAAAAAAGTCAGATCTGTAAAATGGATGTGCACACAACACTCGGTTTCTGGGACGAGTGAAAAGTTTAGAGGTACAAACAGAACTTTCCGCTGAAGTTTACAGCCGGTGAACCCGAAGAAGAAAAAGTTACAAATACCTATGGGTATAGTGGGCATGTATGACAAGACCTATATTTTTTAGACCGATTGGTTTTTTTGTATTCTGTATTATAGAATCACTTATATAGAGCTTTGGGCGAAAAGTAAATTTTCACTAATCAAGTTAAGTTAGTTAGTTGCTTATCTCTTACAGGACATTTCATAATCAACCTAGCATTTTTTTAATCTGTTGTGGTTTTTATAAGCAAATTTATGTCCAGAAGTTTGCCATTGCTCCTGGACGGTCGGCTTTTCGATACCACTGTCGAAACCAACGCAGCTGGGATCGAATCCGGCACCCCAGCATTATGAGGCTCGTTCGTAACACCTAAGCCACAGACTCCGACTGCTAATCAAGAGATCAGTGGGGGGAACGATGGCGTTAAAAGGGACACGCAGCGAGAAAACAGTATGTTCTTGCGCAGGAACCCTAGGATCAAGGAAATCAAGCAAATGAGAAAGCACAGCCAAAAAAACAAACAAAAAAGTCATCACAGTTCTTTCTCTAGCTAGTTCTTCAGCCCTGTGTGCTTTCATAACCAGGTTTGTGATTTGAATAACGGATCAACATGATGTCACACGCGTCGTAACCCATAAGTGCTCCGTTCTTTCATCCAACTCAATTCTAAGTCCGACGAAGCTTAGTACAGTGCACAGGCTCTTTAGCACCGGCGAATATCCTGAAATACTTTGGGTAGATTTTCAACTCCAAATTTTTGCCCCGGCAGCGCCGCTAGGCTGCTCCTTTCGATCTCCAGCTACCAGGGGATTCTTTACGTGCGCAACAATGCACACGGGCGTCCGATCTGACTACCCAGAGACCAGGGGAATTACTAGAAGTCCAAGTCCACGTTAAAAAATCTCAGCCCCTACCGGGGATTGAACTCGAAACCTCTAGCACTCGAGGCGGACACCATCTCCACGGAGATCGGTCGTAACATGTTTTCCAGAAACTATGTTTAATCGTCGTGTTCATGTACTGACATCTTAAAAGATCTGAACATCAAGGAAGATTGGCTAATTAACAGCATCCTGTCTCGGAAGCTGAAATATTTCGGTCATATCGAGTGCCACTACGGATTGGGAAAATTATAGCAGAAGGCATGGTACCAGGAAGGAGGGACAGGGGCCGACCGACATGAAGATAGGCACAGGATATAAGTGACTCCTTGAGTGTAAAAGTTCATGAGGCAGGAGAGCTGGCAAGTGACCGAGTTTCTTGCAGGCAGACCATGATGAGAGCGACGTTCTACAAATAACCTGCTACATGATGATGATGATGTTCTCTAGGTCATCATGACGCTCCACATAGCGAGACAAAAAACACACACACACACACGTACACACACACACTCATCTAGAGAATAAGAGAATGACGTGAAAATTTAGGATGCCGAAGGATGTGCTGTACACGTCATCGGCGACGGGTCGCCACTGGCTCGCAGGTAGACGACTTCGTCGCTGGTCGGGACAGAATTTAGGTCTGTCTCCTTTGATTGCATTCATACTAGAGGAGTTCTTTTCCGGGCTCTCAGTGGCGTGCAATGCTGACCAATTTTGTGTGGCGCACATAACTTAGTCACAATTATAACCTAAAGCTCTCCTTTCGTGGATGCTGGTTGGATGTGATGATTTTTTTTCCTAACGTATCGAATCGGATCGCAGCTGCACTCGACAGTAAAAACTAGTATAACGTGGCGCCTATTGGTTTAGGACCTATGGGGAGCCGTCTTAATGGCATTATAGACCCTTAGGCACACCAGTGTGTAACCACAGAAATGTCATTTTTATTTATGGCATGTGATTTGGCATGCTCAGATTGATACAGGAACCCTATGCTCCAGGGGTCGCGAGGCAAGTGCATAGTGAGCTTAGGTTGAGGGCAGGGGGGGGGGGGAGGAATAAAGTGCACAAAAATACGAGGGACCTAAATCTGTGTTAGGACACGATCCCCTCACCCCTTTCAGTCAAACACTTGATGATAATGGGACCCCATTCCCAGTGTGGGTCCAGGACCCCAACTTTTAGAGAGAACAATTGATAGACCCACTGCCCCTTAGCCAGCATGTTGTAAAAGGTGGCTTATTACTGGTTTGCGGAATCAGATTTAAACAACGAAAACACAAAATCCCTGTGTGAGTTCCGGGGTCCCATTGTGGGGAAAACAAGGAGAGACCCACTGCCTCCCCAACAAGCATGTCGTAACAGGAGTCACTAATTGAGGACTTTGAAGTGCATCTGCCCGAGCAACAAGGAACAACCAATTGCATACAAATAAGCCGGCAAAACAGTAAAACACAACAACAACAAAATCGACCACGTACAACCTACTGAGAGCAGTATCGGTTATAAGTGTGGTCTGGTTTCTTTGTGTCAATTATGTCGGCTATGAAGTTTAAATTTCACCAAAACTAGGGGCTTGGAGCGGCACGCTAGCACATAGTGAGGGCTTTACATCCATCCATCTATCCATTTATGTAAAACAAAACAAAAACAAACAATCGACGTCGTTCAACCTACTGCGAGCAGCATCGGCTATAATTGTAGTCTGATCTCTTTGTGACATTTATGTTGTTATACATGCATGTATGTAAGTTGTACCCCACCAGGACATCACACAAAGTGATACCAAGTGCTACCATGCGGATGAGGATCACCCGTGGAGAGGTCCCGGAAACCCAGTTCAGCCGTTAGGTCATATTTCAGGCCCGGCTATATTTAGAGCTCCCGACAAAAGCCAGGGTGCGGCTTCAAAATAACTAAAAATTGCATCCCACAAAGGAGTGACGAGATTGAACATATGTTGTTATACAATATAGCGTGCCAACCGTCTTTTTCGATGCGAATATAGAAGAAGACAGCCCCTTTTATTCACTTTGAGAACCATCGTGAAACAAACTTGCAGATCCAGATAGCAAGTGTCATGATGCCTGAAGTTTGTTGTAGTCCCAGGTATCGCAATGAAAGAATAACTAGGTACAATATCGCAACATTCTATTTCTCGGCTTGTCATTTCCGTCTTTCCTCAAGATGCAGTACCTTCTTCAAACCCCCCCAACCCCCACCTGTCCTGTTTAAATAGAACACGAAACTGTATTCAATGATAATGTATAGATGCATTGGTTACGGGACCTGGGGGTCAGTCATTTGAGGACTTTCCAACTCTCCCACCCCCTACTAATGTTTAAAAAAAATTTAGGCGGGGTTTAAGATTCCTTCCCATTTACTTCTTTTTAGGCTAAGAGCGCGCGGGTGAGGGGGGGGGGGGTGCGTTTGCACACCCCCCCCCCTCTTTTATGTTTTACTAACACCCATAACCATGTATAGACGTTCTATTTTGAAGAATTTCTTTATACATTTCATTCATCACAGATGTGTCCGAAATTGAGCAGTTGTGGTTGGTGATCATAACATGAACAGTCTACGTTGTGCTTACGCCACCGTCTCGATAATGATAAATCAGACAAACACTACCTGGTGTCACGAGATGATGGTGTCACGTGCCTTTAGTGGGGTTTCCCACACCAATCACAGATACTCTGAAGTGACTTAATGGCGGCTCGCATTGGTCTAGAAGGTACTCTCCATTTCCAGCGACCATTAAACATCAAGGACAAGGCAACTCAAACCTTGGCTCCACAGAATTCTCAAAGATATTCCTGGGCACAACTTGGCCAGATTAACTCACCACTTAATTGCTCCCAGACTGGATATGATTTTCATATAAATCAAACAAACACACATATTAATAAGAATCTAATCTGACAATAATGCATACATAAACTTAACCAAAGTGAACCTGGAAATCCCAGACACTAACGAAATTAAGTTACATATAACAAAGCACGATGTAATAATTACAAACAATCGTAAAGACTCTCAATAAAATAATAATGAAGAATGACAAACAGCAAAGTAGTATGTAACCAAGAAACACATTAGTTCGAATGACTCCTGATCTGCCAAGGGCTACTGTAGAGGTCATCACTGCACTGATTGTGTTAACAGGGTAAAAGTAACTCTGGGCACTTAGCGTCAAGGTGGTGGCACCTCGTTTGCACGAATCGTATACTCATCAGCACAGATAGGCCCTCTCCTCTCTTCAGTCGATAAGGAGAAATTCACCAGCCACAGGCTGTAACATGAGGGTGGTAGACAGTTCTTGAACACAATGGACACTGGATACATTTGCTCCTTTGAAGTAATGACCTAATGTTCATTATGAAAGTGCCTATAGTTTATAAAATATAGGGATGGATACCCTTTAAATTAAAATGTTATAGGAACAAGGTTCCTCGCGGTAAATGTTTTCAGGCTAAGGCTGATGCTTAGGGGATGGGTGATGGCTGATACAGCTTCCAGAGATGTCAGTATATTTCCCATGCTCTTATGAAGTTCCCGGATGAAATAGCGATTGTTCAAAACAAGATATAAATACAAGCTGACAGAAAAAGCATCTACACGTCTGCTGGCCTCGAGAGCTGAATCTCAAAATGAAGCGTCCGATTCAAAATACTCCCAATCCAAAAAA
This sequence comes from Candidula unifasciata, assembly GCA_905116865.2. NCBI lineage: Eukaryota > Metazoa > Mollusca > Gastropoda > Stylommatophora > Geomitridae > Candidula > Candidula unifasciata. The sequence continues at coordinate 108,937 of CAJHNH020003746.1, forward strand.
GGGGAAAAACCGTAACAAGCGGTAGTACGGCCTTGGACAAAGGCTAACTTACTCTTATAAATCACTTACCTGTGAGTGAATTCATAACATAATTCACCCCTAATATATTAAGGAACGAACTGAGCACTTATCTCGACATCTTGACCCATACTTAACAAAGGAGGACTACATTCAAGAAGAGTGAAATAATAATCTGTGAAATAAGATGAATTGCATGGAGAGGTGGGTACAAGATGTGGGCAAGTTCAAGACCAGAGGGGTGCTCTGCTGCAATGTGATACCTGGATTGCACTGCCTTCTCTAATAATGCCTGACAGGTCAACTGGGATTACCGTTCTTGTGCAAGAATTGAGTCCCTCCGCGTCCACAGTTTTTATCGAGGAGATGTATACACAAATTAAAGTACAGTTTCATTAATTTTCGACATATTTTTTAGAACTATACGTAATTTTTAAGGTAAATAAGTGTGCCAATTAAATATAACAATAAAGGCTCTTACAGACAAACAAAAATGCTTTTGCTACAGTCAACATGAACATAAACATCAATAACGTTTAGATGTAAACTAACAGTTGTTCCAGCAAAAGTAAATAAATATCAGTGCTAACTCTTTGATTCTGAGAGGGTATTGCTGCATCAGAGGAGCGGGGGGGGGGGGGGGGGGGGCGGAGAAAAAAAAGGGGGGGGGGGGAGGTGATATTTGTACTTTATCAAATTAAGCGCATAAAAATACTGCTATGAAACATACACATGTCATACATAACATAAATATAAATGATTGATGGTTATTGTTGTTATTAGTAGACTACTACAACATATAATTATACTGTTATTTAATAATTAGTAAACAAGCACATTCAGCATGAAATTGATATGTGCAATACTTTTTTCACCCAGAATAGTTTTCTTAACAGTACTTATATCACTACTAAATATGTATCCTCAAGGTACAAACAGCACAAACAAATTTGTCCAGTTTCATCTTGTTGGATGAAATCAATTCCTTATCATTGCTAATTTTTTGGTAACAAATATGCAAGGGAAGTGGATGAACAACTAGAAGTTTCCGCAAGAGTTTACACCCAGTGTTCGCGAAGCAAAGCAAAAGCCAGTTTACACAAATTAACACAGACCGTACAACTGCAAATATGCAAAAGAAGTGGATGAGCAACTAGAAGTTTCCGCAAGAGTTTACAGCCAGTGTTCACGAAGCAAAGCAAAAGCCAGTTTACAAAAATTAACACAGACCGTACAAATGCAAATATGCAAAAGAAGTCGATGAGCAACCAGAAGTTTCCGCAAGAGTTTACTGCCAGTGTTGCGAAACAAAGCAAGAGCCAGTTTACAAAAATTAACAAACATATAATTATACTGTTAGTCAACAATTAGTAAAGAGGCAAAGAGTGACTTGCTGTGAGAGGTTAGTTAGTAAATTAAATATTATTTTAATCCACTTACCTAGAGCTCCGAAATATCTTGACACAATTTATCCACAGTGTTGTTGCACCATTTATGCACAGTCAATTTGAAAGCAATAGTTTTCTTCCAACACAAGATATTTTGCACCTGACAACTATCTATATTCTCCAGATATGGCTTCTAAATTACCTGTTTGTATTAACCCTAAAAGTTAGATTTCTACATTTAAAGTAGAAAAGTAATAAACAGCCAGTTCCCAAAAATCCGAACTACTGACTAGAAACAGTGACACTGACACACACATCACAACACGACTGTCTCCCATGAATTACAATTAAAATTGCTGTAATCTAACAGCTTGTATGTCCACTTTACAATATCCGCGTGTCGATTTGTAATACGAATACAATCAGAACACAGAAGTTTGTAAGCATATTATAATATCACAAAATGCAACATGGAAACGCTTGCAGTAACCTATTTTCGAGGGGGACTCCTCGATAATGTGCCGTGATTCAGTTGTATGGCCTTACTGGAGCTGGCCGTGCTGGATTGATAGATACGGTAGTGTTAGAAAGGACTAGAATTTGTCTCAGTATGAAAAATGAGAATTCAGAAGTAATAGTAACATCAAAGAAGAGAATAGTGACTTCTATGTAGAATATAAGTTTAGTTTTAACACATGGATATGATTCTTGGAACGACAAAAAAAAAACAAGCCAAACAATTTCTCGAAGCCTTGACAATATGGTTTTACTGCAGAGTCCTTAGAATGCCTTACACAAACAGAAAGAGCTACCGAAATGTTTTGAAAAAGGCGAAGGCCCGGTGACAACGTATCACAAAACATAAAAGAGGCAGTCATAATTTTGTGGCAGTGTGATTATAAAACAAAAATGAAACTTGAGCATGTCATCTTTGGAAAGGTCTGTGGACAAGGAGACAGAGGAAGACAACGTAAGAAAATTCTTGACAGCTTTATGTCATGGCATGGGAGAGGAGGCGTGTGGAGGTGTCAGGGGAGTCGACGTAGTGCAGTGGTTAGAGGCTCGACTGCGGATTAAAAGGTCGTGAGGTTTTGGTCCCAATACTTCCCACGACTTTACCTTGATACCCATTGAAGACGGCTTCGTAGGTTCGGGTCCTGACGCAGAACGGATAGCCACCTGCCGAGAGCATGGTAAAAAGCACGACTCTGTGGCTTCGGTGACGATCCCTAGCAATCTACGTAATCATTGCACCCATGAACTAAACGGCGTAGCCGTGAAGCGAACACACGACCTTCGGAGCGTGAGGCAGACGGCTCCTTCTAAATGTATTGCCAGCAAAACTTTAAGCTCCTTGAATCCCCCACCCCCAACCCCCACCCCACCCACCCCCGCTTCATGGCAGCGGCGCCCCTGTAAAGAAGGGGTCGGACGAAAGCAGAGAGAGAGAGAGAGAGAGAGAGAGAGAGAGAGAGAGAGAGAGAGAGAGAGAGAGAGAGAGAGAGAGAGAGAGAGAGAGAGACCAGAGTATTGAAAATCCCACATCCCGCCCGCCAGACGGGCTACTATATCTAGCTTGCTTGAAAATGTGGACCGGATGCGAACGTTCAGAGAAAAGTATTTCCGCTGCGAGTCGGGTGTCTGAGGCCCCTAGTCTGTGAATGGGGTCGCCACTTAGGCTGGGCTAACGGACCTGTCTGGTGTTTTGTTGGGGTTAGTTACGACGTATATCCGAGGCAATAAATACCAGCATCTACGTAGCACATACCAAGGCTCGCAGCCTACGTCTCTTGAAAACCTGATGCTGAAATGTAAAATTGGACAGAAGAAGTACCTTGGTAGGTATAGACTTGTGGCCGCTATATGAGGGGCCGTTGTGTACAAGAGGGCAGGAAATTGTCAATTCCAATTCTATTCTATTTTGAATTGTAACCTCATTAGGACATCATACAAACCGAAAAACAACCGGTGAAACAAAGTGCCATCTAGCGGATGAGGATCACATGTGGAGAGGTCCCGGAAACCCCGTTCAGCCGTAAGACCATATACTTATGTATTTTTTATGGATATCGCAACCCTGTGGCTTTTCTGCCTACCCCCGGGCGTGAACCCGGACCACAAGGAGTTCGTCACCCGGTCACCGCGCAATCCGGTTTAGCCAAATACGCTAGCGAGCCGGACATGGTCCAGTTATATTCAGAGCCCCCGGCAAAAGCCAGGTTGGGGCTTCAAATAACAAATATTGTCATCCCAAATGGGGACGCCTAGAATTAGAAGTAAAAATGATTCTTCTTCTGTCACAAATATTCAGGGGGGTCGTAGGCAGTGTTGCCACTTCGGATGTTTTACATCCAGATTTAGATGTTTTCCCTTGCTAGCTCAGGCACCACTTTCATTCAATGAGGATGGACTAATGTCATCCCCACAACCCAACCCGGGTTACGCCCTATAGGCCAACCCCTCCCTCCCTTTTTAGACATTCAGTGTACGCTGTTGGCGTCTACTCCGCCCCATTTTTCGTTTCCCGCCCACGCGTTGGAGATTTATAAGCTAGAGGCTGACCTAGTCAATTTTCTTGTATGGAGTTTTTTCGCCAGGGACACAGATAAGTATCATTTATTTTGTACATTTAGAGTCCTATGTAGTCACTTCATAGTTAGAGCATATTTGTGTATGTGTACTGTGTCGTCCTTTGTGTGATGATAAAGGCTAATCGCCGCAACGTCCTTTGTTTGTTTATTGTGATAGATTTTGTAAACCTAATATAAACTGTTTGTTGTTTCTTACCAACTTTTTCTCTTCCATATAATTTTCTACTCCTTTTAAAAACTTGCATTTAGATGGCGTTTTTGACGTTTAGATAGTAGATGTTTTTCTAGACGTTTTTCATTTGGAGTGAGTTTATCAAATCTAACCTAAGAAACAGGATGCAATTTGACCTCTTAAATTCTATCTTGACAATAAAATTCGACCTGAAAAGAGTTTGAAAAGGCTGTTCCACTTATCAGCTCCCTGATTGGGTATTAAAAGAGTTGGAACAGCTAAAGCATACCAGAGTCATTTTGGACCTGAAGCTTCAACTTTATCATCCAAGCCAAGTTTATCCTGTGGATCTTGTGAGGCAGACTTCAGTAAAGATAAGGACATGATTCTATAGGGTAAGTCATATTAATTGCTATGTAATTTGTGACTCTTTCCATTTGGATGTTTTTTCTAGATGTTTTCCACGCAAATTTAAATGTTTTTATATATTTTTTGACTCCGTTTTGTATGTTTTTTGTCAAAGAAAAGTGGCAACACTGGTCGAGGGGTGAAGGACATAAGAGAATAGGTCTGAACCTACACAATCACAATGTACTGTGTGGTAACAAATATAGTATTATATCTGAAATCATATGACGCGAGGTAGCTTCTTATTCTTAGCGTTCGCCGGCTGTAAAGTAAAGGTTGTTCGTCCACTTCCTGACTTTGGTCTTCATCCAAAACGTGAGTTTTAATTGCAGACATTACAGATCTGGCTTACTTCTATGCAGACCGTTGATCTCTCATCTCTACCCTTATTACTATTAACCAGTCACCACCTTGTGAGGTGCAATTTTTCGTTATTTGAAGCCGTACTCTGACTCTTGCCAGGGGCCGCAATATAGCCCTGCCATAATTATTGTCTAATGGCTGAACGCGGCTCCTTGGACCTCTCCACCTGTGATCCTCATCCACATGGTGGCACTTTGTATCATCGGGTGTTTATCGCTTGTGTGATGTCCTGGTGGGGTAAAAGAATATAAATAGATTCCTCACCTCACAGGCAGGTGTACTTTAGCCTCGAGAGAAACATGTGGCAACAAATAAAATTTAAAATCTTCATAGACAGTGCGGGGGAAAAGGGGGGGGGGGGGAGGATTTATCACATACACTATTCGGTTTGCATATCTAAAACGGCGAAAAGAGCCCTCGATGCGCGCTTACGTCACTGTTGCAAAAACTACGGCCTACTCTATTTATAGGGAAAACAGGTCAACGGGTATTCCCATTCTTGTGCAATAATGGAGTCCCTCTGCGTGCACAGTTTTATCGAGGAAATGTATACACAAATGAAACTAGTTTCAATAATTTTTGACATATTTTATAGAACTATACGTCATTTCTAAGGTAAATAAGTGAGCTATTTAAAAATAACAATAAAGGCTCTTACAGACAAACAAAAATGCTTTTGCTTCAGTCAGCATAAACATAAACATCAATAGCGTTTTGATATAAACTGAAAATTATTCCAGCAAAAGTAAAGAAATATCAGTGCTAACTCTTTGATTCGGAGAGGGTATTATTGCATCAGAGGAGCCGGGCGATGGTGGGGGGGGGGGGGGAATGACATTTGTACTTTATCAAATTTAGCGCATAAAAATACTGCTGTGAAACATACACGTGTCATACATAACATAAAAATAAATGATTGATGGTTATTATTACTATTAGTAGATTACTATAACATATAATTATACTGTTATTTAATAATTAGTTAACAAGCACAGTCGTGTGAAATTGATATGTGCAATAATTACCTAGAGCAGTTTTCTCAACAGTACTTATAGCACTACTAAATATTTATCCTCAATGTACAAACAGCACAAACAAATTTGTCAAGTTTCAACTTGTTGGATAAAATTAATTCCTTATCATTGCGAATTTTTTGGTAACTATTTAAAAATACATCACACATATTTCTGAATACTGCATGCAACAACGCGTATAAGTACCATGAATGGTATATTATTTTAAAAGTAATTTAAGCAAATCAAAAAAGACCATATAACTGCAAATAGCTGTGCAACATACACATATCAAAAACAAAAATCCCCATAAAGATACCGAATCTCGTTGTTCAAAATTGTCTGGAACAAGACTAAAGCCCACAATTAGATGAACAACCAGAAGTTTCTGCCAGAGTTTACAGCCAGTGTTCGCGAAGCTAAAGCCAATTTACACAAATTAACACAGACCGTACAACTGCAAATATGCATAAGACGTGGATTAGCAACCAGAATTTTCTGCCAGAGTTTACATCCAGTTTTGGCGAAGCATAAGACAAATGGTTCAGGATAAATATTATTAGTGTATTTCGACAACATATAATTATACTGTTGGTCAACAATTATTAAAGAGGCAAAGAGTGACTTGCTGTGAGAAGTCAGTTAGTAAATCAAATATTTTATTTTCATCCACTTACCTAGGGCTACGAAATATCTTGACACAATTTATCCACAGTTTGGTTGCAGCATTTATGCACAGTCAATTTGAAAGCAATAGTTTTCTTCCAACACAAGATAATTTGCACCTGACAACTGTCGATATTCTCCAGATATGGCTTCTTAATTACCTGTTTGTATTTTACCTAAAAGTAAGATCTCTACATTTAGAGTAGAAAAAGAATAAACAGCCAGTTCCCAAAAATTCGAACTACTGACTAGAAACAGTGACACACACATCACATCACTACTGTCTTCCGTAAATTAAAATTAAAATTGCTGTGATCTAACAGCAAAGTTGAAAACCTTGTATATTCACTTTACAATATCCGCTTGTCGATTTGTAATACGAATACATACAGAACACAGAAGTTTGTAAGCATTTTAAAATGTCACACAGTGCAACATGGAAACGCTACCAGTAACAAATTTTCGAGGGGACTCAGCCAAAATGTATCGTGATTTAGTTGTCAGGCATTATTAGAGAAGGCATTGGCAAAAACTAATGCATGAAAACTACCAGTTACTAGTACTACGATGCTAGCTGTGTATGCATACTCCCCCCAATAACGAAGCGACGAGAAGGAAATTATCAAGTGATACGCTATCCGGTGTCGTCGCTACCTGCTAACGTTTATACGTGGGAAATGATCACGCCTCGTAAAAAAAGTTTTGAGAACAGGAAAGATGGAGGAGAAGAGAGTCACGAGGAGATCAGAATATCTTATGTTAACCTCTTTAGCACTAGGGAATGGTGGAACATCTGTATCAGAGGTGATCTGCGGTACTCAAGAGACGGAACGACATATTGGTCGACGGTACACGGCATTTTTGAAGCCAAAATTAATAGAAGACCTGTTCTTATTTTAGGTGAAACACAGCATTTCTCCCTCTCCCTGGCCCGCAAGTATAAAAAGGATGAGGAAGCTTTACAGGAAGCCGCAATTCGCTCATGAGATTTGCCCATTGAACGGTACGCCACTTATACTGTTGGCAAAACCAACACATAAATTTTCTGCTACCAAGTAGCCTGCATCTGATTTCGAACTTTGGTGTGTCAGAATTTTTAAACTGTGTTCACATTCAAGAAGCTGCATATCAGATTGAAAGAGAAGAAGAGGAGGAAGAGGAAAAACAATGAAGAAGAAGAAGAAGAAGAAGAAGAAGAAGAAGAAGAAGAAGAAGAAGAAGAAGAAGAAGAAGAAGAAGAAGAAGAAGAAGAAGAAAAGAAGAAGAAGAAGAAGAAGAAGAAGAAGAAGAAGAAGAAGAAGAAGAAGAAGAAGAAGAAGAAGAAGAGAGAAGAAGAAGAAGAAGAAAAAGAAGAAGAAGAAAGAAGAATAAAAGAAGAAGAAGAAGAAGAAGAAGAAGAAGAAGAAGAAGAAGAAGAAGAAGAAGAAGAAGAAGAAGAAGAAGAAGAAGAAGAAGAAGAAGAAGAAGAAGAAGAAGAAGAAGAAGGTGGCAGGAGAAGAAGAAGAAGAAGAAGAAGAAGAAGAAGAAGAAGAAGAAGAAGAAGAAGAAGAAGAAGAAGAAGAAGAAGAAGAAGAAGAAGAAGAAGAAGAAGAGAAGAAGAGAAGAAAAAGAAGAGGAAGAAAAAGAAGAGGAAGAAAAAGAAGAAGTAGAAGAAGAAAAAGAAGAAGTAGAAGAAGAAGTAGAAGAAGAAAAAGAAGAAGAAGAAGAAGTAGAAGAAGAAGTAGAAGAAGAAAAAGAAGAAGAAGAAGAAGAAGAAGAAGAAGAAGAAGAAGAAGAAGAAGAAGAAGAAGAAGAAGAAGAAGAAGAAGAAGAAGAAGAAGAAGAAGAAGAAGAAGAAGAAGAAGAAGAAGAAGAAGAAGAAGAAGAAGAAGAAGAAGACCACAGTCACAGAGATATATACTAGGGTGTAACGAAGTGATCATAGAGCTAGCTGCACATCTTTCACAGGATGTTGCAGAAAAAAACCCCAGCATTTTCTGGAGGTTTTCACCTGGCTGATTCACGTTTAGTGGTTTGCCATCGCTAACTTCACGATCGTCTCTGAGTGCCACTTTTGAGATCGCCTGCAACTATGATTTAAGCCGGCTCCTCAGCATTGCAAGGCTTGTTCGCCACAGACGCCGAGATGAAAGCAGGCCGATGACATTTGCAACCATAAATCTCTAGAAGACCTCGGGATATCGAAAAAAAAAAAAAACGTCATAGTACTTGATTATTAAGAACGGTTCAAAATATCTGGCATGGATTTCGGTTCTTTAATTTTTTACGACCACATCATGTTCGCTTCGAGATTTAGTAGGGAAATCCCCGGAACCCCCATTGTATAGGGGAGTTAGGGTTAGGCTTAGTAGTAGTCGCTATCCATTTAACGGCTAGATCGATGTTAGTCTCCCCAGACCCCGCCCATATACACACTGGCTCACTTCTGATTAGTAGTTCCTGAGCCCCGTGAGCTTCGCACACGGTTACGGGGGTGTCTCGCAATGTTATATCGCGTGTTATATATTTCAGCACGCTAGCGCGTTTAACACTCCAAAAACATGGAGAAACTGGGTCTAACACAACCCTCTTAGAGAGTGCTGCCACCTATATCACAGGCATTCTCTTTCTCAAAATGAAAACGCAAGACATCGCAGAAAACAAACAAGAGAAAAGGACACACCGGTATCCTTTAGCAAAGCCGGCCAGCCCAACAAACTTGTGAATGATAAGTGACCTACTCTATTTGGGGTGACTAATGTCGAACTACCCATTTAACACTTGCTCTAACCTAAACCCCTATAAGATGGTACTTTCTAGGGAAACCCCTAGGAATACGAATACTTAGGGATTCCCAAACAAATCTCGTAACCGACGTGATCTGGTCGTATAATATAAAACTCCGGGATTTCACCAAGCCTAACAATGTTTCCTCTAGACCCTACAGATCACTGCCATCGACCCCGACACCAGAAGAATCTGACCACGCCTGAATGCGGGAATCCAGCAAGACTTTCATTTTCCTCTCCCATCTGGGCAGATTAACTCATCATCAGTCTCTCCTCAACCGTGGACTTATCTACCCTGACAATGAAAGCGATAGCGTGTGCGGTAAAAATGTCGATTAAACACCCCATTAACGGACAGGAAGCTTGGTCTAGCTGTGTGGTCCTGGGGGTAAATAGGTTCCAGCGAATCTTCAAGTTTGGTAGAGCAAAGGTTTTCAGTCTGTGCATCGCGTCGCCCCTTGAAGCCATGGCCAGTGCTATCCACAGCATGACGATGGAGGTGATGGCGGTGACACAAGCTTCTATGTGGCTAGAATCATAGGACTATTCTCGCGTGTGTGTACTGAGTGATTCTTTGTGCATGAACCGGTGGGTCGAGGAAGGCTAGTTATACAGACAGTTGACAGAGTCATTGCAAAACTCTCTTGTGTGTGCAGTTACCTTCATATTTGTCCCAGAGTATGCAGGTGTTGTTGGTAATGAAAGAGCTGATAGACTGGCAGGTGCCGCATTAATTGAAAGTGGCCGGCACATGGATCACGCAGGCATTGTCATTGCCCTTAGAGAGATAGGACGTTCTGAGGATTTTGGAAGCAACGTGTCCACATCACAGCAAAGAAAAAAGAATTGGGAGTAAAGATCGGTACAGCCAAGCATGAGAAGCACACCGGACGCATACGAAGTCTTGTCAACCAGCATAGGACTGGCACTATTAACCACACGACGCTGATGAATATCTTGAGAGGGGAATCTGAGCAACTAGGACTCTCCGTTAAAACAGTTTCGTGAAAAGAATAATGCGTCCTTGAACCCAACCTACAACCTTCAGAGCGAGAGGCAAACATTTCGCTACAGAACCCCTTCCCGTGTTCTTTCTTTCTTTCTTCTTTTCTTTCTTTCTTTCTTTCTTTCTTTCTTTCTTTCTTTCTTTCTTTCTTTCTTTCTTTCTTTCTTTCTTTCTTTCTTTCTTTCTTTCTTTCTTTCTTTCTTTCTTTATGTTGTCGTCTTTTCTTTATTAAAACCTGGTAACCTGTCTGTAATTGGCAAAAGGAAACGAAAAAATTAAAAAGTATAGAACGCTTTTCTTTTTCTTCTTTTTTCCTCCTCCTCCTCCTCTTCTTCTTCTTCTTCTTCTTCTTCTTCTTCTTCTTCTTCTTCTTCTTCTTCTTCTTCTTCTTCTTCTTCTTCTTCTACTACTTCTTCTACTTTTTCACTGGAGCATAGACCCTCAATTAATTTACTTCAAATCCGTGTAGATTTACACATGATGATGATGATGATGAAGAAGAAGAAGAAGAAGAAGAAGAAGAAGAAGAAGAAGAAGAAGAAGAAGAAGAAGAAGAAGAAGAAGAAGAAGAAGAAGAAGCATAAGAAGAAGAAGAAGAAGAAGAAGAAGAAGAAGAAGAAGAAGAAGAAGAAGAAGAAGAAGAAGAAGAAGAAGAAGAAGAAGAAGAAGAAGAAGAAGAAGAAGAAGAAGAAGAAGAAAGAGGAGGACGATTAGAAGGACGACGGCGAGAAGAAGGAGGGGCACAAGGAGTGGAAACAGTTTTCTATTATTTTCAAACCTGTGCCGCAAAAAAAAAAAAAAACTATGTTCGTCAAATGAGCCCTGGGCTCAAAAGTCTGAAAACCGCTTCCTTTAGGGGGGTGCTGGGTTTTCCACTAAGTACGCTTTCCCTGTGAGTGCCTGGCGGCGTACATCTGTTCGTTCGTGCGTGTGTGTGTATGTGGTGTATGGGTGTTACTGTAGCTACCTAACAAAGTTTCAGTTAAGACTGTTTGTATTTACTGTATTAGACCTGACCGTGAAATTCCAGGTTGATGTGAACAAATGAAAATCTCGGGCATTTTCTCCGGGTTTATTTGAGTCGCTGTTAAATCGACCTTTTTTTTTTATTGTATTGGAGAGACAGAATGAAGGGGTGCGTCACGGCGGTCAGGGTGTAGGTATGTGAACAGAAAAACAGACAGACAGACGGCTGCGCTGGCAGACAGCAATATAGACAGATTGTGAGATACAAGTGTACGCAGACAAACACAATCAGCTAGATAAGTGGAAAGGCAGACGGGTCTTTATCATTCTGAAACCTTCTTCTCTTCCTCCACCTTCTTCTTCTTCTTCTTCTTTATCAAGCAGACAGCCAAGTACATCTGGTGGGCCAAATAAATTGAACAAGCGGGCCTAAGCTCCCGATACTTCTGCCCAGGGCTGCCGAAGTTGGTATTTCGTACAAATTTAGGTACTATAACTGTAGACAACCCCAAACAAGGGAAATCCCAGATCAGTCGACTATTTTGTGAGTATTATGACAGGACTTCGTTCGACGCTGACAACAACACAACACTTAACACTCCAGAACAGTCGATTGATGGTGAGTGTCCGTGATTTCCCTTGTTTTGCGTCGTCTAAAATTACAATACCGAAAATGGACAATATATATAATCATTAACGATATAATAAGTTTTAAAGACGTTTTAAACTTTTTTTTTTTTAAATTAAAAATTACAAATTGAAACAATCTTGTTGATTTTGCTACCTTTTAAAAAACAATTTGTATTATCTTTAAACTTTCGACAGCGTGCCTCTGACCCACGCCACCTCGAATAATTCCACTGGCTATCATCCCCAACAACCAGTAACCGCGTAGAGGCGACAGGATGGTAAACAACGATTCCTGTCCTGATTCCAGTCAGATGAGTTTAATCTGTAGACTTCACTCTCGACACAAACGAGGAACGATAGCATCTGTTGAACAGGCTACACACAGATAAAGACCGAAGTGTTGATGTCAAGGGTGATGGCCTTCTGTTGGCGGAGGTCCCTCTTCGCTTCCTCTTCCCAAATTTCAAAACTGACATATGAGGTCCAGAGCAGGGGCGAAGGCACGAAGAAAATGTTGAGGAGGCTCAGTCTCCTTCTTAGGGGTGGGAGGAGAAAGACTTCACTGTGTTCGAGTCTTGTTTAAGTGATTACTAATGATAATATTCAACAAGGCAAAAAATTATATTGATATTTAAAAAAACCTATATTTATAAAAACATTTAAAAACTATAAACTCTGGTTGGTTTCTTTAGGCCGTAGAATTTGGGCCGTGTGGCAAATGTTGTCGCCATACACTGTGCACTTTTTGATTTTGTTTTTGCGCCCGACAGTAAAAAAATTCACAATCTTGCCAAGAGTTCGTACCTGGCTCTCCCGCAAGAGCGCCATGCGTCCTTAATTATTTGGCCAGCTGCTCCTCTCGGGACCCCCCCCCCCCATTTTCCCCATGGGGGAGCACTCAGGCTTCCCCAGGTTTCGACGCCCCTTAAACGCATTACTGGAGGTGTTGCTGGGCGAGGGAGGGAGGGAGGGAGGGGGTGTCTCTTTTCGCCTCCAGCCCCTTTTCATTTTACCTAAAACATAAGGTGCAAAGCGTACAGAAAATATAAAGGTGGCCTCATGGTATACATGGGCACCAGGGTTCGACGCCCATGGACATGGCTGCCTCTGTCCTAATTTCCAAAGCCAAGAAGATCTGAAATCCAGAGCTGGATCGCAGATGTCCATCATGTGTGCTTCATGTGGGAGAGATATGTCTGCAATCTTGTGAAGCTGGCTGTGAATTAAACAGACAGGCTCGTCCGTCTTCTTCTAGGTCTCCTGCCTTCATGACTGGCGATTCCTGGGTCTATGAGGTTGGGGTGGGGCATGTGTTTCTCTTCGGCTGTCTTATGAGAGGTTAGAGGGAGAATAAGAGAGACGTAGTTGGGTGGGAGAAGGGGGGGGGGGGCGAAGGAGAGGAAGAGATGGGCGAAGTAAGTAGAAAAGATAGACAAGACAGAAGGTTGTTTTTTGTTTGTTTGTTTTAGTATCCAGAAGCCATGAGTTCCTTAGGCTCGGTATTATGGATATCACAGCCTTTCGGCCTTGATTCCATTGTAAATACCGTAAATCTAGGAGAAATGTGGCTTTCCTGCCTACCCCCGGGATTGAACCCGGACCACAGACAGACAGACAGACAGAGAGACAGACAGACAGAGAGCAGACAGACAGACAGACAGACAGACAGACAGACAGACAGACAGACAGACAGACAGACAGACAGACAGACAGATAGACAGACAGACAGACAGATAGATTAGACAGACAGACAGACAGACGGACGGACGGACAGATAGGCAGATAGACAGACAGAAAACAAATGAGTTCACATATTAGGAACATTATAACACTTAGGACATTCCCACAAGCGCTTCGTCCCGATCTTCAGCAGCCAGTGAAGAGTTTCAATTCCAGTAGTACCACTAACAGTATGATTGTATGTAGGGATTTCTTTCTTGGAAGTGCGCACTTTCGCAAACTAAGTTTTTCTGTATTTTGTTAAAGCGCTAATGTAATAGACCATTTGTGGTATGTACACCTATTTTTTTTTTCCCCTCTTCACACTGTGGTGTGTACCGCTACCTTGGGTTTTTTTTTTCTTCTTCACACTGTGGTGTGTACCGCTACCTTGGGTTTTTTTTTTCTTCTTCACACTGTGGTGTGTTTTTTTTTTTTTTTTAAAGACACTTTGTGGTGTGTACAACTAACTTTTTTATTGTTTTATTTCATCCATCAAGTGCCATTTGGTCTATAAAATATAGGTCTAGCCCTATATACCCAATACGCAAGAAAGGCGTGGAAAAGGGTCCTTCACTTTTACAGAAGCCCACAAGAGTGGTGATTCTTGTTATTTTTTTTCCCTTTTAAGGATGTACTCCGGTGGAGATTCATCGAAGAATGCAGGCAATGTACGGTAATGAATGTGTATCGAAGTCAACAGTCATAGACTGGGCATGAATGTTTCGGAAAGGACTGGCGGTCATGACAGATCTTCCACGGTTGGGTCAAGCGCAAATCGTTGAAACAGGAAAATGACAATGTCAAAATAGATGCAGGAATACAGGTGAATCGTTGTGGAAGCATATGTTCGGTAGTGAGGAATTCGATGTGTCAGTTGGACAAGTACAAAAGCTGTTGGTTAAGAAACTTCAACATCGGAAGTTGTGTTCAGTGTACTACGGGTGTTGACCAACCACCAAAAAGAGGTGCACAAGAGATGGTGTCTGAACCAGTTGTTGCGTTACAGAATGGAGGAAGATGCATTTCTCTTCCGCACCAGTGTTGAGATATTGGCATTTTTGATGCCAGATTTCACAAATTTGTTTTTAGACTTCAGACTGGACACTGTGGTCTTCGAGCACACTTGTACAGGATAGGCATAAAAGAATTTGCTGCCTGTGATTGTGGAGCAGAAAGACAGATCCCTGAGCACATTCTGCAGTACTGCCCTAACCTCTCCCAGCAAAGACTGTGGATCTGGCCCAAGGGAGCCACACTGCAAGAGAAGCTATGGGGGACCAGTGGCGACCTTAAACGCACAATCCTATTTGTGACCCAGACGGGACTCAATGTTAAGCATGACTGATGTCGAACGCAGAAGAAGAAGAAAAAAATTTGAAATTGAACTGGCATAAGATAATGAACTGGCATTTTTGGGTTTTTCCTTGCTTTTCTTATCAAGATGTGCTCACATTTTCTTCATGGTTCCTCCGTAGGAAACACGCAGATTTACTAAAAGCAATGTAGACCTACAGTTAACATCTTTATTTCAGTTTGACTTTGTTGTGATGTCCTGGTACGGACTAATGCAGATTCGCACCATTTCTCTTTGTATTTGTTGTCTTCCCAAACGGATCGTGACTTCGATAAACCAAAGCTCTCTGAAATTTATATTAATCTACTAAAATTTATGCGGGTCATAAAACCAAAACCCACCACTGATACCAAGTGATTCAGACTGTTCAGAAACTACTTGAGGACAGAAAATAGAGAGGATATAGACCTAGTTCTAACTGTGATAGATTCTCTTACCTTTACCAATAGCCACGTCATCCAAAAAATGGAAGAATCTTATGACATCGCAAGTATAATAATAGTAACTGGAAGAAAACATACTGATGGCTCAAAAGATCTTCAGACGGATCATAGGCAGCATATTGCAAACTGCGTCAGTGCACTGTTGCACCAAGAATTGGTAGCATATCAAATCATGAAAAACCCAAAAAACCAAGAATGAAAACTCCGTCAAAAAGCCAGTCACAGCTTACTACAACAATAACTCCTAGGCAAAGTAATGATAAAGTTAAAGGCAGCGGAGTTGCAACTTGCTGTAGGCATGGCCTGCCTTTTATTATCTAAGTGAAATCATAAGAGCGCATGGCCTTCATTATAGATGAGTTGCTAAGACATCTCAAAAGGTTTACGCTGTATCTTTCATTGGTTCCAGTGAGGATGACAGTGAAGAATTCAATCTAGAGCTTT
This sequence comes from Candidula unifasciata, assembly GCA_905116865.2. Classification (NCBI taxonomy): domain Eukaryota; kingdom Metazoa; phylum Mollusca; class Gastropoda; order Stylommatophora; family Geomitridae; genus Candidula; species Candidula unifasciata. Next base: position 124,889 of record CAJHNH020003746.1, read on the forward strand.
TGATGTGAAGTGGGTACAATGTTATTCTTTATTTGGCATTTTCTGGCATATTTTGGGTAATACTTTGGCATAAAATGAAGTTTTTTTTTTTATCTGGCAACTCTGTTCCGCACATTGGCAGGTGATGAATCCTGGTGTTGTTACTTTGAGCTGAGCAGCAAAAAAAAAAAGAAAGCATGCAATGGAAGCATGCTGGATCACTGAAAGCTAAAACAATTCAAGCTACATGTTTTTGCTGGCAGACAACCTGTTGACAACATCAACTGTACCCACTACTTGGAAACACTAGACACGCTGCACAATGCCATCAAGAATAAACATCACAGAATGCTTTCTCGTGGTGTCAGTTTGTTGCGTGATAAACCCGTCCGCATGTTGTAAAGATCTTGCACAAATCATTAGCATGGAGTGGAAAATTCTGTAACAACCAGTGTATAGTCCTGATTTCTTTTGACTTCTAAAATAAAGATACCAAGAAGCGACAATTTAACACAGATACAGATGTAATGAAGACGGTCAACACGTGGTTCAGTCAGCAACCATAATTCTGTTCCTGCAGATGGCAATATATATTCTATATATCTGCCCTCTCTTCAGCTGAGCTTTCTATTCCATATAGTTTACAAACATCGCTATTCTATATAGTTTACAAACATTGCTATTCTTTATAGCTGACATCTCAATTCTCTATATTTAACATCTGCATCACTGACATCATTTTCTGTAGTTGACATTTATATAGCTGACATCTGTCTCTACAGTTGAGTTCTCTATAGCTGACATCTGTCTCTACAGTTTAGTTCTCTATAGATGACATCTGTCTCTACAGTTGAGTTCTCTATTCTCTATAGCTGACATCTGTCTCTACAGTTGAGTTCTCTATTCTCTATAGCTGACATCTGTCTCTACAGTTGAGTTCTCTATAGCTGACATCTGTCTCTACAGTTGAGTTCTCTATTCTCTATAGCTGACATCTGTCTCTACAGTTGAGTTCTCTATTCTCTATAGCTGACATCTGTCTCTACAGTTGAGTTCTCTATTCTCTATAGCTGACATCTGTCTCTACAGTTGAGTTCTCTATTCTCTATAGCTGCCTACGAAAACAATCAGATGCTTGCCTGAATGCCTATGGCCACTTCTTCTGACCAAACCATTGTGCATAATTCATTTAAAATGAATACTTTGTGTAAATCTACCACACTTGTTGATGTTTTTATCATGCTTGTGCAATAAAGCCATACTATTAGGGGTGAAATCAACCTTTCTTACTAAATCAATATTAGGCTAAGGGAACGAATAGGCACCAAGAGGTGCCTGATACTCCCTATAACTCAGACCATGAAGAAAGAATATCAGTATACCTCTCTTCTCTGTTCACTCTGAGAATCTTCCTCATCATGTTAACAAATAAACACGCTACAAATGAACAAGAGTTAATTTACTTTATTTATCATCAAATGTAACAGTCAGTTCACCATAACAATAGCACATTGGCAACAGCACAGAAGAAAAAAAAAATCAAAGATAAATAAAGTCAATGGTGGCATACATATAGTCATCATAAAATAATGTGTTATTGGGTCAATGGTTCCCAAACTATGCTGTCAGCCACATAAGGAAAGAAAAAAAATGGCGGGTGGGGAGGAGGGTGATGATGCACTGATGTATACGGTGCCAGCCTCATATATTTATAGGCCAAGTGCAAGAACACCAGATGCCAGACTAATATTTTTCACAGACAATCAAGGAATGAAGTATCCAACACCTTAACTTAATGAGATATTACCTGGTAACCATCGCAGACTGCATCGTCTGGAAGCCTAGGTAAATTTATTTAAAATTTGCCTGTGGTGAATCTGAACCCAAGACCAACAGGCAATTGTCTAGGTACTAAACTACACCTAAATTAATAAGTATTTATCCCTTTAATTTCTGTATAAATACAGTTTTGATACAGGCTTTTTCTTGTGTGGGCTCCACTCCACAGTAGGGGGGATAAAGAAGAGACCCATTGCCTCCGTAATAAGCATGCCGTAAAAGTCGACTTTTAGGGAAATATCTTTAAGTCGGAGTGGATCTGCCTGGGAGGTAAGCAACCAACAGTCTGCATACAAATAAGACAGATTTATAAACGGATGTGCATGCAAAGCTCAAGTTCTGTAACAAGACTAAAATTTAGAAGTGGAGAACAACCAGAACTTTCCGCCAGAGTTTACAACTAGTGAACACGAAGAAAATGAAAATACAGGTATTTATTTAGCTCCAAAGTGTATATACGTCTAGGCATATTTGAACATGAATATAAGACAACACAATTTCAAATTTTTTTAAACACACACCCCACCCCCCCCCCCCCCCCCCCCCCCCCCCCCAAAAAAAAAATCATTTGTCATTTTGCGCAGGAATATTTCCATTCCACAAGTGTGATCTAGAGACCACAATTTGGGAATCACTGATCCAAAGGAAATCTGAACAGCTCATATTTCCAGAGAAATATATATAGCATTACAAATCCAGCTTTGATAAAATGCTGTGGACATGTAAACAAAAATATCCAAGCACACAAAATAGATAAAACAATCCAACAATTATACTTTGAAGAGAAAGATGCCCAACTGAACTCTCATAGAAATGTAGTGACAACAGAAAGATGGAGAGAATGTATTCTAAGATATCACACAAGCATAGAAAAACAAAGAAAAAATACAATCGCACATAAGCGCTGAAAAATTTTTTTTTTTTTTTTTTTTTACAGATGGAATCGTAAACCAAAATTTACACAAATACAGAAAGACAAGAAGAAGCTATCACAAAACCTTACACAAGCACAGCAGGACACTTGGTTCATCACAAAACCTTATACATAACATAAAAACCCATTCTAAAACCTCACAGAAGCACAGAAAGTCACACACACACTCAACAACAAAAACTTTTATAAAACCTAACAAGGCAACAGAAAACCATCAAAAAATCTTGCACAAGCACAGGAAGACAGAGAAAACCCATTCTAAAATCTCACACAAACACAGAAAGATAACGGGAACCGATCAGAAAATCCCACACAAACATAGAAAGACAAATGAAACCCACCACAACATCTCACATAAGCACCCTAAGACGAAGAATATCCATTCTAAAACAAACACAGAAAGACGAGACCTCATCAGAAAATCTCATAGAAAAACAAAGGTTACCCATCACAAAGTCTCAAAATGCACAGGAAAACAAAGAAAACCCATTCTAAAACCTCACAAACATAGAATACAAAGAAAACTCATTCTAAAACCTACATAATTACAGAAAGACAAAGAAAACCCATTCTAAAACCTCACACAAACACAAAGAAAACCCACCACAAAACCTTACACAAACACAGAAAGACAAAAGTAACCCACCACAAAATCTCACACAAACACAGAAAGACAAAAGTAACCCACCACAAAATCTCCTACAAACACAGAAAGACATAAGATAACCCATCACAAAATCTCGAACTGTTTCTTTAACTCCACCATCAGCTTCCAGTCAGATTTGGTCATCTCTTCCCTGAAATGGTCTTTGACAGCATCAATCGACTGTCTGGATATCTGTAAATAATAGAGGACATCTGACTTATTATCTAAGCCAGCAGGAAACCAAAAAACTTGCAGCATAAATATGACAATTTCTTCTTCTCTACATCTTTACACACCCTCTTCTTGTTCACACACATCTTCAGAAATCTCCTTCTTCTTCCCCCCTTTCTATACATCTTCTTCTTCTTCTTCACATATCTTTATAGTTGACATCGCTACAGTTGACATCTCTATTCTCTACAGCTGAAATCTGTACAGTTGACATCTCTATTCTCCATAGCTGAAATATCTACAGCTGACATCTCTATAGCTGAAAACTCTACAGATGACATCTCTGTTTTCTGTAGTTGACATGTCTATTCTATATAGCTGCCATCTCTTTAGCTGACATTTATATTCTATATAATTTACATTTCCATTTTTTTATAGCTGACATTTCTACAGATGACATCTCTATTCTATATAGCTGCCATCTCTTTAGCTGACATTTATATTCTATATAATTTACATTTCCATTTTTATTGCTGACATTTCTACAGATGACATCTCTATTCTCTATATATGAAATCTCTGTAGTTGACATCTCTATTCTATATAGCTGCCATTTTTATTCTATAAAGTAAACATTTCTTTTCCATATAGCTGACATCTGCATCACTGACTCCTCCATCTTCTATATTTGACATTTATATAGCTGACATCTATCTCTACAGTTGACTTCTCTATTCTCTATGGCTGACATCTATCTCTACAGTTGACTTCTATATTCTCTATAGCTGATATCTATCTTTACAGTTGACTTCTCTATTCTCTATAGCTGACATCTATCTCTACAGTTGACTTCTCTATTCTCTATAGCTGACATCTATCTCTACAGTTGACTTCTCTATTCTCTATGGCTGATATCTCTATAGCTTGCATCTCTTTTCTCAAACACAAGGGGTCTGGATCAGGTCCACATGTTGGACACCCTTGCAACAGATACTTAGCTATCCTTCTACCAGTTCCAACTAGGTCAAATGATGCTTCATTGTCATGTAGCCATCTTGTAAGCCATCTGTGTGACATAATGATTCCCTTCCAATGAATGCTGAATCAAGAGTTGACGTCACTCCGTTCTGGACTTCCCCACATGGGCTCCTTCTCCCTCCTCAGCAGCTAACAAAGATTCAACATATTCATAATAGTACCAGATTGCAACCTGATTAGAAGTATCCCTGGATTTTTCCTTCATCACTGAAAATCTCCCATAGCTGAATTACAGTCCAGTCATAGGTAGGGTCTTCCAAGCCAGACAGGTCCATAGGCAAGGATACATATTTTCTTTTACTGAAAAAATCTTCTTGAGATAAAACATGCAGTAGCTGCAGAGAACTGTTTCACAAGAATTATGAGAACCAGGAGTGGCTGGCTAAATACAGGCTCCAGGTTTTATGTGGCAGACATGGGTTCGAATCTTGATAAGGTATGGAGATGTTCGTTTTTGTTCGAGAGAGAGAGAGAGAGAGAGAGAGAGGGAGAGAGAGAGAGAGAGAGAGAGAGAGAAGAGAGAGAGAGAGAGAGAGAGAGAGAGAGAGAGAGAGAATGAAATGTACAGACAGGGAAAAAATTAGAGGGCAATAGAGAAAGAAGTAGAGTTAAGAAAGGGATAAAAGAGAAGAGAAAAAGAGAGAGTCAGAGAGGTGAGCCAAAGAGCCAACCAAGTGAACGTGCGTCTACAGACCTTGCTGACCAGCAGGTCGGTCTCGTCGAAATGGCGTCCAAACATCTTGGGAGCCTCGCCAGGCAGAGGCATGATCTTGATACAGATCTCCTGTCCCTGGCGGGCGATCTCCACCGGCTTGTGGTTCATCTCAATGCTGGTCACCCGGCCTATGTCAATGAACTGTGGAAGCAGACGTGTTAACAATATTACTGCCGCTATTTCTGAAAGAAAATACACATAGAATGTCTTTACAATGAGAACCTCGTAAGCACTCAAGTAAATTCAGACCCCCACTCCCCCAAATGGAACAGGGAACTAAGCGATGGGGAGGACGAGGGGTGAGCTGCATGTAAAATCAAAGGATAGGACGACTGGGTACACGTCTGTTGAGGGATTATGCTCCGCTGGGAGATAAAGAGCAGAAGGAAAGAAATAATGATACATTTAACAATGCATAGTTACATTCTCAAACAAAACAGTTCCATTCACATTTAGGGGCAGACTCTTGCCCACTTTCTATGACAGGGAAAAAAAGGGGGGGGGGGGACTGAGTCAATTATACTTTTTTTCTTTCTGGAACGGGATCCCTCCCCCCCCCCCCCCCGGTTTTAGCGCCCCTGTCCTAAGCCGACCAGGGCAAGGTTACTACATTAATGAGGGTGGTAGCGATGAGTTGTGAGATAGCCGAAGACGGCAGCGTCCTATCAGATGGTCTGCTAGCTGTCACTCCACTCCGAACCGTCCAAGATAGTTATGCCCTCTCTATACTGCGACCGCTTTTTCTTTCCCTAGCGCCCTTCAACGAGGTAACAACCAACTAACGGCGTCTCCACCCCCTCCTTTCCTATCCTAACCCGCCCCCCCCCCCCCTCGTTGTAAAACAGTAGTTCCCAATTAAGACCTGTTGACCACCACTAATATTCAAAGGTCAGCGAGGGAGCACAATTACTTTAAGTCATATAGCACGTAAATCTATACTAGAATTACAAATAAAAAACGATAACAACAGCGGACTCAGTTATCTTACCTTCTGTTTATTTAAAAAAAAAAAAAAAGATAATATCACAGACTCCTGAACTTGCTTTCCACTAACCTGCCGGGTTCCTCAAATTGAGGACCAGTGTTGTGAGAGAAAAACAGTCAAACCGGAAACGGATAAGCCGTCTGAAGCAGACGATGGGAATGACCTGTATTTAGCACCCTTGAAAAAAAAAAGGGGGGGGGGGCGTAAGAGGGAGAAGGGGGGGGGGGCAAGAAATGGCGAACAATTCTCGACGGGGCGAGCGCTTCCTCGAACTTTTGGTTTATTCTTTTAAATGTATTTTCCCCTCGAGGACTGAAACCTTACAGATTAATTAATAACACCCAGCGACTAAAAGAGTCACTAATCGGATGAGAATTCAACAGAAGCAAACCATCTCCGCCCCCCCCCCCCCCATACGATTTCTAGGTAGCGTCTCTTTTTAAACATTTGTTCACACACTTCATATTAGTTCAAATGAATCTGCTACTCAGCAGAGAGGGAAGGAATAGGAAGCCTCGAGTCTAGGGATTTAAGTTCATATGTCTGTTGCAGTCACTGTGAACTGTCAGGTAATAATGTATACTTTTGCCAAAACGGGGAAAAAAAAACCCCACAAGACCATCACCTTCTCACGATCCGAATTCTAGTCTCCTGCATCACAGCCTAGTGCTCTAACAAGTCGACTAGAGAAAGCCGTTTACATCAGTTATATTTGGGCCGGCGTCGGTTATGAAGAGAGTCTGTAGGCTCAAATAAGCTCAGGTGTGTGGTTAATACTGTGCTTGTAATGCTGTAAACTTCGGCGGATATTTTGGTTGTTCGCCCACTCCTGGACTTTGGTCTTGATACACAACTTTAGTTGTGGGTGCACATCCAGGATACGTTTGTTATTAAAATAAGTCGTTTGTTATTAAAATAAGTCGTCATAGTGTGGGTTCCGAGGCCCCATTGTGGGGGATAACAAGAACTGACCTGACCCACTACCCCTCCAAAAAAGCATGTCATAGGAGTCGACTAATTATGGGTCTGTTTCGAAGTTGAAATGCATATCCCTGGCAGGCAAGGAACCAAGGGACAACAAAAAAACTGGTCTAGAGGCAGAGAAACACAACGTTCGAAAGATGTGGTTCGATTATAACAGCGGTTCTCAACCTATGGGTCGAACGACCCTTTCACAGGGGCCGCCTAAGACCATCGGAAAACACACATTCACTGAAGTTATGACGCAGTCACGAAAATAACTATATGTTTGGGGTCGCCACAAGATAATGAACTGTATGTACTAAAGAGTCCGTGGCATTGGGAAGGTTTAGAGCCACTGGCTTATAACATCGATGCGACATTTGCTCCACACGTCAGACTTTGGTAGGTATGTGCCCGTCCAGGTTAGGCTTTCCGTACAGGTGCCAGAACATGGGAGACCTTAAGCGCCCCCCTTCCACCCCATAATTTTTTAAGGGGATTAAGATGCACACATTAACCATATTTAGAAAATGTTTTTAAATGTATTTGCTTACTTAGTTAGTTAGTTAGTCTTTCCTCTTGTGTCGAGTGCGGCACATAGGGCTGAGGTCATGACTCTCCATGCATGGCGGTTCGTTGCAATCTGTTGTAGGTCTTGGATGTTTGAGTGGCCCATGAGCGAGCCTTCCCTGATGATAGTTCTACGTAGGGTTTCCCTTGGTCTTCCACGAGATCTTTTCCCCTGTGGTGTCCAAATGAGGGCTTGGTAAGGAAGTCTTGATTTATCCATTCTAAGGGCGTGGCCGACATAGTTCCAGCGGTGTTTTCATTTAAAATTAGACACAGACTCTTGCCTGGATTCTTGCCTTATTTGTGTATTGGTATTTTCAAAACTGTCTAATTTTGTGTCTAGAGTTTTTGTTGATTTCCAGCTCTGGCATCCATAGGTTAGTACTGGAATCACACAAGAATTGAAGATCTTGAGTTTTGTGTGTTTGCTAAGTGTCTTTGATTTCCAGATGTTGGACAGTTTATTGAAGGCACTAGATGCCAGTGCTATTCTAAATGGTATTTCTGGTGCGGTATCTCCTGTAGATGACATCTTGCTCCCTAGATAAGTGAAACTGTTGACTTTTTCAAGGCTGTTGTTGTTCAGCGTGATATCAACTGAACTGTTGGTAAGGTCTAGAATTTTTGTTTTTGCGGTGTTAATTTGCTTACTACATCATATTATTTCAAGTATATTAGTATTGGCCATTTAACATATTAATAATAATAATAGAACTGTAATGTCCTATAATAATAATAGAACTGTAATGTCCTATAATAATAATAGCACTGTAATGTCCTATAATAATAACAGAACTGTAATGTCCTATAATAATAATATAACTGTAATGTCCTATAATAATAAAACTGCAATGTCCTATAATAATAATAGAACTGTAATGTCCTATAATAATAATAATACAACTGTAATGTCCTTTAATAATAATACAACTGTAATGTCCTATAATAATAATACAACTGTAATGTCCTATAGTAATAATAGAACTATCATGTCCTATAATAATAATAGAACTGTAATGTCCTATAATAATAATAGAACTGTAATGTCCTATAATAATAATAATACAACTGTAATGTCCTATAATAATAATAGAACTGTAATGTCTTATAATAATAATAGAACTGTAATGTCCTATAATAATAATAGAACTGTAATGTCTTATAATAATAATAGAACTGTAATGTCCTATAATAATAAAAGAACTGTAATGTCCTATAATAATAATAGAACTGTAATGTCCTCAATGGCAAATAGATTTAATAAAATACTTAAAATAATATGACAAGTAGGCTATAAAAAAATAATTTAATAGTTAATGTCTATATAGGGTTAATCAAAGAAGGCCTTACAACCACACTTACACACAATTACTGGGTGACAATTACCTACAACCCCCCCCCCCCCCCCTCTCTTTTTGAATAAGTAAGGACATATTTATATCTCAACCCCAATAAATTTTTTTAACCCCCCCCCCCCCCCTTTTTTTTTTCCTCAATCGCCATTTCTGCTTAAAATCTTTCTTAGGTGAAAACAGGGGAGGGAAGTATGAATTCCGCATTTTAAACACACGCACATACACAAACCCAAACCAAGCCCACAGGACAATTACGGAACTTTGCATATAACAAGGGACACAAACACACATATATAAAAACCCCCTTTAAATATGAATGCAGGCCGGCCAGCAGATCAAAGCAACGGGCGGGGAATGTAGAGCGGATGTTGACGGACGAAATATGTCCCCCACGTGTTATTGCATCATTGGCTGGCGGGTTTCTTTGAAGCTGCTGCTCGCCTGCCCTCCACATGTACCCGAACCTTTACAGACGCCAAGCTCTGGGTCACAGACTGTGTAGGAATGACAGGAATGGAATTCTGCCCCCCCACGGGTTCCAGAGCCCCAATTTTGGGGCCGGGGTCAAGAACACACCCGCTGCCTGTGCAAGCTGTAAAAGGCGACTAATTAAAGACACTAGTTGTTATTTTTCCTTTAAAGAACCCCCCCCCCCCCCCCCCCCCAATTTGTAGGATTAGCATCTCAAGTATAAATAAAAGGGGGTGGGGAGGTGGTGAGTGGTTTTGAGGCATAGCGTCTGTCTCGAGTGCTGAAGATCCTAGTCTTTGGGTAGCAAAATTGGACGCCCCTGTGTATTGTTGCCCACAGAAAAGAAAAAATTGAAAAAGAGAAGCTTAATGGCGCTACCCGGGCAAAACAAAATTTTGAGTTTAAAATCAACCCAAAGTATTTCAGGATCCTCGCCTGTGCTAAGGAGTTCGTACACTGCAATGAGATTTTTCGGACTCAGACTTGAGTCAAAGGTAGAACGGAGCACTTATAGGTTACTATCTTTGAGCCATGATGCAGATCTGTTGTCTGAACCTAAACCTTAGATGAATAAGAATCAAATAGCTAGAAATCAGAAAAACTCCTTTTAACCCTAACAGGGTTATTTGTGGGGTGCTAAAAAAACGGTTTTGTGGTCAGGTGAAGTCCAGTATGGGTGGGATGTGCCCGACTGTCCGCAAGTTTACAGCCGGTGAACAGTTAACGAGAAGGGCTGTGGGAGTGACCATAAGAGATAAGATCAGGAATGAGATTATAAGAGACAAAGTCGGCACAGAACCAATTCTAAATTACATACGAAGACAGCAAGTGAAATGGTTTGCCCACTTAGAGAGAATGCCTTGTGACACCATACCATACAAAGCATACATGGAAAGAGAAGAAGGACGTAGAGCACGAGGTAGACCAAGAACAAGATGGAAGGATAACATCAGAGAAACTCTACAACAGCATGATGTGCCTATGGTCAAGGCGGCCAGAAGAACTAGAGACAGAACCTTATTTCTCCCTCGACACCCACAGCGGTAAAAGAGGAAGTGAAGAAGAACAGATAACACCAAGAAGAAGAATTATGTCCCTTCCCATGTGGCTTTTGCGAGACCAGTTAGGGTCAGGGAGGCAATAAGAAGACCGACCCAAAGCTACTAAAAAAAAAAAAAAAAACATCCAGCCAAGATGTATAAAGCAGTCTGCTTCACAGTACGACAATCACAGAATGACAATAAATGTTGTGGTTAAAAAGCCATTATCAGTATATAACAAAAAGTTACTGATATAGAGACAAAATACATATATATATATATATATAATTTTTAAAAATCAGCTCTGGGTGAAGCAAAAATTTACCCAAGAAGGATGTACTAAAAGGTGACCATTCAGCAGTAAAACAGGTGCAATAAGAATAGGTACAATAATAAGTTTTTAAAAAACTGTGCAATGAGGATAAATTTAAAATAGTGCAATAAGGATAAGTAATAAAAAAAATTTGCAATAAAGTTAAACAAAATAAGTATAACAAGGATAAGCAAAAAGTGCAATAAGAATAAGTTAGAAAAAAGTATAATAATTATAAGTTTTAAAAAGTTCAATAAGGATAAGCAAGTTACAAAAAAAGTGCAAATAAATCAAAAAGTGCAACAAGTAAAAAAATTATGCTATACGGATAAGTAAAGTAAGTGCAATAATGCTAAATTTAAAAAGTACAATAAGGATAAGTAAAGTAAAGTAATAATGCTAAATAAATAAGTACAATAAGGATAAGTAAAGTAAATGCAATAATGCTAAATAAATAAGTACAATTAGGAAAAGTAAAGTAAACGCAATAATGCTAAATAAATAAGTACAATAAGGATAAGTAAAGTAAAAGCAATAATGCTAAATAAATAAGGATAAGTAAACACAATAATGTTAAATAAATAAGTACAAAAAGGATAAGTAAATGCAATAATGTAAATAAAAAAGTGCAATAAGGATAAGTAAAGTGCAATAATCATAAGTAAAAATAAAGTGCAATAAGGATCCCACTAAATTAAAAACACTAAATAAAGCAATAAGGTACACTCATAAGGCAGTTCTATGAAAACCAAACGAACTCACCTCTTTGCTAGGCACACAAAGCGGTGTGCCCTCCTTTAAAAACCCCGCCTCCACACTGACTCCAATAACAATTGGGTCCCGGGAGTTAAAGATGAACTGAGGTAAGATCCGTAATTTGCACGGGAACACAGCAATATGCTTAAACTCCTCCTGCCTCTTTCGCTTCAGATCATCTCTGAATTTCATGAAGGCATCAAACAGATGATAAATGATATCCGCAGTGAATATCCGCACGCCCAGGTTTTCTGCCAGTTCTTGTGCCTCTCTTTCGACCTTCACATCAAATGCAAGAATGACAGCATACCTGCAGGTGAACATATGAAACAGGTTAACCCTTTCAGTCCCAAAAAGTTTAGTACAAAAACAATTATTTTTCCCATTAAATATTGCCATGAAAACTCTCACCACTTGCTGTGATGTAGGAATAGGGGGAAAAAAAGAAAGGTACCCCTGAGGTTGCCAGATTTATTTAGTGTCCACTGATCAAACCTTAAATAAGAAGACATATGATGTGATGTTTGTGGTAATCAGTCACTAACGAATAATGCATACACATGATGTAAGATAACAACAACCAGGTCTAAATATCCATAAGGGAAAGACACACATAATGGGAACAAACCAAGCAAATAGTAATCTGGTTTCTTTTAATGGTATCCCATTCCAAAACGTCATACACATATTTGGGCAGTAATGTAGATAAAGATTGTTGGAACTGATATTAAAATATGAATACAAAAGGCAAGAGGGGATTTCATAGCATTTGAAAATGGGTTTTAAGTCAACAAAAATTAAAATTATTACCTGTGAACTTAAAACATTTAATTCTAATGTCAAATCTGTAGTGCTGTGTGAAGCAGTAACATGAAGAACAACTAAAACAATTATTCACAAACTTCTAACCTTCATTAACTTGTGCCTACGCAGAAAAGGGAATTAAAAGGTATGACAGAATCAATGTTGAGCTTTGAGAGAGAAAACAAACAAGTTCCAGTGAACCAAGAGGTGAAGAAAAGATGCTGTTATTGGATAGGACATAGGTTGAGAAAACCTGCGACCAATAAAACTAGAATGTCTTTGCCCTGGAACCTACAGTGGCATAGAAATAAAGGCAGACAAAAAAGAAAACAAAAACATGAAGAAGGGAGCTAGAGTTTAGTTTAAAAAGATGTGGAGGACATGTGGTGAGTTGCATGCAATAGCAAACGATAGGAGTACTTGGCATGAGTTGGTTGAGGGCCAAAGATCCATTGGGGGATAGAAGGTGGAAGAAGAAGAAGTCAGTAACACAACACGTGTTGTTTAGGACTGAAAGAGTTTAGGATGCAACAAATCTGTAAAGAAATAGTCAAGAGCCATTTCCCCCCCCCCCCCCCTTTCCACCAGTAGCAGATCGGACATATGATGATTGACTCACACTTTTATAGGCACTTAGTGATGGGGTCAACATCATGCCAGCAGCCTTTACTTTCTAGGACAGTGTTTTCCAAACTTTTCTTAGTCGAGGCGCCTTTTTTCATTTACAATTTTTCCATGGTGCACTAACCTAAGTAAATGTATGACTAATCGTATGTAGGAGATAAAAAAAAAACCTTGCGTATCTTCAAATATTTTGTAGCGCCCCTGTGAAGAAGTCACAGCTGTCCGGGGCGCCACGGCGCACAACTTGGGAATCACTGTTCTAGGACTTTAAACCTGGTTCCCACTTTAGCTTGGGTCAACCTAGGAGCCAATGTCAATTTTGTAGATTTATGCTTCTGCTTCCTGTTTACCGGCTGTTCAATTCTGGCAGAGAGTTCTGGTTGTCCGTCCACTCCTGGAGTTGTCCTGTTTCAGAACCCTGAGTTTTGCATGCTCATCTATTCTACAGATCTGGCTTACTTGTACGCAGACTTTTCAATTCTTGACTGACAGGCAGATGTATTGGGATTTTCAAGGGAAAACCCATATTTAGTTGTCTTTTGGTACAACAGGCTTGTTAAAGGGGGCAGTGGAACACTAAGAAAAAGAAGGAAAAAAAAAACACTTCTAGAACATCCAATCAACATAAACAGAAGGCACTTACTGGGAGTCATGTTCCAACATCACGGAGGCCCTCATGATGTCCTTCTTGTGTACAGGACCAATACCGATGCCAGCATACTGGAATGACAAAGACATGCTTAGAGGGCGGGCAGAGATTGTCCACAAAGGAAACACCTGTACTGTAGTTTCACATTTGGGTGGGTGGCTGGTTGGTTTATTGGCAGTGTGCCCGGTGTGCTTGCTGGGTGGTGGGTCTGTTAGCTGTTTGGTTGGTTTTATGCCTGAGTTTTTGGTTATTTTGATAGTTTTATGGCAAATTTGTTGGCTGATTTTAAAAAACAACTGTTTGTTTGGTTGATTTGTTGGCTAACTTGCTGTTTGGTCAGTTTTTTTAATTAGCTGACTAGTTAGCTTGTTAGCTGACTTGTCGGCTGACAGGTTTGTTTGTTGGCTGATTTGTAGTTTGTTGGCTGCCTGGTTGGTTTATTGGCTGACTAATTGGTCTGTACTGTTGTCTACTTTTGTTGTTGTTGGTTGTTTGGTTGATTTGTTAGCTGACATGTTGGCTGACTGGTTGGTATGTTTGCTGATTTGTTGGTTTTTGGGTTAATTTGCTGGCTGGTCTATTAGCTTGTTGGTTGCCTGGCTGATTGTTTTTTGTTTTGTTTGGCTGACTGGTTGGTTAATCCTTTTTTCTGTGTCACATCTGGTTTGCTCGCTGTCTTATCTCATAATAACAGACTTATTCTGTTGTTTTAATCTGGAAAGTGGTATACATGTATCCCTTTTTAACAGTGCTAGACCCTCTCCCTCCCCAACAGTGCAAGATCCTCTCCCTCCCCAACAGTGCAAGACCCTATTCCTTTTCAACAGTGCAAGATCCTCTCCCTCCCCAACAGTGCAAGACCCTATTCCTTTTCAACAGTGCAAGACCCTCTCCCTCCCCAACAGTGCAAGACCCTCTCCCTCCCCAACAGTGCAAGATCCTCTCCCTCCCCAACAGTGCAAGACCCTCTCTCTCTCTCAACAGTGCAAGACCCTCTCTCTCTCTAACAGTGCAAGACCCTCTCCCTCCCCAACAGTGCAAGACCCTATTCCTTTTCAACAGTGCAAGACCCTCTCCCTCCCCAACAGTGCAAGACCCTCTCCCTGCCCAACAGTGCAAGACCCTCTCTCTCTCTAACAGTGCAAGACCCTCTCTCTCTCTAACAGTGCAAGACCCTCTCTCTCTCTAACAGTGCAAGACCCTCTCTCTCTCTAACAGTGCAAGACCCTCTCCCTCCCCAACAGTGCAAGACCCTCTCTCTCTCTCTCTAACAGTGCAAGACCCTCTTCCTCTCTAACAGTGCAAGACCCTCTCCCTCTCTAACAGTGCAAGACTCTCTCCCTACCGAACAATGCAAGACCCTCTCCTTCTCTAACAGTGCAAGACCTCTCCCTCTCTAACAGTGCAAGACCCTCTCCCTCTCTAACAGTGCAATACCCTCTCCCTCCCCAACAGTGCAAGACCCTCTCCCTCCCCAACAGTGCAAGACCCTCTCCCTCTCTAACAGTGCAAGACCCTCTCTCTCTCTCTCTCTAACAGTGCAAGACCCTCTCTCTCTCTCTAACAGTGCAAGACCCTCTCTCTCTCTAACAGTGCAAGACCCTCTCTCTCTCTAACAGTGCAAGACCCTCTCCCTCTCTAACAGTGCAAGACCCTCTCCCTCCCCAACAGTGCAAGACCCTCTCCCTCCCCAACAGTGCAAGACCCTCTCCCTTCCCAACAGTGCAAGACCCTCTCCCTCCCCAACAGTGCAAGACCCTCTCTCTCTCTCTCTCTCTAACAGTGCAAGACCCTCTTCCTCTCTAACCGTGCAAGACTCTCTCCCTACCGAACAATGCAAGACCCTCTCCTTCTCTAACAGTGCAAGACCTCTCCCTCTTTAACAGTGCAAGACCCTCTCCCTCTCTAACAGTGCAATACCCTCTCTAACAGTGCAAGACCCTCTCTCTCTCTAACAGTGCAAGACCCTCTCTCTCTCTAACAGTGCAAGACCCTCTCCTCTCTAACAGTGCCAAGACCCTCTCCTCTCTAACAGTGCAAGACCCTCTCCTCTCTCTAACAGTGCAAGACCCTCTCTAGACCCTCTCTAACAGTGCAAGACCCTCCCTCTCTAACAGTGCTAGACCCTCTCCCTCTCTAACAGTGCAAGACCCCCCTCTAACAGTGCTAGACCCTCTCTCCTCTAACAATGCAAGACCCCTACCCTCTCTAACAGTGCTAGACCCTCTCCCTCTCTAACAGTGCTAGACCCTCTCCCTCTCTAACAGTGCAAGACCTCTCCCTCCTCTAACTGCTAGACCTCTCCCTCTCTAACAGTGCTAGACCTCTCACTCTCTCTAACAGTGCTAGACCCTCTCCCTCTCTAACAGTGCAAGACCCTCTACCCTCTCTAACAGTGCTAGACCCTCTCCCTCTCTAACAGTGCAAGACCCTCTCCCTCCCCAACAGTGTAGACCCCTACCCACCCCAACAGTGCTAGACCTACCCTCCTCTCTAACAGTGCTAGACCCTCTCCCTCTCTAAGTGCTATACCCTCTCCCTCTCTAACAGTGCAGATACCCTCTCTAAACAATGCAAAGACCCTACCCTTTCCCTAACAGTGCAAGACCCTCTCCCTCCCTCAACAGTGCAAGACCCTCTCCCTTCCCTAACAGTGCAAGACCCTACCCCCTAACAGTGCTAGACCCTCTCCTCTAACAGTGCTAGACCCTCTCCCTCTCTAACAGTGCAAGACCCTCTCCCTCTCTAACAGTGCTAGACCCTCTCCCTCTCTAACAGTGCTAGACCCCTACCCTCCCCAACAGTGCTAGACCCTCTCCCTCTCCAACAGTGCTAGACCCTCTCCCTCTCTAACAGTGCTAGACCCTCTCCCTCTCTAACAGTGCTAGACCCTCTCCCTCTCTAACAGTGCAAGACCCTCTCTCTCTCTCTAACAGTGCAAGACCCTCTCCCTCTCTAACAGTGCAAGACCCTCTCCCTCTCTAACAGTGCAAGACCCTCCTCTAACAGTGCAAGACCCTCTCCCTCTCTAACAGTGCTAGACCCTCTCCCTCTAACAGTAACAGTAACAAGACCCTCTCCCTCTCTAACAGTGCTAGACCCTCTCCCTCTCTAACAGTGCAAGACCCTCTCCCTCTCTAACAGTGCTAGACCCTCTCCCTCCCCAACAGTGCTAGACCCTCTCCCTCTCTAACAGTGCTAGACCCTCTCCCTCTCTAACAGTGCTAGACCCTCTCCCTCTCTAACAGTGCTAGACCCTCTCCCTCTCTAACAGTGCTAGACCCTCTCCCTCTCTAACAGTGCTAGACCCTCTCCCTCTCTAACAGTGCAAGACCCTCTCCCTCTCTAACAGTGCTAGACCCTCTCCCTCTCTAACAATGCAAGACCCCTACCCTCCCCAACAGTGCTAGACCCCTACCCTCCCCAACAGTGCTAGACCCTCTCCCTCTCTAATAGTGCTAGACCCTCTCCCTCTCTAAGTGCTATACCCTCTCCCTCTCTAACAGTGCTAGACCCTCTCCCTCTCTAACAATGCAAGACTCCTACCCTCCCCAACAATGCAAGACCCCTACCCTCCCCAACAGTGCTAGACCCTCTCCCTCTCTAACAGTGCAAGACCCTCTCCCACTCTAACAGTGCAAGACCCCTACCCTCCCCAACAGTGCTAGACCCTCTGCCTCTCTAACAGTGCAAGACCCTCTCCCTCTCTAACAGTGCAAGACCCTCTCCCTCTCTAACAGTGCTAGACCCTCTCCCTCTCTAACAGTGCTAGACCCTCTCCCTCTCTAACAATGCAAGACCCCTACCCTCCCCAACAGTGCTAGAACCCTACCCTCCACAACAGTGCTAGACCCTCTCCCTCTCTAACAGTGCTAGACCCTCTCCCTCTCCAACAATGCAAGACCCCTACCCTCCCCAACAGTGCTAGACCCTCTACCTCTCTAACAGTGCTAGACCCTCTCCCTCCCCAACACTGCAAGACCCTCTACCTCCCCAACACTGCAAGACCCTCTCCCTCTCTAACAGTGCAAGACCCTCTCCCTCTCTAACAGTGCAAGACCCTCTCCCTCTCTAACAGTGCAAGACCCCTACCCTCCCCAACAGTGCAAGACCCTCTCCCTCCCAAACAGTGCAAAAGTGGTAAATACAGGCACTAATGGTATTTTGTTGTTGTTGCTTTTGGCACATATCCTTAACTACCTAAGCTCACTGGGATCAGACACTATGAGAGCATCATTTAGCAAACATTGTGCAGACTTCCAGCTGCTCAAACTTACGAGTTCAGACACTATTACAGCACAGTTTAACAACAGTTTCGCACACATCTCCAACTTACCGGGATCTCTGAGGTTTTGAGGAACTCAAGCAAAGCTTCCAGGGATCCTAAAGTGGATGCCTGAACGAAAACTCCTCGCTCCTGAACCTTGATGGACTCCAGGGTCTCCTTCAGAACAGCAGCAACTTCTTCCTGCAGGCAAGAACAGGAAAACCCCAAAAGGTGAACTAGCTACTGTCAGTCAGCATTTCACAAGATGAAGAATAAACTAAACATTGTACTGCTGTTGATTGTAGTAATTAAAAGAGTTCCTAACCCTTTAACCACATGAATGCTAAAAAAATAAATATGTCATGAGCCTATAGGAATTTCCAGGAAAAAATCCTTTATAAAAAAAAATAAAAAAATAAACCAGGTCACTAATAATTTCTTTCAAAAGTATATTTATCTCCATTTTACATCTTTTCTTCCAGTCTTCTTTTCCTCCAGTTACCTCATCAAAGTGTTGGGGGAGATACAAGCATCTTCTGTGCTCTCTTTCTAAAGTGTTGTATAAGCTGATCTTCAATATATTTCTTCAACCATGTTCTCTTTCGCAGCTGATGCCAGGGTATTCTCATGAGATAGCCAAACCATCTCATTTGTTGCTCTTTAATGAATACCATGACTGGTTTCAGTCCTAGTCACAGTCTATACATTTCTCAACATTTCTGTCAAATTCTTCTCTCAATGTAACTCACTCTAACCCTGCTGTTGCTTCAACTCATATGTTGGCAGGCTTCACGCAGAGCCGTAAGCAGGGTTTTAGAGGTCCTAAATGGTTAGCATCCTTTGTGTCTTTTCTCTGGAGTATAATAAATAGCCAAATGAACTGGCCAGCTCTGTAGCACTCAGTGGTGAATGCATATATATCATCATCCTCATGTTGCAGGTCCTTTGCAGAACGTCGCTCTCATCATGGTCTGCCTGAAATAAAGTCTCTTACCAGTTCTCCCGCCTCATGAACTTTCATACTCAAGAAGTCACTTATATCCTGTGCCCATCTTCGCGTTGGTCTGCCCCTGCCCCTCCTTCCTGGTACCATGCCTTCTGCTATTATTTTTTTTCAATCCGTCATGGCGCTTGACATGACCAAAATATTTCAGCTTCCGAGACAGGATGCTGTTTATTAGCCAATCTTCCTTGATGTTCAGATCTTTCAAGATGCCAGTATTTCTCCTCTTCTTTGTCCAAGATATTCTGAGAATCTTTCTATAGCATTTCAGCTCAAAAGATGCATATATATAAATATATATATATAAAGCTACATGCAGTCATTAAGGTGTAAGTGAACAATGCAAAAGTACAAACAGATCACTACGGTCTGGAGACAATGGTATAGAGGGGAGTTACCAAGGGATCAGGCCAACACTCTGTGGAAAGGCCAGATGAACATATAATAAAATTAATAGTAGGGATGCAGAGATGCTGAACCACACACAAATGTGGTGCATGAAGAACATAACTCATACTAGTCAACACCTGTCTACACATCTCCACGGTCATCCTAGACAACACAAATGGGATCAGCATTTTCTTTGAAGTCAGAGTGCACTGAACTATACAACAGTGAGGAACCAACAGTATGCATACCGACAAACCAGATCTATAAAAATGATGTGCATGCGAAACTCAAGTCCTAGAAAAAGACCAAAGTCAAGAAGTGGACAAACAGTCGTGACTTTCCGCAGTACTTTACAGCGGGTGAACACAAAGGAGAAGAACAAATATTTTCCTACCGGTCAATACACTGTCACTACTGTATGAGATTTCAGTACTGGCATTATTTCTTTACTGACTAAATGATGCAGTTACTGAGGTGGATTCCTCACATATGGGTTCCAGTGCATCGTTTTTATGGGAACAGTCGTCATGACGGCTTGCTGAGAAAGGTGAAGACAGGGATGCTTCGAGCAGAGTGGCAAGCTTCACTGGGAAGGTCACGGCTAGTGGGCATACTTTGGATCTTTTCTCCAGGTTATGCCGGCGTAGTAGGTATTGAACAGGCAGACAGATTGGCTGGATCTGCACCACTGGGCGGTGAATTGATACATGACAAGGCAGATGTGGTCAAGGCCCTTTGGGAACAAGCAATGGAATCAGTAGAGAAACAAGATTATTATGGCCTGGAGAGAATAAGGCACCTTGGTGTAACCAGAGGGTCTGGTCTCACTACACTCAGAGGAAAGGCAAGATGGACATATAACCAGATTGTGACCAGTACCATCAATGTTGGAACTCTGTGCTGGCTGCTGAAGGTGAGGATGGAGCATGCAGGGGAACATCCCGAGTGCTGTAATGTTCATTCTTGACTCAACCCAACTCAGTCATCCTGAAATCCCATGCTCTAATTGTGAAACACTTTTCTGAACGTGAGCAGGTATTGCTAGTCACCATGGCCTGTGACTCCAATGCTTCTCTATAGCACAGTATAACAGGACATCTGAAAAGGCAGATAGATGCCACAAACAACAATATACTAATTTTTTACAGTACAAATTTTGCAATGGCTGTTACCAGCAATGACTGGTCACTGCAACTGCTTTATGAGATCAAGGTACAGTTCACTCCCTCACTGACTAATTAGTAGTTAGTTACCTTATAATATTCTTTCTCATCAGCATCATGTGCCACATACAAAGGAAGACCAGCCAGGGCTTTCTCTAAGTCCTTGGCTATGACTTTAACACCCTGGGCTGCCTTGACTGTCTTGAAATGCTCATACTGGTTCTGTGAAAGCACATACACAATACAGGTTTACAGTACACATATATAAAATAGCTAATGTACATATGCTAAACAGACAGACATGGTAGTATAGAGGCTAGATGCTCTGTTGCTGGTCAGAAGCCCTTAGGTTCAAACCCACGTGAAGACAGATTTAAAAAAAAAATTGAAATGACCACTGGTTGCCAGGTCCAACCAGCCCAGAACAGGTACCAGGTAATGACTTCCGGTCCAATTTTGCAGATCGCCACTTTGCTGTTGACACTGAAAATTTATTTTTCTAGCCAGTTTTTGCAGATGCAAATTCTCCATTTCTGGACCAGAAGTAAAAGTTCTGTTGCTCAGCTACTCAGATGAGTGACTGGTGCGACAAATTGGGATGTGGATGTTATGTGGAATGTGATCATGACAGCTTTGTATAGTTAACTGTACTAACAATGGCAGGTGTCCAATGCCGTTTTTAAAGGCTTGTACTCATGAAAGTACTGTGTGTACAATGCCAGCTTTTGTAACTGTCTGCTTGTATCAGCTGTGAGCTGCAATTCTGCTGTAGGACATATTGCTGATACACCCAATTGCTACCTTATGCACTCATTTTGTATGTGCAAGCTTAAAATTTTTGCTGGAAATAACATGTTTTTCACTTATTGTCAACTAGGACAGTGAAGGATATTTTGTAAGATTTCCACAGGCATAAGATTGAAGTAGTTATGAGGCAACCGCCTGCAGTTGAGTTGGAACACTACTAATGACTAACACATAATCCAGAACCTTATACTTCTTTCGACACTCAAAAAGGTACAACAGAAAGTGAAGACAAAGTTACACAAACCACCTAATTACTGTACACATACAACAAAGTTACTGTACAAATTCTTATTCTTCTTCACATTCACCAGCTGTCAACTCCAGGGGAAAGTTCTGGTTGTTTGTCCACTTTGGGACTTTAGCCTTGTTCTACTAGAACTTAAGTTGCATGTACATCTGTTTCAAAGACCTGGTTGATCTGTATGCAGACTGTTGGTTCCTCATTTCTTAGGCTGATGCACTCTGTCTTCGAAGGAAACTAATTTGTTGACTCTTATGAAATATTTGTGGAAAGTTTGGGGGGAAAAGGGGGGGGGGGGGAGGGGGGGCGGCGCAGCCATACACACACATACAATGGAGGCCCAGAAACTCATACAGAGAGCACATATTCAAAATAAGAAGTTGTGGTCACACAGTGGCTGGATGCTCACACTGAGGTCTTGAGTTCAAATCCACATTGTGGTGATTTTTTAAAACACATGATCCTTGGCGCCTACAGCGACTCAGGCAAAAATGGGTAGCAAGCACTTTCCTGGTAGGTGAAGGTGCTCAGTGTGTTGCTGACCTCAGCCCCCACTGAGTGTCGATTGGTCTATAAAGGTATGAATCCAGCATCATGTGCCAAATGTTCCAACAACGTGAAGAGAGGTCCTTTACTTCATTTTATTTATTATACACAAACTGCCTCCTGGTTACCGTACACATACATAATAGTTACTGTACACATACAACATAGTTACCATATGCATAAAACTCAGTTACTGTGAACATACAACAGTCACTATAAACACACAACATAGTTACTGTACACACAACATTGGTTACTGAACCCCCCCCCCCCCCAGCATTATGTTCTGCTTTGATATAGGAAACAAACAAGGGCAACTACTAACCTTGACTCTGAGCTCTTTCATTGGCTGTGGCATCAGCAGGCCACGGATCTGCGTTACTATGGGGCCCTCAGTGCCAGCAAGGACTATAGTATCTCCTTCATTTAGAGCCCCATTGATGAGAATGACATCAATCGTGGTGCCCATTCCAGTAATAGCTTTGACCTAAGGGGAAAAAAATAAAAAATTATTTAAAAAAAAAAAATGAAAATATAAGATTAATTCTTTCAGTGCCATAGGTTTCTTGGCCATGCTAAAGATAAATATAATGCCCTTGCTGTCTTTTACCACAGACATTATACACCAACATCTAGTTTGAGAATGGAGGTGGAGGCAGTCAATGCAGCCATCCACTGGCTTTTTTTTTTTTTTTTAACGTATCCAGAAACCATGAGTTGTAAACCCTTTGGCTCGCTACTATGGATATCGCAACCCTTCGGCATTGATTCCATTATAGGTACCGTTAATCTGGTAGAAATGTGGCTTTTCTGCCTACCCCCGGGAGTGAGCCAGGACCACAAGGAGTTCGTCACCCGGCCGCCGCGAAAGTCAGGTTTAACCAACGTCGCTAGAGAGCCGGGCTCCACTGGCTTGAGAACAGGCTGAATACTGGTGGTGACGGTAACAAACTCAAACCACGATGAGAAAGGTGACGGTAACAAACTCAAACCACGATGAGAAAGGTGACGGTAACAAACTCAAACCACGATGAGAAAGGTGACGGTAACAAACTCAAACCACGATGAGAAAGGTGACGGTAACAAACTCAAACCACGATGAGAAAGGTGACGGTAACAAACCCAAACCACGATGAGAAAGGTGACGGTAACAAACTCAAACCACGATGAGAAAGGTGACGGTAACAAACTCAAACCACGATGAGAAAGGTGACGGTAACAAACTCAAACCACGATGAGAAAGGTGACGGTAACAAACTCAAACCACGATGAGAAAGGTGACGGTAACAAACTCAAACCACGATGAGAAAGGTGACGGTAACAAACTCAAACCACGATGAGAAAGGTGACGGTAACAAACTCAAACCACGATGAGAAAGGTGACGGTAACAAACTCAAACCACGATGAGAAAGGTGACGGTAACAAACTCAAACCACGATGAGAAAGGTGACGGTAACAAACTCAAACCACGATGAGAAAGGTGACGGTAACAAACTCAAACCACGATGAGAAAGGAGACGGTAACAAACTCAAACCACGATGAGAAAGGTGACGGTAACAAACTCAAACCACGATGAGAAAGGAGACGGTAACAAACTCAAACCACTATGAGAAAGGTGACGGTAACAAACTCAAACCACGATGAGAAAGGTGACGGTAACAAACTCAAACCACGATGAGAAAGGTGACGGTAACAAACTCAAACCACGATGAGAAAGGTGACGGTAACAAACTCAAACCACGATGAGAAAGGTGACGGTAACAAACTCAAACCACAATGAGAAAGGTGACGGTAAAAAACTCAAACCACGATGAGAAAGGTGACGGTAACAAACTCAAACCACGATGAGAAAGGAGACGGTAACAAACTCAAACCACGATGAGAAAGGTGACGGTAACAAACTCAAACCACGATGAGAAAGGTGACGGTAACAAACTCAAACCACGATGAGAAAGGTGACGGTAACAAACTCAAACCACGATGAGAAAGGTGACGGTAACAAACTCAAACCACGATGAGAAAGGTGACGGTAACAAACTCAAACCACGATGAGAAAGGTGACGGTAACAAACTCAAACCACGATGAGAAAGGTGACGGTAACAAACTCAAACCACGATGAGAAAGGTGACGGTAACAAACTCAAACCACGATGAGAAAGGTGACGGTAACAAACTCAAACCACGATGAGAAAGGTGACGGTAACAAACTCAAACCACGATGAGAAAGGTGACGGTAACAAACTCAAACCACGATGAGAAAGGTGACGGTAACAAACTCAAACCACGATGAGAAAGGTGACGGTAACAAACTCAAACCACGATGAGAAAGGTGACGGTAACAAACTCAAACCACGATGAGAAAGGTGACGGTAACAAACTCAAACCACGATGAGAAAGGTGACGGTAACAAACTCAAACCACGATGAGAAAGGTGACGGTAAAACAAACTCAAACCACGATGAGAAAGGTGACGGTAACAAACTCAAACCACGATGAGAAAGGTGACGGTAACAAACTCAAACCACGATGAGAAAGGTGACGGTAACAAACTCAAACCACGATGAGAAAGGTGACGGTAACAAACTCAAACCACGATGAGAAAGGTGACGGTAACAAACTCAAACCACGATGAGAAAGGTGACGGTAACAAACTCAAACCACGATGAGAAAGGTGACGGTAACAAACTCAAACCACGATGAGAAAGGAGATGGTAACAAACTCAAACCACGATGAGAAAGGTGACGGTAACAAACTCAAACCACGATGAGAAAGGTGACGGTAACAAACTCAAACCACGATGAGAAAGGAGACGGTAACAAACTCAAACCACGATGAGAAAGGTGACGGTAACAAACTCAAACCACGATGAGAAAGGTGACGGTAACAAACTCAAACCACGATGAGAAAGGAGACGGTAACAAACTCAAACCACGATGAGAAAGGTGACGGTAACAAACTCAAACCACGATTAGAAAGGTGACGGTAACAAACTCAAACCACGATGAGAAAGGTGACGGTAACAAACTCAAACCACGATGAGAAAGGTGACGGTAACAAACTCAAACCACGATGAGAAAGGTGACGGTAACAAACTCAAAACACGATGAGAAAGGAGACGGTAACAAACTCAAACCACGATGAGAAAGGAGACGGTAACAACTCAAACTCAAACCACGATGAGAAAGGTGACGGTAACAAACTCAAACCACGATGAGAAAGGTGACGGTAACAAACTCAAACCACGATGAGAAAGGTGACGGTAACAAACTCAAACCACGATGAGAAAGGTGACGGTAACAAACTCAAACCACGATGAGAAAGGAGACGGTAACAAACTCAAACCACGATGAGAAAGGAGACGGTAACAAACTCAAACCACGATGAGAAAGGTGACGGTAACAAACTCAAACCACGATGAGAAAGGTGACGGTAACAAACTCAAACCACGATGAGAAAGGAGACGGTAACAAACTCAAACCACGATGAGAAAGGTGACGGTAACAAACTCAAACCACGATGAGAAAGGTGACGGTAACAAACTCAAACCACGATGAGAAAGGTGACGGTAACAAACTCAAACCACGATGAGAAAGGTGACGGTAACAAACTCAAACCACGATGAGAAAGGTGACGGTAACAAACTCAAACCACGATGAGAAAGGTGACGGTAACAAACTCAAACCACGATGAGAAAGGTGACGGTAACAAACTCAAACCACGATGAGAAAGGTGACGGTAACAAACTCAAACCACGATGAGAAAGGTGACGGTAACAAACTCAAACCACGATGAGAAAGGAGACGGTAACAAACTCAAACCACGATGAGAAAGGTGACGGTAACAAACTCAAACCACGATGAGAAAGGTGACGGTAACAAACTCAAACCACGATGAGAAAGGAGACGGTAACAAACTCAAACCACGATGAGAAAGGAGATGGAAACAACAACAGCTACTGGGATCATCACTGCCACTGTTCAACTCTTTGTTCTTCTTCCCTGTGTTCAATGGCTGTAAACTCTGGGTTGTTCATCCACTTCTAGACTTTTGTGTTGCTCCAGAACTTTCCCAGTGTGGGTTCCTGGGCCCCCAGTGTGGGTTCCTGGGCCCCCAGTGTGGGTTCCTGGGCCCCCCAGTGTGGGTTCCTGGGCCCCCAGCGTGGGTTACTGGGCCCCCAGTGTGGGTTCCTGGGCCCCCAGTGTGGGTTCCTGGGCTCCCCAGTGTGGGTTCCTGGGCCCCCAGTGTGGGTTCCTGGGCCCCCCAGTGTGGGTTCCTGGGCCCCCCAGTGTGGGTTCCTGGGCCCCCCAGTGTGGGTTCCTGGGCCCCCCAGTGTGGGTTCCTGGGCCCCCAGTGTGGGTTCCTGGGCTCCCATTGTCAGGAAAACAAGAACAGGCCCACTGTCTCCCCAACAAGCATGTTGTAGGGGGCGATTTATTGATTTATTCGGAGCTTACTTCGAAGTGGGAGTGCATCTGTCCGAGCGGCAAGGAATAACCTACACACAAATAAGCCAGTGATGTACGCAAAACTCAGACCCTGGCACAGAACCAAGGTCCAAATGAACGAACAATCAGGACTTTCCGCTAGAGCTTACAGCGGTAAACAAAGAAGAGGTTCCATAACATGAGTTTTATGTAGACACCTATTTTACAAATCTGAGCTTATTTGTATGCAGACTGTTGGCTCCTTGCTCTTCAGTCAGCTGTAGTCTGACAGAAGGAAACGCCGCTAATATCGCTAGCCACGATATGTTATTGGCGGGGGGGGGGTGAAGAAGGAGGTCTATTCTGCAACAAAATTAGAGTGTTATATGCAGACACACAGCCATCTGAAAGTGGAAGGGTCCTTATAAATGTTTAGGGAGTGGAGCTTAAGGAAATTATGCCTTGTTTAAGTGTGCAACAAAATTAAAAATTAGTATGTGTTGACTAGCAAATGAATTAAAAATAGATAAGTGATTCCCAAACTGTGTGCCGCGTCGCTCCGTGGAGCCACGACCTCTTCACAGGGGCTCCGTAAAAAATTTGAAACTACACGATTTTTGTTGTTGTTGTAACTTTTACATAGGAGTAGTCATACTTTTACTTAGGTTAGGGCGCCGTGAAAATCTGTTTATTGAAAAAATGCGCCGCGGCTAAGAAAAGTTTGGGAAACACTGCAATAGATTATACATCTTCTCAAACCACTGAAATGGCACCATAAGTTACGAAGCAACCTGTATTTAGTGTGGGTGGGTCTTGAAAAAAAAATGAAAACGGTCCCCCAGACTGACCTTTAGCATTGCCAGAAAGTTGACGTCGCAGGTGTAGAAGAGCCCTTTAAGTCCCTCTCTAGTCTCCACCACAAGGCCAGGCCATATACAAGAGATGAAAGAACCCCAACCCTTCGTTAGAATCCTTCCAACAAACCCCCTGCTTTATCCATTAGAAAACATCAGACCACCTGGAAACTCCCCCTGGAGTTTGAACCACACCCCCACATGGCACAGCGGCCGCGCCATTACACCCAGTCACCTGCTCCGTAACATCCCTTTGAGCGGCCAAAGATCAAACGAGCTCTCGCCGCACCACTTCCGGGCCACAAAGCGGGGCTACATTTCACATCGTTTTTCTGGGTTATTTCACTTCCTTTCCCCGGTGACTTGGCTCTCCCGACTTCATCATCTTAAGAAGGGCAGTACAAAGTACTTAAAAGACGGCGCGCTGTTTTCCCAGTGTAATGAATAATCGCACGGACTTAAAAGAGCTTCAGCTATAGAGGAACCTGATTACAGACGGAACGAAAACAATCCGCTTGATTTTGCGCGCCAGCGACCTGAAGCGGAAAACAAGCAGTCATTGTAACAACTGGTATGAATGATGTGAACAGGACACTGAAGAAGGAGACAAAACGAAAAAGGTCTTAGATGTGCTAGGATCGCGAAGTGATATCAACAACGGAAGCCATTTACAGCAGACGTAGCTGATTCATTGCCACAACGTACTGCTGCTTCGTGCTTCTTTAGTCCTAAAGATGTTACTTTTGCAGTAAAACTTCGAAGAGTGGGGTATTAAGTGGCTACCAAACTAAGTCCACTAAATCAAAGAGCGGAGTTACAATGCACCGATACCAACCATATTCACCTTCAAGTAATTACACTACAATCAGCAATAAATCAGAGAAGAGTGGTTTAAAGTCGGAAAGAGGGGGGGGGGGGGGGTTGATTTTATTACACCGAGTGTTAAGTATAATTGTCTGGGATAGTGAAAGAAAGTCTTATTCTCCAGTCCGCTAGCTCATCTGCCCTATATGTAGGCCTAGGGGAAATGGTAGGTCTAACTGAAACCCCATATTTATTATCCCGTCTTCTACTTTATCTCCACCGCTGCCGCATCTTTAGTCATTGCTCCTAATTGCACCCGATGCATCATCCCCTCTAACACAAAGACTAGTATTTAACAATTTGGGAGACAGGCAAATGCACTGTCTCATACACAGATATGTGGTTTAAAGAAGGTTAACTGTGAAATATAATTACCAAAATTTACCCTTTGAAAAGGGGAAATTCAAAGGGTTATAACTAAGGCGACAGTTTACTTTTATTGATGGCAGAATAAATTTTAAAAATGCACAATAACCTGGGCTACCAGTGTGACTGTTGAATTAAACATTGTAGTCACAATGGCATATACAAATTTAAACCGTGTACTGGTCACGGTTGGGGGGGGGGGGGGGGGGGGT
Source organism: Candidula unifasciata (assembly GCA_905116865.2). Lineage (NCBI taxonomy): Eukaryota > Metazoa > Mollusca > Gastropoda > Stylommatophora > Geomitridae > Candidula > Candidula unifasciata. The sequence continues at coordinate 153,881 of CAJHNH020003746.1, forward strand.
TTAAACACGTCATTTATAATTAACCCACGAAATACAGAAAGGGTGCGTGATTCTCTCTCTCTCTCTCTCTCTCTCTCTCTCTCTCACACACACATTTTCTCTGCAGAGAGCTGCGCCCGCACCAGGCAAGATTTCCGAAGTTCCCAGGACAATCCACATGAATTCAGCAATAAATTTGAACAAAACAACACAGTCCGCGAAACGAACCGCGACCTTCAGGGCACTAAACACACGGCTTGATTCTCAGCCACAGTATCCCCCCCCCCCTTTTTTTTTGGCCCTCTACAAGAAAACACAGGCTAAATCGAAAGAATCCAAACCCGACAAAGACAGGCCACTGCACGGACAAACAGCTACAGCATCTGATACTAACAAGACATGGGATTAAAGCATAGTTAAGCACGCATGTGCCGGCTTCGAGGTCGAGATAGGAGATATTATAACCAGGTCCTCATGGGAACAATCAGTAGAGGTGCCATGAGGTGGCTGTTGCATCAGAGGACTGGGCATGCATGGGAATGCCCGATGTGCATGGGAATGCCCGATGTGCAGTGACGTCGCTTGATATAACACCACACTCTCCCAAAGGGCAATGAAGCATCTCGTAACCTCCAGTGGCAGAATGGTTTCTCTGAACACTCGCAAATTCTATTCTACAAGTACCAAAAGAGAAGAAGATGGTGGCTGAAGGGTCCCCGCATACTCCCCCAATCGCTCGACCTATACAACACGAGGATTCTCAGGCAGGCGTGAGAGGCACTTCGGACATAACGAAGTCTTGTTAACCAGCAAAGGAGTGTCGCTATTAACAGTAGGACCTGGTGTAAGTAAATGTTCAAGGGGGATTTGAGCACGTATGGACGTCTCTAGAGTGGCGTGGAGGTAGCTCAACTCGTGACTCAGACGTGCGCATACACAAATTCAAATTCCTTCCATCACTAGCTTTGCTCACTCCCTAAATCTACCCCTCTCCCCTTATTACTTCCCGTGGCAAAGGGGAAGGTGTTGGGCAGCGTACACTCCCTAATCCCACGACCATCCCAGCGGAAGAAGAGATACAATGCACTCTCTCCAATCCCCTACCAGCGACACTAACTCCCCAATACTCTACCCAGCGGAAGGCGGGTTCCCGCACATCTGCACGTCACACACACCAATCTGGCACAAACACCTGTCAGCGACAGTAAATCCCGGCTGACAGCAGTCGCAATTCAAGCCGCCCGGCCCAGACAAAGGCGACCCGGGACAATGGTCCTGGAACGACTAATGGAGGGAGGCAGAACGCCGGAGACAGCAACTTTACCCGCACACGCGCGCACACACACACACGCATGTATATACGCACATATCGGCGGCAGATCAAAAATCAGCAGTTCTTAACATTTGTTAACGGCGGCGGTAGACCTAGTCAGTAGTTCTCAACATCTGTTAAAGACGGCGCCAGACTTGGTCAGTAGTTCTCAACATCTGTTAAAGACGGCGCCAGACTTGGTCAGTAGTTCTCAACATCTGTTAAAGACGGCGCCAGACTTGGTCAGTAGTTCTCAACATCTGTTAAAGACGGCGCTAGACTTGGTCAGCAGTTCTCAACATCTGTTAATGGCAGCGCTAGACCTTGTCAGCAGTTCTCAACATCTGTTAACAGCGGCGCTACACCTGGTCAACAGTTCTCAACATCTGTTAAAAGCAGCGCTAGATCTAGTCAGCAGATAACACCTGTTAACAGCGGCGCTACACCTGTTCAGCAGTTCTCAACATCTGTTAACGGCGGTCTCAATATTTGTTAACGGCGGTCTCAATATTTGTTAACGGCGGGGCTAGACCTAGTCAACAGTTCTCAACACCTGTTAACAGCGGCGCTACACCTGTTCAGCAGTTCTCAACATCTGTTAACGGCGGTGCAAGACCTGCATTGGTGTGGGATCCGTGATAGGTAAAATGGATTGGAGGAGCCGAACCATGTGGAAATCAGGCACAATGAAGACACCATAGAAAAAAAAATTAGGGACTGGATGCTCAATAGCCCCCCACGCCCCCCCCCCCCCCATAACCATGTATAATAAACAAAGTTCAGTTTTTAAAAGCTTTAAAGGTTTGTTAATATTGTTTTGGACATAGTTATATGTAACTGCCCCTTATTATTATTATTATTATTATTATTATCACGGACTACTGAAATCAGATATCTTTGGATACGCCTACAAGGAAGAGACAGCCAGTGTTCTTCGATCACAGGATGAGAATGGAGACAATCTTGATGACTGGTCTGATCAATGGGAGAAGAGACAAACCAAGAGAGACGATAACCGACGACCTGAATGAAGCGATGACATGGAGCGATTTCATCTGGAACTCATTCAAAAGTACCCAGGGCGAAGATCTGTAGAGATACATGAGCGCCTACGCTGCTTAACAGAGCACATTATTATTATTACTACGCACTTACAAGAGTTTTATACCCGTGAGCACACCCCCCCCCCAACCACTTTCTATTTTGTTATATTTGTGCGCGCGCGCACCCGAAACGGATTGGTCAAATTAGTCTGAAACGAAACAGGAGGAGCGAAGACAGACATGTCGCCTAATGTGGTATAGTTATGGGGCAACTAACTAGCTGGATTATCAACATCCTTACTACCACAGGACTGTAGATTACACTGAGCTGATGTTGTCGTTATGGGTGCCTTAATTATAACTTCTTTTGAGGCTGAAAGGGCTACCCTGGGATCTAATTTGTTCATCTTTTTCTTCTTCTTAACGTATACTAGCTGCGAATTCTGATTGTTCCGTTGTTCGCCCACTTATCTGTTTATTTTTAAAGAAAACTCGAGTGTTGCGCGAACATCCGTTTTAGATGGAGGAACTGATAGAGATATTAAAAAAAGATTACAAAAGGCAAGAGGAGCTTTCATAGCGCTAGGAAATTTGTGGATGTCAAAAGAAATTAAAAGAAATACTAAACTAAAACTTTTTAGTTCTAATGTCAAATCAGTACTGTTGTATGGGCGGAAACATGGAGAACAACTAAGGCAATTACTAATAAATTACAGACATTCATTAACTGGTGCCTGCGCAGAATAGAGGGAGCTAAATGGTATGATAGAATAACTAACAAAGAGCTTTGGGAGAGAACTAAACAGGCTCCAGTGGACCAAGAGGGAAGGAAAAGACGCTGGCATTGGATAGGACACAAACTGAGATAACAGGAGACCAGCACAACTAGAATGTCTTTGCATTGGAACAAACAGGAGATTAGGAATAAAGGAAGGCCAAAAACACACGAAGAAGAGAGCTGGAGAATGAAGTTAGAAAGATGGGGAGAGCTCCATGTAATAGCGAAGGATAGAACGACTTGGCATGAGCTGGTTGAGGGCCTATGCTCCATTGGGGGATAGGAAGGCAGAAGAAGAAGACTCTACCGCCGGCAGAGCTCTCACAGCAGGATATATATAAACAAAACCTTACAAGAAGGACTGCTATTCATGGTTAGCAGAGGGAACAGCTTCTTAATAGCAAATTACTGTTGAAAAAAAAGGGGGTGGGGGGAGTTGTGTGGCGACCCCAGGTAAACAACAAACAACAAAAATGATCTAGCATCATATATAGCCCAAAAACATTTCAGAACCCGCCCCAAAATATCCTCAATTCGCAAGGTACTGTCTATGGTCTGTCTGCCCATCGGCAGCAAATTGCAGCTAGATTTAAAAGCGAGTCTCATATAGACTGTGCTAACGCGTGCTCGAAGGTTGCCTAAACCCTTAGATTCCGACGCCCCTGACTACAGCTGTGAATCTCGCCTTGACCCACAAGTGTCGGATTGTTTAATCAGTGTCAGCGCCTTCAATCCCTACCACCTGTTGGCCCCTTGGCTTTTTTTGTGTGCCACGCTCGCCAGAGCCTCGGATACTAAATCCGCCCTGACGGCCTATCATTGTAGGGAGCTTTGTGCACACAAACCAGACACCAGAGCCCGCAACAACGACACAAAACGGGGACCGGTCGAGAACAATAACGACCAGGGCTGGCGATTGTCGGGAGGGGAGACGGAGAAATAAATCACCACCTGCGGGTTTCGGGGTTACATCGGGAGAGGAACCTAATGAAGAGGATATAAAACTTTCTCCACAGATGGGGACAGACACGGTAAATAAATGTCCCACATTCAGTTTTCTCATGTGAGGCAGGGCTGCCAATGATGGGTTTTTTTTAACTCCCAGATCTGATTTTTATTTGACGCCTTGGGCCCAAATTTTGAAATCTGGGTTTTAAAAAAAATATTCTTACTTAAAAGTAGGTAAATGTTTCGTTTTTAAGGACTGGGGGACTCTGAAAATTATAAAAAGCTCCTCTTACCCAGTAAAGACTTTCTCTTTCTAATTATTTGTTATGCCTCGCATATTATTTCAAATGATCATCATCATCATCACTCAGCAGGTTTACTATAGAATATTGTTCTTGTCATGGCACGCCTAAAAGTCTCTTGTTTTTTTCTCTCTAGCTAATTCTCCAGGGTTAAGGGCTTTCATAGCCAATGTTTCTTCAATGTCTTGTATCCACATTCATGAAGGCATGCCTCTGGCTTCCGGAAACTGCACCCTTCATCACATCGCTCCTCTTCTGCCCTGGGGTGTAGAGGTTTGCCAAAGAGATCACCAGACTTCTCTATCAGCGGTTTCCTTTTTAGCTTTGTTCCATTTCAGTCCTCTGTCAGTCAGAGACTGTCTGCTGTCTTCCCAGCAAACTCTGGGTGGTCCTAGAGGTTTGGTTATTTGGGTCTTGGTCTCAAATCCCTGCCACAGTGGTGGACGATTCTCTTCCATTCTGCATTCATGTCCAAACCATCCTGTGACTGATCCACTCCAGTTTGTAAGGCCCATGTTTAACTGTACTGTCTGATTGCAAACTTTGTCCCTTGGACCACCTTTCTCAGATTTCTCATTTCTGAGGCCTGAAGCTGGCTTCTATGAGCTGTTGCTATTGTCCATGACTCACACCCATATGTCAGGACTTGTACAAAGGTAGAGCGGTATATAGCAATTGTCGTCCTCTTGCTAATTTCTCCTTGCTGGTTAAGGCCAGGAAAAGTCTCCCACCTGTTGCCTTTCAAGCAGCCAACTCTGACTAGATGCCTCCATTATTCTGGTTTATTACAACAAGGTATCTGAACTGGTTGACCAGATCCAGTGCATCTTGTGCCATCATTATCTGAAGTTTCTTCTCCGATCTCAAGATCACCATGGTTTTAGTTAAGGAGATACTGATGGTCATCCCTCTCTTCTCAAATTCTTCTTTCCAGACAAGTAAATTTGATTGAAGGTGTGTTCTGATTTAGTAATTAGGACCATATCATTTGCAAATGCCAGCTCTGATATGCAGGTTGGTCTCATATTCCAATACCCAAGAAAGTACTTCTTTTTCTTCTCCTTTTAGGTCTTGCTGAAATTATCCATCAAAAGAATGAGAAGATAAGGAGAGAGAATATCACCTTGTCTAACACCGCTAGCTGTCTTAAACTCTTCCGACTTCTGTTCTTACATAATTTCTGCAGCTTTTGTTAAAAACTCTGTATTGCACTGATCAGGGGTGCTAGTATGTTCTTCACTGCCAAGCAGTCCCAGAGCTTGCTCCAGGGAACTTAATCAAATGCCTTTTCTAGATCCAAGAAACATAAGTTCGTCTCACTGTTATATTCTATGACTTTTTCACTCATCTGTCTGAGTGTGAAGATAAGGTTTTTAGTACTTCAGTTTGCTCTGAAGCAGCATTGGGCCTAATCTAGCTGTGGCTCTGCCAGAAATCTGAGTCTAGAGTAACTTTTACCAGGAACGCTGAGGAGGAATATGCCTCTGTGGTTTTCTCATCACCTGTTACCACACTCTTCCAATATAGGTACAATGATGGCAGTCTCCTACACTTTTGGCACAGTCTTACCACACAAAGGCTGCCTTGAAAACCTTCAGGAGAAGTTGCTCTCCTGTGATTCATATATATTTTACCATTTCTGGTGTTATACCATCACATCCTGCTGCTTTTTTCCAGCATAATCATCTCGATAACTGTCTTCAATTCCTCTATCCTTCTGTTACCATCTCCATGTTTTGCACATAAAAATAAATATTATAATTGCAACATTTAAACAAGGTTTGAGTGCCCCCCCCCCCCCCCCCCAACATTAAAAACAGGCTGAATAACATCTCTGTATGCATCGGACAGTGATCAAATATTAGAGTAGTCATAGAGCAGTGATCAGAGATTACTACAGGTATGGAGCAGTGATCAGACATTACTACAGGTATGGAGCAGTGATCAGACATTACTACAGGTATGGAGCAGTGATCAGACATTAATACAGGTATGGAGCAGTGATCAGACATTACAACAGGTATGGAGCAGTGATCAGACATTACTACAGGTATGAAGCAGTGATCAGACATTACTACAGGTATGGAGCAGTGATCAGACACTACAGGTATGGAGCAGTGATCAGACATTACTACAGGTATGGAGCTGTGATCAGACATTACTACAGGTATGGGACAGTGATCAGACATTACTACAGGTATGGAGCAGTGATCAGACATTACTACAGGTATGGAGCAGTGACCAAACATTACTACAGGTCTGGAGCAGTGATCAGACATTACTACAGGTATGGAGCAGTGATAAGACATTACTACAGGTATGGAGCAGTGATCAGACATTACTACAGGTATGGAGCAGTGATCAGACATTACTACAGGTATGGAGCAGTGATCAGACATTACTACAGGTATGGAACAGTGATCAGACATTACTACAGGTATGGAGCAGTGATCAGACGTTACTACAGGTATGGAGCAGTGATCACACATTACTATAGGTATGGACCAGTGATCAGACGTTACTACAGGTATGGAAAAGTAATCAGACATTACAGTAGGTTTGGAGCAGTGATCAGACATTACTACAGGTATGGAGCAGTGATCAGACATTACTACAGGTATGGAGCAGTGATCAGACATTACTACAGGTATGGAGCAGTGATCAGACATTACAACAGGTATGGAGCAGTGATCAGACATTACTACAGGTATAGAGCAGTGATCAGACATTACAACAGGTATGGAGCAGTGATCAGACATTACTACAGGTATAGAGCAGTGATCAGACATTACTACAGGTATGGAGCAGTGATCAGACATTACTTCAGGTATGGAGCAGTGATCAGACATTACTACTGGTATGGAGCAGTGACCAGACATTACTGTAGACACAGGACATTGATCAGACATTACTAAAGGTATGAAGCAGGGATAAGAAATTACTGCAGGCATGGAGCAGTGACCAGGCATTACTACAGGTATGGAGCAGTGACCAGACATTACTACAGGTATGGAAAAGTAATCAGACATTACAGTAGGTTTGGAGCAGTGACCAGACATTACTACAGGTATGGAAAAGTAATCAGACATTACAGTAGGTTTGGAGCAGTGACCATAAATTACTACAGGTATGGAAAAGTAATCAGACATTACAGTAGGTTTGGAGCAGTAACCAGACATTAATGTAGGCATAGAACAGTGATCAGGTATTACTTGGTCAAAGGACAATAATCAAACATCAATGTAGATACAGGACAGTGATCAAACACTACTGTAGGTGACGGGATATTCTTCTTCCTCGTCTTATTCTTCACCGGGTTTTAATCACCGCGGAAAGTTCTGGTTGTTCGTCCACCTATGGACATTAGCTTTGTTCCAGAACCTGAGTACTGCATGCACATCCGTTTTACAGATCTGAAGAAAAATCCAAATCAACATCTAAAAAGTGATAACCAAAAACAGTGATAAACATCAACTTATATAGCCAAATCTTTTATCCTGATACTGAAATGTGTTGTCGACAAACTCAGACATTAGGAGACAGAGTCTCAGTGGAGGATTGTGATAATAAAATATATAGCAACGGCTGTTGGATGTGTTGGGCTGAACAGTGCAGATATCGCCGCTTTGCTGTAAATTACAACGCACCATATACAACAACCACACCAATAAGGGTGAATCCAAAAGAAAAATATGAATTAGAAAACCAGAAAAAGAAATGGTAAGCAAAAGCACAAAGGCAGACATGAAGGAACAGACAAGATAAAGGAAAAGCGCCAGCATGAAGAAAAGGTCATCAAAACACTCACCTCCATGACAACAGCCTGCAAGTCAGGGCTGTACATGAGCTTCTTGGCCAACATGCTCTGACACAGTTCACAGATCAGGGCCACCAGGTTGCCCATGCCGTCACCACTGTGAGCCGAGGTGGGGACCAGGGATACATACTCTCTCGGGTTTTTATTCTCGTAGAACAAGGCAGCGTTCAGGCCCTGGGGAATTTCAGGAAATGCATTTCTTACGTTTAAAATGTTAAAATACACACTATATGGGACATAAAAGGCAGGTGAGCAAGAGATGAAAATACAGCAGTTTCAGAGAGTGTATAACCAGGACAAGAGAGTGTTGAAGATCCACTACAGATGATCTTCATTGCTGAGATGAATGTTACAATACACAGATAGAGAAAATTCCAGATGGCGGATAGGCAGTTTATCATTCTTAGTTGTGGTAACTTTTTGTTTCTGACAATAGTGTGCCACCACATTTTCACCCATATGTAGACTGAAAAGATATAGTTCCATCACCCAGCTACTAAGCTGGGAGCATGGAGCGACACTGATTTTTTTTGGAATCCTTTTCCATCATGCCCAACGTGGTTTGTGTTGTGAACTTCAGATTCAGAAAAATGGTGAGTGGCCTGTTGCCAGAGAATTGGTAGTGTCTTATGCGGTAAATTGTGAATGCAACCACTGATCTGTTGTTAAAACTGCTTGCATCAACGTTAAACTGCATTTCTAGTTTCGAACTTTTAATACTGGTACTTCTGACGGCTGCCTTATCTATCTAATGTGTGTGTATGCTGTTGGACTGGCTAAGACTGCAGTTAATATTAATTTTTGTTTCCACAAATGCCAGTTATGAACATTCTGTGTGGTTTTTACCTGGCACAGGAAAGGAGTAACTATGAACTGGAACTGCAATAACCTGATTACACAGATACAAAAAACGTGAACAGCAGAAATGATAGGGGGAGCTTACTTGATATAATACACACATTTCATAATTAGCTCCGAGTTTACTTTTTTCAAATTACTAAATTCCTATCTATAAATATACAAGAAAAAGTAAAGGTCCCTTCTCCACGCCTTTAGGCATATAGGGCTAGACCTATATTTTTATAGACCAACCGGCACAAAATGGGTGATGTGGTCAGCATCACACCCGCCACTTTTATTTCCCGGGATTGCACGTTGTACCCACTCAAGGCGAAGTCGACCTGGGAGTGAAGGTAATTTTTTTAAAACGTTCGGCTCCACTAAGAAGCGAACCCACGACCTTCCAATCCGCATGCGAGCATCTAGCCACTAGACCACGCGACTCCCTCCTATCTATACGGTAACCAGAAATGAACTCTCAAGTAAAGACATTATACCACATCTAGTCTGAGAATGGATGTGGAGGCAGTCATTGCATCCTTCTGCTGGCTTGGGAACCAGTTGCACACATATGTAATTTTAACAAAGCATGCTGAAAAAGGTGTGCTCCATTCAGAGTTGCAAGCGCTGGTTCAAAGATCCCAAGTGGTTAGTGTTCTGAATATTTCTCTAGGTCATTTGGGTGTTTTAGGTGCAGCTGGGAGTGACCAGGGCGTCAGGCTGAGAGACCTTCCGATCCGCAGGCAAGATTCTAGCCGTACATCAAGCGCTGTAATGTTAGTTCTTTACAGAATCAACAACAACACAATGTCAGTCTCCCCCGTGTGGGTTCCGGGGCCCCATTGTGGGGAAAACAAGAATAGACCCATTGCCTCCCCAAAAGCACGTCGTAAGAGTCGACTAATTGGGGAGCTTCCTTTGAAGTCAGAGTGCATCTGCCAGAGAGGCAAGGTACCAACAGTCTGTATTCAAGAGAATGAGATCTGTAAAACTGACACACACGCAACACTCAGGTTCTGGAGCAGGACTGCAGTTCTGTAGTGGACAAGCAACTAGAACTTTCCGCCAGAGTGTACAGCTGGTGAACGCGAAGAAGAAGAAGAAGACAATGTCACTCTTACCTCCGTGGCCAACTGTACAATAACTTGCTGAGCTCTCTCATCAAACTCTGCCTTAGTGTGCGGTGTCTGTTTCTTCACAGTGTTCTGGACATCCGCCATTGGCTGTGGTTTCCAGGAAAAAAAGAATAGAATCACTGCCACTCTAACAAGCATATCGTAAGAGTCAAGTAATTAGAGATGCTTCCTTTGAAGTGAGAATGCATCTGCCTAAGAGGCAAAGAACCGACAGTATGCACACATATAAGCCAGATCTGTAAAATGGATGTGTCCATAAACAACCACAACTTTTCTCCAGAGTTTACACCCGGTAAACATGAAGAAAAATACAGAAAAGGAATACCATTATATGAAAGTGAGTGTTGGAAAATGACCGCGGGCATTACAAAGAAACTAGAGACTTTTTACAATAAATATCTAAGAAGAATTCTGAGAGGATTTCGGGTAGACAAGATAAGATTATAAACGATGAGCCGATGAGGAAAATAAAATGTCCATCCACTGCAATTGTTATTAAAGAAAGAAAATGGAGGAGGCTTGGACATGTTCGCAAAAATGCCTTGTGACACTTTGACATGAATAGTTTACTGATGACAAGTAAAGTAAAGGATCAGAACCTTTTCCCCACCTTCAGGTGTCTTGGGCATATAGGGCTAGACCTATATTTTATAGACCAATCGGCACTTGGTGGGTGATGTGGTCAGCATCATGCCGGCTGCCTTTAGTTCCTTGGACTCAATCTGGTATCCATACAAATCTAGGTCGACAAGGTAATTTTTCTGGGGGTCAAAGTCCAGTACCACCAGGACCGGAACCCACCACCTTCCGATCCGCAGGCTGCTGATAATTTATAATCAAGGGTAATGATGATGATGTATAAAGATACAGTTGAAAATAATAAACAGCCGCAGCAAGACCAGTAGCCCACCTTGTTTAAAGCTACAACAAACGGGGTCTTCCTCTCCTTCAGCAGATTGATGGACTCTATGGTCTGGGGTTCCAGGCCGTGCATGATATCGATGACCAGAATAGCGATGTCACACAGGGAGGTGCCTCGTACTCTGAGATTGCTGTAGAAGAAAACAGTGGAAAAAGTCATTAACTCTTTCAGGCCTAAGCAATGCTGTGTGTGTTTGCCTAAGAAGTTGCAATTTGCTAAAACCAAAAAGTCTGTGTTGATCGTGTGTCCCACACATATTGATGCGCATGCTGTTGCATATTAGTTTTTAACGTCTGAAACTACCATTTAAATATTCAGGGAAGGTTACTCAAACGTTTTTGTTTATTTACACGTCTTTGTGGGAGTTGCTGTGGCGTTGGCGGCTAGGTGCCCGCATGTAAATCCGAAGGTCGTAGGTTCGCGTCCTGACAGAGCCAGACATTTTTTCCAAAAACGACCTTGACTCCCAGGTCGACTTGAGTGGGTACCAGGTACAGTCCTGGGAAGTAAAGGTGGCTAACCATATCATCACCCACCAAGTGCTGATTGGTCTGTACAAATATAGGTCTAGCCCTATATTCCCAATACGCTTTAAATCCTGGAAATGGGACCTTTGTGCATACATTTAGGTGCAAAATTATTGCATTTATTGTGAGCGCCATTTTCAGACAGTGAATTTTCTGATATCATCTTTGACTGACAATGGATACCAATGTTCAATGCACAAATACAGATCCCAAAATGCACATTACTGTGGTTAAAATTGTTTCAGTAAAATGTTTCAAATTCTATTGTGATAATGAAAACAAATTACTAAAAGTGATTCAGACGGTGAATTTACACCAACAGCAGCTGAGCTTTTAGTCTAGTAGTTCTGATAAGTCAGACACAGAGGAGCCATTTCGTGTCCAAAAGATGTGACAGTCACCCATATTTGCATCCAAAAGTACCATTTCGATCAGTATTATACTGTGGCTAAGGTGCATTAAAATCATTAGAGCTACAGTCTTTATATAACTGTAAAAATTAATATTTTTGTTTGCACAGGCCTACTTTCTATCATTTTGTCTTCAAAATTTGTTCAGCACCCTCTAAGAACTAAAACTAACCTAGAAACTTATATCTTTCGAATGTGTTAGGAAATTAAACAAACTTTAAATTGTTATCCTCAAATTTGGATATTCAATGCTCTTGTGGCTGCAAAACCATGGTAAGTGAAGAATTATTTTACACAATTTTGTCTTTGTAAACACAACATCTGCTGAATTTTTTTTTTTTTTTATAACTATATGAGCATTAAACATTGACATATCATGAATGTTATGTCATCACAATTGACGTCACTGCACACTGGGCATTCCCATGAGTGCTCAGTCCCCCTATGCAGCAGCCACCTCTAAAGGCTGCATCCATGAGAAGTTTGCTATGTCTCCTCTCCTGACTTCGAATACAGCTCAGATGTACTTTACCAGGCTTCCCCCAATTTCATGCAATCATGTTAACATCAGAGACTCACTACTATCTGCCAGTCCCGTCTGTATATCGTTGATGATATCTGTTCTGTACATGCTTCTTTCCTACTGCAGTGACACAATACTTGCCAGCTGGTCTGTTTGTTCTTTACATTATACTCTGACATGCCCTTGTGTGTAGATTCATGTGAGGGAGGTTTGTTGCAACTTCCGAGAGCTGTCTACCCATTCAGAGCATAGGCTGCCTGTTGAAATTCTGAAGCATGTTCATGGAATCTGATACATCACTATGTGTAAGGCTGCTTGTTCTGCTGCCCATGCTAGTGCTCTGGAAGAGCTGTTATCTCCATGATTACGCTTCACGTAGTTGCCTGGCAGGCGTCACTGTCAATTTTCCAGGATCGTTTAGCCACTGCACTACCAGGGCTTCCAGACAGAAGAATATGTGTCTTCTTCTTATAGTCCAATCCGTGTGGCCCTGATAATCATGTCATCTAGAACCTTTTGTCTCGTGTACTTTCAATCAATTCTGACACAGATGATCTTTTATGCCAATCTGCCCAGCATTTTCTCTTTTGGTTTCTCTGTTCGCCTCTTTTCCCTCTAACTTTCCCAATATCATGATGTACTCCAGTTTTCTCCTTCTCATGACATGACCAGAGAATGTAGTTTCTCTCTTTCTGATGTGGGCAATTCAGTTCTATTCGTGAGTCAATTTTCTTTCAAGACATCATTACTCTTTTTATCTGTCCTCGGTAGTCTCATCATCCTTCTATAAAATCTCATCTCCGTCACTTCCACATAATGAAAAAATGTATGCAAATATACTGTGTGCCCCTAAAGTCATGAAACAAGATAGAAATGTGAAATCTTTACCAAAGGAAAGGAAAACTCTCCAAGCTTCGTACCGATTCAGCACAGTTTTTGTGACATCCATTTGTTGCCCTACACATATCTAAACAATATTTTCAAGTTTTTCTCACACAAGGTGAAGGATGTCTGGTGTAACAGAATTAATAACGTTTTAAATGATTTATGTTGTTGATAAGTTCAATGTACACATGTTGCTTCACATAACCCCACAAGTAAAAGTCTAAGGGAGTCAAATTTCACATTTTATCTTCTTTTGTTGCTTTCCTGTGACTGGTCAAAAGTGCACCATGACTTTGCGGACACAGTGCACCGTATTTAAATGTTTGGCAAATAGCCAGATGGTATTTGGTTCAAATTCCCATCTAGACATATTTAAAAATAAAAAAATTAACATGGGCTCCCAGGTTAACCCAGCTCAAAATAGGCCCCATAGTGTTCTGCGGAATAAAGGCAGCGGGTGTAATGCTGAACCATACGGCCCACTTAGTGCTGACTGGACTAAACAAATACAGGATAAGATCCATATGCCAGATGGACCTTAAGGCGAAAAAAGGATAGAGAGCACACAAACAGATCTCAGTACCCAGAATACAAACCTGAAAGACTCGTGGCCAGGAGTATCAATAATCAAAAGGCCAGGAAGCTTGAGCTCCTGTTTGGTAAACTAAAACACAAGAACACATTATATACAAGAGGCATTAACAACATATAAGAGAAAGTAAATATGCTATCTAACATTAATATCACTCCATTCAGCTCATGCACGTAGATGCTGGTAATTATGGCCTAAGATATTCCATCTAGCTATCGCTTCCATGGTCGACCTCTAGATTTTGAATGTTGAGTTAAGAATCGACATCACAGCCCTTGGGACACCCCATAAGCGCTGTGTCCCCATCTTCAGCAGCTAGTAAAGAGTTAAAATTCAGATGGTACCAGTAACTGTCTAATTGTATATCCATCTCGCCTTTCCCCTGAGTGCCAAGCGTCAGCCAGATCCCCTTGTAACTCCTCGCAGTATCATTCTCCTCAGACCATAATGATCTATCTGTTCCTCAGCACTGTTCACTCGCTTCCAAAGGGCCCTCATCCAGCTTGTGATACATCGGTTCAATACCAAGTCGTGCAGAACCGGCCAGTCTATCTGCCTGCTCATTTCCCAACACACAGGCATGACCTGGAGAAAATATCCAAAGGATGCTAACTACCCGGGACCTCTGAAGTGATGCCTGCCACTCTGCACGGAGCATGCCTGTCTCCACCTTTCTCAGCATGCTCTGTGAGTCAGTTACAATGACGACATGTGTGTACAGCTGATTCTCAAGCCAGCAGTGACTGCCTCCATCCCCATTCGCAAACTAGACGATGTGATATCATTTGCCAGGCTTTGGTGCACCAAGCGACCTCCATTCGCCTTCGCTATGAACCCCCATGCACTTTGTCTGCCCCTCAACACAGAGCCATCTGTATTTACAATCACATCACTTGGGCGGGAATTGTCATGAATTATTTAAATCGTCTAGATCTGCTTCCATTATGTAAGTGACAGGGCTGTGGTGCACTATCTGGTTGTATTGTTGACACACGTCCAAACTAATTGATCTGTTGTCTCTTAATGTAGCTAAGCATGGGTTTCGTCACAATTTCTTTTCTGATCCTGTCTCTTCTAGCTACAATCAGAATTTGTCATAGACATTTAATTTTTCTTTCCTTCTTAATGTCCACCTTTGGCACAGGCAACAAAATGTTGGTAAAAATATGCACCTGATGCCTCTTCAAAATCTGATGCTGAAAAGCAGAACAGGAACAGAAAAGAAGAAGAACGTCATACCCATATGTAATTCCACATGCAACTTATCCTATGGCCTTCTCATCTTTCCACCCCATTCTCTAATTATCGTCTTTGTGTTGGTTTCTCTGTCTTTAATCATGTGACTGGGTTCCACTGCGAGTGCATTATTATCTAGGTGACTCAATACCCAACTCAATTTTAACTAATATTTTGTTAGTTATGGCCCTTAAACAGCTTTTTTTTTTTCTGTCTAGTATTTATTTATGGCAGTCACACGTGTCAGAGATTCTAATGGCCAATCAGATATAAGATTTCCCTCAAGAGATACTTCAGTTAAGTGATTCTGTGTATTCTTATTTGTATTTATGGTAATGTATACTCATGTAATGTGCTGGTATCAACTCTTTTGTTTAAGGGCAGTGGATCTATTCTCCTCCCCCCCCCCCCCCACCCCCCAAAGACTGGTCCGCAGAACCCACATGGGGACCAGCTGTCCTGAATTCCAGGGAATCAACATCAGTTGAACCTTTTTTGTTGCTGACCTGTTTATAGTTATAAGACTCAGTCATGAGTTGGTTGATAGCCTATGTCTTACTGGGAGAAGCAAGCAGAATAAGCAGAAGAAATTAAAGAGCTACCTCTTTGCACATCTTGGTTTTATCCAGAATGGCATCCTTCGGGACATTGGTGGCTCCAATCTGCTGAGTGATACCACCTGCTTCTCCATCCTGGACATTGGTTCTTCTAAGCTGAAATACAAAGCAGCAGTTAAGTGGCAGTTTCAACAACCCCCCCTTCGCAGAAACATCCAAACAAACAACTTTCACAGACAGGTCAAAACAAACAATATTCACAGAAACATCAAAATAAACAATACGCACAGAAACACCTAAACAAACAACTTACATAGAAATGTCCAGACAAACAGCCTACAAAGATAAGTCCAAACAAACAACATACATGGAAATGTCCAGACAAACAACCTACAAAGAAAAGTCCAAACATACAACTTACAAAGAAAATTCCAAACAAATAACTTACAAAGAAAAGTCCAAAAATACAACTTACTAAGAAAAGTCCAAACAAACAACCATCATTGAAATGTCCAGACAAATAAACTACAAAGAAGTCCAAACAAATAACTTACAGAAAAAAACCCAGACAAATAACCTACAAAAAAAGTCCAAACATACAAGCTACAAAGAAAATTCCAAACATACAACCAACAAAGAGAAGTCCTAACAAACAACTTACAATAAAAAGTCCAAACATACAACCAACATAGAAATGTCCAAACATACAACTTACAAAGAAAAGTCCAAACATACAACTTAAAAGAAAAGTCCAAACATACAATTTACAAAGAAAAGTCCAAACATACAAATTACAAAGAAAAGCCCAAGCAAATAACCTACAAAGAAAAGTCCAAACATACAACCTACATAAAGTCCAAATGAACAACCTACACAGAAGTCTAAAAACACAACATGCAAAAATGTCCAAAACAAACAATCTACAAAGAAAAGTCCAAACAAGTCTTCAAAGAACAGATGCACTGCATTATCAAAACTTGGCTCGCATGTCAACCCAGCCTAAAATGGGTACCAGGAAATATCCAGGATGTAAGGGTGACCAGCATGATGTTGCCCACATCACCCACAGATGCCAACAGGTCTATATAAACATCAGTCCAACATCACATATCCAAAGCACAAATAGTGTTAAAAAAATTTTTTTAATGGTTCTTTAGTCACAGAAAAGAAAACACTCCATTACAGAAAATGTTACATGTCATCAGCTGAGCATCCTAGAAGAAGCATGTTAGTAGATAAATATGACAGAAACAGTGGGCCTGAAATCTCTTGCATTAACTGTGGAAGACTTTTCTTAAGGTAAGCAGGTCTTGCTAGTCACACTCAACACACCCATGGGCTGTGAGTCCCATACCTTCCTATAGCACAGTATTAAACTACCAGCTGGGAAGATGTAAAGATGCCAACATGCCATAACCAGGGTTCATAGCCAAATTTACCAATCAATTTCAAGGC
Source organism: Candidula unifasciata (assembly GCA_905116865.2). NCBI lineage: Eukaryota > Metazoa > Mollusca > Gastropoda > Stylommatophora > Geomitridae > Candidula > Candidula unifasciata. Next base: position 171,143 of record CAJHNH020003746.1, read on the forward strand.
TTTTCAAGGTCTTTTTCAAGGTCTTCTTAGTTTTTTTCAAGGTTGTCTCGGTGTAATACTAATACAAGATTTTTGCCTTGTTCAAGGGTGTACTGAGCACACAAGGTACTTCATTTGTGCCACATGTGTTGGTATACCAGCACAGATATCATCATCATGTAGCATTTCCTTTGTCCTGACAAAAAAAAACTCGGTCTCTCACCAGCTCTCCCGCCTCATGTACTTTTTTATACTCAAGGAGTCACTTATATCCTGTGTCCATCTTCGTGTTGGTCGGCCCCTGAGCTTGATATAGTGTTTGAAATTTTTTTTTAGGGCTTGGTGGTAGAGGGCAGCAAACTGAAGTCCTGTCTGTTCTGGACCTGGTACCTGAGAGGGTTAGGGGAGAGAGAGAGAGTCATGAAGAGAGAGGAAGACACATGCTGAGGTAGGCTGGGAGAGACAGTGTAAAGATGGACAGATGAAGGTAGAGAAAAGAAGGAAAAGAAGTCTGGGGAAGGAGGAAAAAATGAGAGGGAGGGATGGAAACATGATGAGGAAAAGTGGGGAAGGGACAGCGAAAGACAGAGAGGGAGACAAATACAGAAAGAGGGAATGCAGATACAGAGATGGGCAGATGAAAAGAGAAGGAAAAAGGGAACGAAACAGAGATATGGAAGGAGGAAAATATGACAAAGAGTTGAAAGAAGGGAGACAGAGGGAGAGAGAACGGACAGGGTGAGAAGCAGATGCAAGCAGAGAGAGATGTAGACATAAAGGAGAGAGAGACAAAGGGACAGCACAGAGAGGCAAGCAGACAGAGGGAGAGAACCAAAGAAAGAGAAAAAAGGCAGAGCAGGAGAATGGGAGGGAGGTATACAAAGAGGAAGTGATGAAGGGAGGCAAACAGACATAAAGCAAGAGAGAGAGAGAGAAAGGTGGGTAAGGAAGGCAGTGACAAACACAGATTAAGAGAGGGGGGAAGGAAGGGAGACAAGATACCTCAAAGAAAAAAAACAGCCACCCACTCCCCCCCCCCCCCCACACACAATTTCAAGTGTAGTGGACACAACCACTAGGAAAAGATAGTTATGGGGCAAAAAAATATGTAGATGAACCAGGTAAAAAAAATGGGGGGGGGGGGGGGGATGGAATGAGAGAGGGGAGCGGGTAAGGAAATCTAGAGAAAATGAAAAGACAGGATGGAGAGGAGACAAAGAAGAGATGGGACAGGAGAAAGGGCAAGGAAAGGAAGAGAGGAAGAATGGAGAGAGAAAGGAGAATAGTAGAAGATCAAGGAAAGAGAAGGGGTGAGAGAAGAAAGGTAAGACACGGTTGTGGGGGTGGGGGGTGTAAGAACAATGAGTGCCCAAAATAGAATTAGGAAATCTCTAAGTGAGGCCACTTTTCCGGTTCCTACCCTCTCCCAATGTGAATGTGGCCGTGGTCCAAAAACAACAGTGCTAACCCCTACTGCCCCTTGCTTGTCCTATCTGTGTGTGACAACAATAATTCAATTTCTTACACTTAAGGCTGGTGACCTGAGAGCCAATGTCATTTTATGAAGAAAAAAAAAAGTCCAGGGGATCCCAACCCACCACTGGTGGAAAATAGAGAAGTTTACCCACACACATAAATAGGTCAGACACATAAATAGGTCAGGGCAGCAGTGGACTTCATTTTATTTCTGGTTTTCCAATTACAGAAAGGAGGGGAGAGAGGAGGTGGTGGAAAGTGGTGTAGAAGGCTGAGGTGGTAAGGGTGAGACAGAGGAGGTGAGAGAATAAAGTTTAAGAAAATAAAGTGGGAATGAGACAGGGAGAGAAAGAAGGGAGTAAGAAATAAGATGAGATATAGAGGGAAGAAGGTAGCAGGAAGGGGTGCACTCCCTCCCCTAGGTGTCATCAATGTGGGAGGAGAAAAGGGGGGGGGGGGAGGTGACGGCAAATGTGTTTTTAAAAGTACACATATATTTAATGTGTGGGAGGGGGGAATGATGGACATGAAATGTTCTGCACTAGGCAACACATAACCTTATACACCAACTGAAGGTATGGAGAAAGAAAGAAAGAGAGAGAGAGAAAGAGAGGGAGGGAGTGAGGGAGAGCGGCAAATACAAAGAGAGAGAGGAAAGCAGTGACACAGACAGTCAGAGAGTGAGGAACAGGTAGGACAAAAATGTGAGGGGGCGGGAAGGGAGATGGACAGAGATTAAGGCCGCTAGGAAAACAAAAAACACATCAAAAGAAAATATCCACCATGTTCACACAGAATGCCCCCCCCCCCCCCCCCAATACAACTTCCTGTGTACTTGAGTTGCTAGGAAGAGTTATGGAGCCGCACATTTACTAAACATTTAAACAAGAAATAAAATAGGAAAAGGGGGAGGGGGGGGGGGGACAGGAAATGAGAGAGTAAAAGGAAAGATAGAGAGAAAGAGAAGAAGATGAAGATCAGAAGGGAGGGTTAGAGACAATGCAGGAGACGGGAAGGAAGGAGCAATAGGTAGAAGAGTGAAAGAGGGAGGGAAGAGAGAGAGAGAGAGAGGGGTGAGACAACAGAAGAGGGAATCTCGGGGAATTACAATACTGATCGCCAAACACACTGTAAAGATAAATCCAGGCCAAAAATAGAACTGGGAAATCCAGCTGCAGTCACTTTGCTTAGCCCCAATGCCATCTCTAATTAATAGAGAAGGCCGTGCTTAGCCGACTCTATTTAAAAATACAACTGAACCGAGCCCCACCATCTCCCAATGTAATCCTTTCTAGAAACCACGGCCATAAAGATTTATACTGTTCATTCTGCCGGACTCGCTAGAAACAAAGGCACACACACAACAAAGGCGCGCGCGAGACGGAATCTGCTACTTCCCGCCCCATGCCACACCGCTGCTGTCTGCATGTTTTCATGATCAGCAACAAAGCCCGCCCTCCCCTGGCCTTTAACAAGCCATTTCGGCTGAAAATAGCCAATAATCAGCTGCCCTCACACCTGAAACGACCATACAACGAAAGTAGCCAAAAACTAGCCAAATGGCCAAAAAGCCAAATGGCTCCCTCAAAATTGCCTGTGCTGAAAAACACAGGATTTCTGACGATTTCATTGCCGCGGTCAAAATTCACGGGTTTTTAAGGTCGGAATGTCTTTTATAAGCTAAAAATCCCGGTTCAAGGTCAACGAAAAAAATCCCGGTAATTTCCCGATTTCCCGGTCCACTACGAACCCTGCATAACAGAAAAGAAATTACTTTCCATCACAGGAAAGATATTCTACTTCTCTTCTTCTTCGTGTTCAATGTCTGTAAACTCCAGCAAAAAGTTCTGGTTGTTCACCCACCCCTGGACTTAATCCATGTTCCACGAACCTGAGTGCCAGGTCCACATTTATTTCACAGGTCTGGCTTTTTTGTATGCAGACTGTTGGTTCCTTGCTTCTCAGGCACATGTACTCTGACATCAAAGGAAGCCCCTCAGTTAGTCGACTCTTACGACATTCTTTTTGGTGAGGCAGTGGGTCTATTTTTATTTTCCCCACGATGGGGTCCCGAAACCCACATAGGGGAAACATATTCTATTACTGACAACATACATTCCACCAAAGAACATAACATTTTTTAAGTCTGACATGCTGAGAAAGTGAGATGCCCATTTGTGCAGGGAATGGAGTCTCAGGTCTGCAGACTGCTTCCTGGAGATCCCTAAAGGTTGCAGCCCATAATGAGTAAAAAGCTCAATATACTGATGTGAGGTTAAGCGGCCATGTGCAGGACACACACATTTTTTTTGGATAAGCCCAGTACTAGATGACCTTGTATCGTTTCAGCATTTATGGAAGCCCCTTTTGATGGCAGGGAATGCCCATGCTCTGCCCTGGACGAGGTCCTCTGAGGACAACTCTGGTGAATTAGGGAAGGCTAACCCAGATAACAAATGCCTGCAGAAGTCAGATGTGTTGGCCAAAAGGTGCCAATATGGCAGTTATGTTGTAAAAAGGCATAGCACATTTATGTCACTCAGATGAACGAAGAAGAAGAGCAGCATTTTGTGACAGCGAACATGGTGACATTCTAGCAAATGAAAAGATATAAAACCGAACAAAAGGTAGATCAGCGAGCTTCAGGATGTAACAAACACAAACAAAACATGAACATTGTGGCTATAGAGCCTTCATCAGTACATACTAAAAAATGGAGTATGATAACTAACCTTGTCCAAGATTTTTGTCTTTCCCGTATCGACATGGCCTAAGACACAAACGACTGGAGCTCGCAGGTTGTCTAGGTTTCTTTCCTTGTTTGCAGCCTCTGCTCGTTTCTGATGAAAAGAACAGGCATAGGATGTAATAGGAACAATAAAGCATACTGACATATATTTCATATAATATCCACAAGATTCCCCATTTTGATTGGGGGGGGGGGGGGGGGTGTGTGTGTGCGATGAAACAGACGCCTAAAATTTTGGCCTTACCCCATGACTTCTATACCTGAGGTTTACAGCAGAATTTGACGTCAACTTGGCCTAAAAATGTATCAGGTGGCTCATACTGTGGCCTCATAACTGCAACACTAAGGATTGTGCATCTGCCTGAGAAGTGAGGAACCCACAGTTTATACACAAAAAGCCATATCTGTCAAATGGATATTCAAATAGCACCCAAGTCCTGGAATGACTACTTCCTATATTCTTAGCGTTTAACGGTTTTAAACTCTGGTAGAAAGTTCTGGTTGTTTGCCCATTTCTGTATAGTGATCTCTTTCCATAGCTTGAGTTTTGCACGCATATCCATTTTAAACTTTTAGAGATTTGGCTTATCTTTATGCAGACTGTTGGTTCCTTGCCTCTCAGGTAGTTGCACATTTGAAGGAAATACCCCCAATAAGTCACCTTTAATGACAATCTTGTTAGTGGGGCAGTGGGTCTATTCTTTTCCCCCACCAAAATGGGGCCCCAGAATTCACACAGGCAATGTCCTGTACCAGGATGAAAGCTCAGACTCCCTGTGTGGGTTCCAAGACTCCATTTTAGGAGGAAATGGTTGGGGGGGGGGGGAAGAGGGGGGGGATCCTAAAGAACAGACCCACCTAACCATAACAAGTATGTCATAAAAGGCGACTAATCAAAGACTTGCTGAAATGTCTTGGATTCCAGGGTTGAGATATTGTAGCCTTTCTGCTCACCAAAGCAAAACATATTAACCATTCCTTTTAAGGGTGAATGAAGAAGAAGAAGAAGAAGAAGAAGAAGAAGAAGACACAGATGACCAACCAGGACTTTCCTCTGTGGTTTACAGATGAAAACTGAAAATGCAGAGGAAGAAGGAGGAACACACAGTACAATAAATCTTCATATCCATCAATCTACCCACCATCACTTTCTCCCTCCCTCGTTCCACAGGAGTTAACTCATCCTCTGACTCCGACTCCTCGCTGCTCTCTTCTTCATCTTCATCCTCCTCCTCATCCTCCTCATCTTCATCACTGGTTTCTTCCTCATCATCCTTGGCTGGAAGAGTTTTAGCTGGTGCTGCAGTTTTAGCTGATGCTGTAGTTTTCACTGGCGCTGCCGTTTTAGCTGGTGCCACAACTTTAGCTGGTGCCTGAACTGGTTTAGGCTTGGGCTTCACCACGTAATCTTTTAATTTTTAAAACAAACCAGACAGTGTATTAAAAAACAGAGAATGTATTTAAACATGCAAAACAATGTATCAGACACAAAATGATGTATTAAAAACACAAACTGTCCTTTGAAAACATACACTATAGTCACCGCTTGTATTTAATACATTTTTAGGGCGGTGAAGGAAAGGGGAGCCATGAGCCTGAGGATTTAGGGCCGAATAGCTAGTCCAGTCTATATGCATTGTGGAAATTGTGGTCATTAGAAAAATGATAAAATACTGCCTTACCAAGAATCTAAATATGGGCCACTTGAATGAGAACCTAGCAATCTTAATCGCTCAGCAGCCATGCCTCTAAGAACATAAAGTTTGTTAAAACACACAAAACAATGTATTAATAATACTTCTTTTTAGCATTCACCGGCTGTAAACTCCAGCGGAAATCTCTGGTTAATTATCCACTCCGAGACTTTCGTCTTGATCCAGAGATGCAGTTGTGTGTGTACATGTTTTATGGATTTTACAGATCTGGCTTATTTGCATGTGGACTGTTGGTTCCTTGTCTCTCAGGCAAATGCACTATGACTTTTTTTAGTCACCTCCTACAGCATACATGTTAGGCTATTCTTTGTTCTCTACATGGAGCACAAAGAACCCAGACAGGAGATTAATGGAGCACAAAGAACCCAGACAGGAGATTAATAATTGATAAAATGATGTATTTAAAACATACAATTCAATGTATTATTAACAAACATACTACATTAATACAAATAATTTTTTTCAGGTAGAATTTACAATTTTGAAATTTACCCTGGCAGCTGACTATATGGAAGCTGGAAAAAAAAAATAAGACCAAACTGTAGAGCGATAAAAGAGGGTTCTAAATTATGCATCAGGCGAGGTAAAATGGCAACATGGAAATTGCACAAATTTTGGCTGCCCAAAATCTATTGCTGTATTTGCTCTAAGTCTAGCAAAGTAGTTGCCAAATATCTACAGTACTGGTTGCCCAAAATCTATTGCTGTATTTGCTCTAAGTCTAGTAAAGTAGTTGCCAAATATCTACAGTACTGGCTGCCCAAAATCTATTGCTGTATTTGCTCTAAGTCTGGTAAAGTAGTTGCCAAATATCTACATTACTGGCTGCCCAAAATCTATTACTGTATTTGCTCTAAGTCTAGTAAAGTAGTTGCCAAATATCTACAGTACTCGCTGCCCAAAATCTATTGCTGTATTTGCTCCAAGTCTAGTAAAGTAGTTGTCAAATATCTACAGTACTGGCTGCCCAAAATCTATTGTTGTATTTGCTCTAAATCTAGTAAAGTAGTTGCCAAATATCTACAGTACTGGATGCCCAAAATCTATTGTTGTATTTGCTCTAAATCTAGTAAAGTAGTTGCCAAATATCTACAGTACTGGTTGCCCAAAATCTATTGCTGTATTTGCTCTAAGTCTAGTAAAGTAGTTGCCAAATATCTACAGTACTGGCTGCCCAAAATCTATTAAACTGATTAGCGTCAGTCTATTACTGTGATTGCCAGAATCGACTAAAATACTCAGGGTCGTTCAGAAAGTAATGCACCACATCACCCAGTTCTTATCAGGAGCTGTTTATTCAAAAGGCATAAAATTAATACCAAATATGCAAGGATATGTCCTGTAAACAGGGTTATTATTCAACATAATCCCCATCATTTTGTTTAGCTTTAGGCCAGCGCTAAACAAGTGCATGCATTACTAGCCCATACTAGTTTTTGTTCTGACCAAGTGGCCATTTATTCACTGTATGAATGGCTTCATCATCATCTACAAACCTTGTCTCAGAGAGTGCACCTTTAGGTAGTGAACTAAACAGATGAAAATCAGAGGGTGCTAAGTCAGGACTAAAGGGCATGTGGTGTAGCACAGTCCAACCCAATGTGATGACTGCTTCCCATGTTGCCAGGCTTGTGTGAGGGTGCACACTGTTGGGAAGGAGAAGCAGATCTGCTGGATTCTTGTGCGGCTGAACTCTGCGAAAACAATTAGTTTTTCCAATGTCCTAATGTAAACCTGGGAATTGTCTCTCCTCTTGGCATAACATCCACAAGAATCACACCTTCCATGCATGAAAAGACAGTGATCATGACCTTTCCAGCTGGAGTTTTCATGAATATCTTTCTTCTGGTGACTGCAGATGATGCCACACCATTGAATACATTTATGTCTCAGGTTCAAAATGATGTGCTAGGTTTCATCAACTGAAATGATCTTAACCAACAAGCTTTTTCGTCAGTTCTAAAATGCTTGCCTCTGCAATCAGCAGTCATTTGTGAGACTCGTGCAAACCTTAGAAAATCCGACAGTTTTTATAACTACATTTGCACTGCAATTGCGGACTGATAGTAATTTCTAGTGTTAAGTAGTGATTCACCTATCAGTAAGAATAATGCCCTCAGCACATTTCAACTTTTCTACATTGGTAGTTTTGGCAGGACGTCTATGTTGTGTGCAATGGGAAGGGAAGTTCATTATTGAACGTAAAACTTGGTGCGGTGCAGCACACATTGAACAGAATGAAGGGAGAGAGAGAGTGAGTAACGGTGGACTCTACGACGCTGTGTAGAAGGCCTGTTCTAGTCTGGATGGTTCCAGGCTGGTCCTGCATAACTGTGTTACGCTGGCGGAAGGTGTACGGCTGTCTGTGAGTGTTGTTACAGTGGCCGCGCCAGCGTGACAGTCGCTCGTGTGGTGAGATTATTTAGATCTCAATTACGTGTCAGGCCGCAGATGGAAGGTCTGGACAAGTTTCACAATGTACTGTGCATCGGCCTGTATAATTCTGCTATGACAGTGTACCCAAGGGATGGGTGTCATAGAGGTAGACACATAATCACGAGTAGTGAGTTGGCACCAGCAGGTAATGTTTGCTTGTAGTTGACCACGGGACAGGGTGGCAGTAGAAGTAGCCCAGAGCGTCCGTAGTGTGTGTTGCCTTGCCAGTAGGAATGACTGTGGCGGTGTAATGTTTTATTCTCGTGATGCCTTTCATTGTTTTGGTGTTGGAATTAGAAATACATTAATTCTGTTTTTGACGTTCAACATGTATCCGGCGTCCTTTATTGCTGTTGGGCGGGAATGGTGACTTGTTACTGTAACACTATTCAGCATACCATGGATACTTGGTAAGTATGCGGTGTATCAAGCGAACATTCGCACTGGTCAGTCTACAGTGCCGACGTGCTGATTCTTTGATTTATTTTTCTGTTCTAGTGCCATATTCATTGTCCATGTTTGGCACTGATAACACAAAGTAGGGATAAAGATGCTATTAAACATTTGCTGGAAGGGAGACATATGGGTGTCTATTGTATTGGTGCCCCAAAAACTCTTATACTGATAATCTATTGTACTGCTTCTTTTTCTTCTTAAAAGGGGATGACAAAAGGGGAAGTGTTTTGTGTGGTGTACAGCTACTGTGGGAAATCTGTGCCTTTTGGACCAACATATCTTGTTTCATCAAAACCCCAGTTGCCTTTTACAACATGCTTATTAAGAACAGTTGGTGTATTCTTCATTTCCCATCAAACTGGGACCCCGGAACCACACCGGAGCTAAAAATATATTGTTTTGGCTGTTCAGAATCTACGAATTGGTTGCTGGAAATCTAAAATCTGCTGTACTTGTTGCTCAAAATCTACTTTATTTGTTGCTGAAAATCTATTGCATTTTTAGACCAATGTCTACTGAAATTTGCTGCTCAAAATATAAAATCTATTGTACTGATTGTCTAAAATCTTACTATGGAGTACTAACCTTCGACCTCCTCATACTCTTCGTCCTCCTCCTCTTCTTCATCTTCCTCACTTTCTGCATCCCATTCATCTTTCACTTCTTCTTCCTCAACAACCTCCACAGGCTCCTGCTTCTCCTCAGCCGCTTCCACCAAGCTATCCTTCCTCTCCACTACTGCTGTGGCTGACTTCACCTCTAGGACTGGGGTCTCAGTCTCCATCGGAGACGTGGGAGTGGTTGGTGACGGTGATTTCTCTGGCACATCTCCCATTCCTTGAGCTGTCAAAATGGGTGGGAAATGATTACATTATGTAAAATACAAAAGTTTATACAGTATCAGATCTGGGGGCGTAGCAGAAACTATGGCACAGGAGCTAGATGTCCCCCTACCTGCCAAAAGGTTTAGAGTTCACACCAGGTGAAATTGAAAAAAAAAAATTTGACCTTGCTCGTAGATCAACCCAATCCAAATACAGGTATCAAGAAATGTCCTGGAAAGTAAAGGTGGCAGGCATGATGTTAACCACATCACTCATCGTGCGGTGAATGGTCTATATGAGTCAAGCAGCATATGACCGATGCACCATTTGCGTGAAAAGGGTCCTCTACTTCCACACACAAAAAATGTGCATGTGAGGTATAGAGAGCTGGAATGTGAGCCTTACGTGAAACATAATGACAAAACAGGATGATATGTCAGGAACATGACCTTAGGTCCATGTTTTTAAAGACACAGCTAGCGCTTTAATGGCAAGAGGGTGTTATTCTGGCACAGGGTGTTACCCCATGTGGCACAGGGTGTTACCTCATACAGCACAGGATGTCACCTCATACGACATAAGGTGTTTCTCCATACGACACAGGGTGTTACTCCATATGGCACAGGATGTTACCTCATATGGCACAAGGTGTTACTCCATATGGCACAGGGTGTTACCCCATATGGCACTGGGTGTTACCCCTTATGTCACAGGGTGTTACCCCATATGGCACAGGGTGTTACCCCTAATGGCCCTAGGTGATTTCAGCCTCTGCCTTGTCCTTCTCAAACTGTACCCCTCACCACTGTTCTCTCCAGGCCACTATGACATTTAACAAGGCCTTAGCTTTCAGGACAGGATGCTGATTATGAGCCAAATTCTCGACGCTCAGATCATGTAGGATGTCAAGTGTTTTTCCTCTTTTTTGTCCACAGTGTTCTAAGAATTTTTCTGTAGCATTATAGTTCAAAAGCTCAGAATTTACGTACAAACAAAGAACACATTTAACTTTTACTAATGCTGTGAAAGGTGGCGTCCGTGGCTTAGGCGCTGCGAGTCCGGCTCATAATTCCAACGTACCGCAATCGAAACCCACTGCTGGCTGATGGATTTTTATCATGATATGGGACATAGGAAAATGGGTACCAGGATGGCCTGTCCTGGAGAAGTAAAGACAGCCAGTGTAATGCTGACCACACCACCCACCTAGTACCGATGGTCTGTAAAAAATATGGGCGCTCTTCCCATATACCCGATACGCCTAAAAAGCATGATAAGGGATCTTTACTTTTTTTTTTATTGCTGTAAAAGAGCAGAGCACTTCACACACTTAGTGCCAACTGGTCTAAAAAAAAAAAAACAACATATCTCTAGCTCTATATGTCCAACACACCAAAGGCATGAAATGCTTCCAACCCCTTTTTAAAAAATGTTATAAACACTACTGTACCTGCAGCCTTCTTCTTCTTCGTGTAAATAGGCTTCTTCTTACGTACGTCCTCCTTGCTCGGCAACTCAGCACCTGGAGACAAACCAAAGACATATTACTGTTAGGACTTTTCTTCCATCTTTACAGGCAATTATGTTCCATTATGTTACAGAATGCATAGGAATCACAGCCCATAGAGATACCAATTAAGGCCAGGAATGAAGTTCCTCATTTCCACAGCATAGAGCCTCTGCAGTATTCTAGAGACCATCTGCCACCTAGGCAGCACAATCCCTCACTCGGCCTGCTTTGTTAATTCGGGGGAAAAGCATGCTGTAGAAGCTACTGGATCAGAAAAAGAAAGACTGGATATTATACTGTTGATGAAATGTGTGTCAGTAATGAACCTTGAGAAGTTGCAAAACCGACAATTCCAGCTGGGACCAATTCTCCTTTCTGACTTGTCTACAGTGACCTGTTTATATGTATAGTTAATGCTATTGGCTGTGTTTGCACCTGTGCAAACATCTGAGGTCAGAATATGTGAATATATCAACTAAATATAGAAATGACGGTGTGGAAAGGGGGGGGGGGGGGTGTTTTCCTTTAAACTAAATAGTTTTTTTAAAAACTAAGTTGACATCAAATTCTCCAGTAAACCGCAATGACATGTCACAGGCTCATGGTAAAAGTCAATAAATATATTTTTTTAGGCATGTATTAGGGGAATGCATTTCATTTAATGCTTCTCTTCATGTTTACTCATTACTCCCTTTATATATCTTTTTATATTTAGGAGAACCCCCAAAAAAGGAGGTCATGTGATGGTCCACGACTCACATCCATACGTGGTTACAGGGAAGATGCAGGCTCTCAAGATTCTGGTGATTTTCTTGCTGGTGTTTAAGCACAGACTTTTAATGCTACGGACATCATTCTTTTGAAACCGGGACAGAAAGGGCTAAAAAAATTGAGCATATCACATACTATTTTTTTTTAATTGGGGGAGGGGGGTGGGATTGGCAAACTGGGGGGGGGGGGGGGGGGGGGTAAACTAACGAAAAGTGATAATTTACAAAATAAAACTAACTCATTTTAATAGACTCAGGCAGACCAAGAAGATTGCGGAGAGATAATATACAAGCAGACTTATAAACACCTGGAGACTTATTCTTAACTACTTCTTTAAGCGCTTTGTGTGTGATGGAGATATAGGGTTCTGATACTGACTCTTCTGGCCACCTCAACCATCGACACAATGTGTTGCTGTAGTGTTTCTCTGATGTTATCTTTCTATCTTGTTCTTGGTCTTCCTTGTGCTCTACGTCCTCTTCTTTTAGACAATGCCTAGTACAGTACGGCATCACATGGCATTCTATGTGGGCAAACCATCTGATTTGCTGCCATTGTATGTAATTTAGAACTGGTTCTGTCCCAACCTTTTTGTTCTTCTTTTTATTTTATCTCTTCTAGTCACTCCTGCAGCCCTTCCCAGGCATCTCATTTCTGTTTATGTGCGTGACCATATCTGGCACGGTAGCGTAGAGTGGGAATGAATATGCTTTGTATGAGACGTTTCTTTGTGCTGATTGGAATTATGCTGTAAGAGGGCGGCTAACTGTTTCAAGTGGACAAAGAAGGGCAATCAGAGATAATTCACAGATCACAGATGGGCAATATCTGCAGCAATGAACCCCATGGGCTTGGAATGCAGCAGCAGAAAAAGAAGAAGAAGAACAACAACAACAACATACCAGCCTCCTTCATGGCCTCCAGCATCTGCTCCAGTCGTCTTTTATCCTGCTTCTGCTTCTCGGTCAGGAACTTGCCTTCCTTTTTCAATCGTTCCTCGCGCTCTTTCTTTTTCAGTTTCTTTTTCAGTTTTCTCTCCTCTTCCAGCCGTTTCTAGTTACAGAAATAAGGTTTATCAAAGTTCACTAAAAACAACAGTCAGTAGCGCATCTTTTACAGAATGTTAAGGAACCAATCCAAGCATATTTTGGCTGTTTGGTTTTACTAGGCAATTTTGTGTTCACTAGTTTGCCATTGCTTCTGAACAACAACTCACAATAAAACTGTTGAAATCAACACAAAGTGGTCAATTGCCAAAGTGACAGCAGTTGGAATAACTGGGTGCCTTGGAATTATGAAGCAAAAAAATTAATAAGATACGAAAAATTATGGTCATTTCATTAGTTGAAGAAACAAGAATATTCTCGATGAGTTCCAGGACCCCATTTTGGGGGTGGAGGAAACAGGACCCCAACCATAACACAGTGTGCCAACTTGGTCTACATGGCAAATTATAGTAGTTAATTAAAAACAAGAGAGATACAATTATTCCAGGTGTTTCTATATTTAAAGAAACAATAACAGATTAATAGAAAATGAAGATAACATAATTCTGGAGAAATATAGAAGTCAATTCAAAACAACGGAAATAAAATAATTAGTGGTTCCAAATATTTTTTTTTAATGCAAACATTACCTGTTCCTCATATTTATGGATCCTCTCTTCTTCCAGCAGTCTCTGTCGTTCTTCTTCCTCCTTAGCCTTCTGTTCTTCTTCTTGAATTTTTTTCAAATGTTCTTTCAACAAAGCAAGCTGACGATAAAAAAAAAAAAAAACCATTAAAGAATCCATCTCTTCATTACTCCCCACCCCCTTTCTCTCCACTAATTTATTTAAACAAAAACGTTAGCAGGTTACATAAAATACATATTAACACATATACAGTCATATAAATAATCTCTTGAATACCAGAGAAATAGATCACTGTGGTCTGGAGAGAACGGGGCAGTGGGGAGTGACCTGCGATCAGGCCAACACTCAACAAAAAGATAAGACGGACACACAATCATACTGCTACTAGTACAGTGGGAACTGGGAAGTCTGCGCTGGCTGCTGAGGATGGGGACACAGCATTTATTGGACTGTCCAGAGTGTTGTGATGTCAGCCCTTAACTAATCCCAACTCGCAACAGAGAGCCAACATTTAGGGCCAGTAAGGGAAAACTAATCTTCAATCTTTGGGCATGTCATGGGTAAGGGACAATTGAGGGGGAAGCTGGACCAAGAGGGAAGATTTTGGAACAGCTTGGTCCCCATACGGGTTCCGGGAGCCCTATTGTGGGGAAAACTAAAACAGAACCACTGCCTCCCTTACAAGTATGTCGTAAGAGTCGACCAACTAGGGCTTCCTTTGAAGTCAGAGTGCATTTGCCTGAAAGGTAAGAAACAAACAGTCTGCATACAAATAAGCCAGAGACCAAAAATACAGATCTCATACTCTGTTTTGTCATATTTAGTCTTGTCTAAAGGGATCTGGTCCAACAGAAGTACAATGCAAGCCAAGCTGTGAGGGAATGAAGAATGTTTTCATATAAGCAATTAATGGGTACATGGTCAATATTATGCCAGCTGCAATTACTTAACAGATTCTTTCCTGGTACTCATTTTAAGTTGTGGTGACTGCAGACTCCGCAGAAATGTGTTTGATAAGATTCGACTGGATGACCATTGGCTAAGCAATACACACCCCAAATAATTAAAGAAAACTGTTCCTATATTCGATGCAACAGATTATGCTTCAGTTATCAATGGCATCCAGACATTTTCACCCACAGTTGAAGTCAAACGGATCGAACTTCACTGCATCAGGTTATCATATATGTCTCTCTCCAGAACAGCTGGCCACAAAGGCATCGCACAAAACAGGAACTCCATAAAAATAGTGCTTACGAACTGACTGAGTCACCAGGGAAACAAACCCATGACCTTCAGCGTGTGGGGCAAATATCCTGTCCACTCCAACAAAAGTCAGGCCGTGGAGACAACCACACCTCATAAAAAATGAGTACCAGATAACTACTATAATTTTCTGGGAACTGCTTAGGGAAGAAAAGGCAACATAAGAGGCAATGGCCACACCATTGTACATGTCATGGTAAATACTGTGCAAAAGGCCCAACATTGCAAACCCAATGGCAGTTATGTGTTCACAATCAACGTGATTCGTCATTATCCTCCAGTCTAGTCCAGACAGCGTTGGTGACACCAGCTATGTCCATGCATCTTCCTGCATGCAGTGGTGCAATACTACTCACCCACTGGTCTGCTCATCATTTTTCTTTTACTCTAGCATGACCAGCTTTGAAGACGTGGGTGAGGGAGATTTAACTTCTGAAGGCTGTACTGCTTATACAGTGCAGAGGTTGCAATTTCAGTATCTGCCATGAGACTACATAACATGTTTATCTGACCAAAGAATTACATACCACCTTGTAGTTTCCTGGAACCAATTATGGTAACCAAAAAACAACAAAATTATCACGCCACCCCCTCCCCCCAAAAAACCGAATTTTGGGTTTGCTGAAATTAAATGTGTTGAGCCAAAAGATATTGCAGCCAACCTGCAGATCACAACATAATAGGCCAACCACCCTTGCAAGGGCTAATAAAGAAGAAGAAATGTTAAATGTATAACTTTACCTTTTTGTTAGGTTTGGCTTTTTCCTCTTTTTCTACTTTTTCTCCTTTCTTTTTCTTTTTCTTCTTCCCTTCTTTAGCTTCATCTGCAATAGAACATTCCCTTTCATCAGATTATTCAGAATGACAGAAAAATTACAAATTAAATAAAAATCTCTATGAAAAACTCCTCATAAAGTGAACAGCACTGCATTGTTGAGCCAAACAATTTTCTTCTTCTGCAATCGGAGCCCTTGAGGTTCAGTACTGCAGATTTCACCCACCTCCATTCATCTATATGGTTGGCCTTCTTTTTCCAGCTGGTACCTCCAAGGGTTTATATTTTATACAATGACTGTATTTCTCCACAGTCTTCTACGAAGTAACCTGCAACCCAGTGTGGGTGAGTCTATATGCATCACTGTCTTCTTTGTCTGCCTCCTAGGCTACTCCTCTTCAACCTTTTAATGTATGTACATTTGGCCTCTTAGTTATCTTAAAATTCTCTATACACTCCATCGACCGCAGTGTATTAGTTAGTCTCTTCTTTTTCTTTGTGACTTGTTAAAACACACTCAGGTTATCATATGTGTTATCACATGAACCAGCACATCAGTAGCACGTGTCAGAGGGCTCCCCAAAGTTTGTCCTGGTTGATTCTTCCCCTGGTCATGAAGCCAGTAATTAGTGGGGATACGAACAGGTAATGAATTTTGTTAATGCTTCTCACCGTTTGTCCCTGCTGCTTACATTACTGATAGGTTCAAAGATTTTTTTACTACTCGACTACAATCACTAGAGATGCCTCCCCGTTAGGGTTCCAGGGCCCTAATTGTGGGGAAAGCAATAATATAAACCCACTGCCTTCCCAACAAGCATGTCGTAAGTGTCAACTAATTAGGGGCTTCCTTCAAAGTCAGAACGCATCGGCCTGAGAGACAAGGAACCAAAAGTCTGTATACAAATAATCAAGATCTGTAAAATGGATGCACAAGCAGAAGTCAGATCCTGAAACAAAGCCAAAGTCCAGAAATGGACGAACAACCAGGTCTTTCCACCAAGGTTTACAGCCGGTGAATGAAAACAAACTAGAGATGCCCTGGAGGACTGAGCATGCATGAAAATGCCTAATGTGCAGGGACATTGGTAGTTATAACATAACCACACTGATAGGTTCAAAGATAAGACTGTTCTGAACAGTTTGTAATAGACAATTTTTAGTTTCACCTCAGGTTTAAATTATAAGCGACATATGACATAAAATCTTCAAAGTGTTTGATATACTGTGATCCTGGTGTTAGGAGATAGATAATTTGATTTTAACACATGTTGTAGGGCATAGTATACCTTACCTTTAATGGTATATATGAGAAACATAATAACTTTTGTACACCATTACCACACGCGTGTGAGCATGTAGAGAGTCAGTAGTCCAGAACCCAAGTTTAAGGTGTCACCTTTGTGCCAAAGAAGTGCACGATTGTGGGGTGCACAACTGCTAACGAAGGCAGTCAGGTCGTACAGAGGCGTCACCTTGCTGATGGGCAATACGCCCCTAGCCCCTTCCCCAGCACGAGGGCACTTCTGGGGTGACCGTTAATAAACCCTCACTATTTATGGTCAAAATGGACGCTATGTATGGTCACTGCTGTGAGCCGCGGCAAATTTTGTTTGCTTCTGCCAGACAGTGGCCTGTGCATTTTTGCTCCATTTGTAGACTGAAAGGATAGTTTTGTTGCCTAGCTTCTGAGTTGAGTGCATGGCATGACACTGTGAGCTGCTGATTTCATTTGGAATGCTTTTCTACTTTGACCATTGTGGTGGTGTGAATAGTAGATTTAGAAAATAGCGCGATGCCTGTTGTCGCAAGATTGGTGGTGCCATTATGTGATTAAAATTGATTGCGTGTGCAACTGCTGATCTGTTGGTGACTTCTGCTACCATCCATGATGAACTGCATTTCTAATGTCAGACTGTTTGTGTTAGCACTTCAGATGGCTACCGTATGCTTTTAATGTGTGTGTATGCTAGTGCATATGCTAAGACAGCAGTCTGTCAATCTTTCCACAAGGGACTCTGATGAACATTTTGTGTGTTTTTCGTTGGCACAGAAGTAGAGCAACTATGCGGTGACCCGTTTGCTATGAAGCTGAAACCAAGACTACCAGATACCTTACCATTGGACCATATTCTTTCTCTTAGTATTTTTGAGCAGGTGAAGTTTGTACCAAGTAGTTGATGTTTCAGTTCTTTTGATTTTTATATTATCTTTCTGCATGTAGTCAAAGCTTGTATCCGTTCCTTATCCTCATCTTAGTTTCAGTAAACATATATAAATCAAAATGGTCGAACTGCAGTTCTACATCTTCATCAGCGATCACTGTTTCCAACATGAGTCATAAACAGGATGATGCACCTAGGGCCTTGACTGGTGCCCCACAGTTTATCTTGTAGGATCTGTGGGCCAGATTTCTTCTCTCTGAATGGCAAAGAGACATTGGAAGTGGTGGAAAATTTTGAATATCTTGGGTCACTGGTTACCAACAATGGTGACACAATGAAAGAAATTAAACGGCGACTATCAATTGCTCTTCAAAGACTAAAACAACTGAATAAATTATGGAATTGTACAGATAGAATTACAAAGGTCAGATTTTTAAGAGCATGCATCTTTCCCATTGCAACATACGCCTGTGAGACCTGGACACTTACTAAACAAGCGGAACAGCGCATAAATGCATTTGAATATAAATGTTACAGACAGGTTCTAAGAATATCTTGGGTAAAGAAAAGAACAAATGCATCCATACTTCAAGAGCTGAATATTGAAGAGGGTTGGCTAGTAAAGACAATAAAACAAAGAAAATTGAAATATTTTGGTCACTTGAAACGTCATGGAAGTCTAGAGAGAACAATAATGGAGGGGTATATGCCTGGGAAGAGAGGAAGAGGAAGGCCAAGGAGAAGATGGGTGCAGGATGTGGCAGATGATCTCCAGATGGGTGTATCAGACGCAGGACATCTTGCTCAGGATAGGAAGGTTTTCGGGAGGGTTGTTATGGCAGCCAGGTTCCGCGAGGGACATGCTACTGAATGAATGAATGAATGGCAAAGTCTGGGCAATCCTGTAAGACATGCTCTGGAGTTTGCTTGAGTGAGCCACAACCACATGCAGTAGTTAGCTAGACCAGTGATTCAAAACTGTGCGCAGCAGCAACCTCTTAACAGGAACCCACGAAATATTGTAGAAGCTTCATAATTAATTGAAACAAGCGACAAATAGTCATACTTTTACTTAGGTTAGGGCGCCATGGAAAAATTTTAATTGAAAAAAAGGGGCTGCGACCAAGACAAGTTTAGGAAACACTGAGCTAGACCCATTTAATGCAGGTGTTATCTGAGTTTACAAAGTCCGGAGATGAGACTTACAATTTTTAGCATAAAACTTAAAGATGAACAATCAATTAGAAAGTGGAAATGATGTACTGCAGAAGTATAGCTAAGAAAAATAGGTTGTATCATGGAAATGAAACCATTGTAGGTTTTCATCACCTGCACTCAATGGGTGATGTGGTCAATATCATGTCAGCTGCCTTTACTTCCCAGATAATTTTGCTATACCCATTTAAGATTGGAGGAACCAATTAGTTAACTGATTAGTTAATCAATCTTTTCATTCAAATATGTCATATCTAAATAAAAATAAATATCATCATCATTTTAAACAGAATGAACAGACCTTCAACATCATCTCCTTCTGCAGTCTGACCTTCTGGTGTCCCCTCTTTAATAGAAGCATCCTCCACAGGTTTCCCAGCTTCCAAACCAGATTCTGTTTTAGTTTCTGTGGCCACCTCATCCTTTTTGATTTCCGCTTCTCCTTCGTCTTTGCCAGGCTTCTTCTGCTTATGTTTCTCCTATGGAACAATAGGAAATATACTGTGTAAACAAAAGGATCATGTAGTTAATAACAGACTTCCACAGTAATCACATGGCTAATCATGAATTTCCACTGGTGAGATATACAGAGTAACAATAGACAAACAGATTTGTTCATTGGTAAGGATTGGTGTTTTGTTCTTTATTATGTGTCAGGGTAACTCTGTGGTCCTGCGCCTGATGATAAACAACCAGATATGCCAGGCAATAAAATTGTGCAATGTATTGTTTGTGTCCACACTAATGGAATAATGCTTGAAATATATATTTATTTCCTACTGTAGAGAGTCCTGGACAAGGAACAAGCAATTACAAAATTAGAAAAATAATCAAATACAGAGGTTCTTAAGCTGAAGAAAAAGACAAATTAAATATACAGGTCTGTCCAAAATATTCATAAAAGCCGAAAGCAAACATGAGGCAGACATTGATAAACTGGGTGGGGTGGACGAACAGCAGTCTCAAATAGTATACAAACAAGATATATGTGAGAAAGAGGGACAGAAAGAGACAAAAGCAGAGAGAGACAGATGGAGATCCATTACAGCCCAACCTCAAACAACTTACCCACACATCAACCATACCTCCCCACTCCCCTACAAGCACCAAACCTTCACTGACACACAAGGCACTTTATTCCAACTCTCAAACAATAATGCATTATTCCCAAGCTAACACAACCAGGCATCATTCCCATACCAGCCAAACATACAGCCCGCCAAACCACTGCACCTACCAAATTCAAAACCAACCACACCTTCATGTTAACCAAACACACACCCCACAGCATCAGTCATACAAACCCACATCTACCAAGCACACTCCACCCATATCACACCCTTACATAATCATACACGTCTACACACACAACCCACTAAACCTTCGCACACACCCATATGAAACACACTCACCTGTTGCTTCTTCTGCTTCTCCCTCTCTCGTTTCTCCTTCCTCTTCTGAGCAGCAGACTTCACTGTGCCCCCATCATCATCATCACCTTCCTCATCCTCTGCCTCTTTCTTCTCACCCCCAGCTTCCTCCTTCACTGCCTCCTCCACTGCTTGTCCACCTTTCTTTCCCTTTTTCTTCCTTTTCTTCTCATACTCACCATCATCAACATCTAGATCATCAATTGTCACAACTTTCGGTTCCACTTTCTCCACTTCTTTAGCTTCGCTGACTGTCAATTCTTCCTCTACAGACTTGTCCTCTTCAGCTTTCTTATTCTTCTTTCCCTTCTTCTTCTCTGTGCTTGTCTCTTCAAGGCTTGCCATGATAGCATCAATATCGTCATCCTCTGGCTTCTTCGGTTTTTCTTTTTTCTTTGTTTTCTCTTTCTTCTTGGGTTTGCTGGATTCAGATGCCACCTTCTCCAACACAATCTCTTCTTTGACACTCTTGTCATCATCAGTCTGGGAAAAATAAATGAGAAAATAAGTTCAAAAGATTTTCTTCTTGTGAATTTAAATGATAAAAGTGAATGCAATAATTAGCAAAACATATTACTCTGCGACCAAGTGGTTAGTGAACTCTATTCCAAAAAACAATCCTCAACATTTATCAGGGTTAGATTTCTGTGAAGTGTAGAAAAAAAAAAGTTCCAGAGGTTTTTGGAGCAATATGAGAGTTGCACCACGCAAGAGATTGGGGCCTTGCCATGTATTTCGTTAAAACATTGCAAAAACAGATCCTAAGGGAATAAAAAATCAAGTCCTCATATTTTTAAAAAAAAATGGGGATAACTGGGGACTAGAATTAATATACCCTTACAGGGATTCCCACCCCCCCCCCCCCCAAAATGTTTCATCTTAACGGAGTATTCTTCTTAAGTGAATTGTGCTAAGCAAGGTTTTACTGTATTCTTATAGTTCTTTCAGAGTGCATCTACAGAGAGGTGAGTAACCAATAGTCTGCATATAAGTAAGTCAGATCTGTAAAACAGATGTACAAGTAAAACACAAGTTTTGGAACAAGACTATAAAGTCCACACGTCTACCAACAACCAGAACTTTCTGCTGGAGATTACAACTGGTAAACGCAAAAGAAGAACACTGTACTCCTATAGTCATTGGTGGGTGCACAGCAGCCAATGTCCACTGTGGAGACAGCAACAAATCTGTCTAATGCACCAGGCAATATAATGAACACTCTGATGTCACTATTTATATTTTTAAAAAGTCATATTTTTTAATAAATAAACACAATTAATAAACTGGCATTCCCCATGTGAGTACCGGCTATCCATTTTAGAGGAAAAAAGAAGAGAATCACTGAACTCCCTAACAAGTATGTCATACAAGACTACTAATTAGGTTTGTTTTATTCGAAGTCAGAATGCATGTCTGATTGTTCACATAATAGCTGAACACTGCAAAGTAGTTTTGTTCTCAATCATTTTGTGTTCTGTGGTTTTGTTTCTTGTCACTGTTTGCTGATGAAGGCTAGTCATCGTAACATCTTTAATCTTTTCTTTTTAATCGGCTCCGTAAAGCTAACACATACTTTGTTTTTCAAATTTTGTAATCCAACGAGGTGCGCATGGCCGAATGGTTAGACACTGGACTCTCAAGTGAGAGACCTGAGTTTGATCCTCGCTAAGAAGGCTTTTCTGTGCAGGGTAAAAATCAAACCCTAATCTGCAGAGTTTGTGGCAACTGCACTAGCCATGCAGCCCTAAATCATAAGGCTCAAGACCTTCCTGCCTTACACCACCCTAAAAATTGGCACAGACAGGCAGTAACAACAGTTTTTATTTAATCCTAGGCTGACAACATACTTGATCGGCATCACTTCCAGCTCCCACATCATCATCCAACTCTCCAAGCAGCTGGAATGCAGACATTCCTGTGGTTTTTTTCTTTTCCTGAAGGACAAAATATAAAAGAAATGTTACAACAGCAGCATGGACAATGAGCCAGTAATAAGATAAAGACAAAAAAAAAAAAAGAGCATTAAAACCTAAGACAAAGTCCAATGAAATTTATAAATAAAAGATGGGAGAATGAGGTATTAGCAATCCGTGAGTAAATTATTAGAAATACAGAGGAAGTCATGTATGGTGTATGTGGAAAGTTTCAACAGTTTAGTTACAAAAGCAGCATGGTCAACGAGCAAGTAATAAGATAATTTTCTTCTTTTCTCTGCTCTTGAAATGCCTTGTGGCGTCAGGGCAGGAAGAGATCTCTGGAATGGATCCTTCTGTTTGCTTCGTGATAATATAAGACAAAAAAGTGCAATAAAACTGTAAGGAAAAGTCAAATGACACTTATAAACAAAAGTTATGTAAATGAAAGACAGAGGGTGTCAAGGATGGTGCACGTGGAAAGTTTAAATAGCTGAGTGCTGCTTCTTCTCAGTCCATCCATGCCTTGCTGTGTTTTTAATCATGTCCCTCCACCACCTTATGTATCATGAACTTCTAACCACTTTTACATTTTTGAATTTAACTCTTCTCATAAGTTACAAACTTCCAGTGTGGGGTCCGAGCTCCATTCTGGAGAACAAAGAACAGAGACACTGCACCCCCCCCCCTCCCCCCAACAAGTATGTCATAAAAGGTGACTAATTAGGGACGTTTTTTTTTCCAGTGCATCTGCCTGAGAGGCAAGGAACCAAAAGATGGATATGAATAAGCCGCATCTGTAAAAGGGATGTACACGCAAAGCTCAAGTTCTTAATTAAGACTAAAGACCAGAAGCGGATGAGCAGGCAGAAGCTTCTGCTGAAATCTACAGCCGGTGAATGCTAACAAGAAAAAAGTAGCAAAGAATAATATAGTTCATTCAAATATCAGATGTCAAAGAGGAATCTGTTCTAATGATAGGTAATGTCCGCCCCAGACAAAATACACCAAGAATAGGTTTTAGAAGAAACCAGTGGCAGACAATTCTTTCTGGGAAAATGTGGCATGTCCCTAACATTAGTGCTCCTCAATCTTTTTATAACCGCGGCCCACTAAAACAGGGTACATTTTCTCACATCTCAGTAAAACAGGGTACATTGTTTGCAGCCATCTAAAAAGGGTACACTGTTTCGCGATCCACAAAAACAGGGTACATTGTTTTGCTGCCCACTAAAACATGGTACAATGTTTTGCGGCCCACTAAAACATGGTACATTGTTTTGCTGCCCACTAAAACATGGTACATTGTTTTGCGGCCCACTAAACATTGTACATTGTTTCGCTGTACACTAAAACTGGGTATATTGTTTCATTGCCTATTTTTCAATCACAGAAACAAACAAAAATGTAGACAGTATGTGTGTGTGAGAAAGAGAGAGAGAGAGAGAGAGCTAATGCGACATATGCTGCTGCTCAGAGGTTAACAATGTGTGAAATGTGTGACTGCAGCTTTGTTTCTGACAGCTGATACGCTAAAATAACATCCATTTGATTTCTATGGTTTTTTAAACTTTTTTTTTTGACTGTCATGCCTGAGAAAGTCTTTTCACACAAACAAGAAGTCTGTGAGGTGGTAATCCTACAGATTGGAAGAGAAATGCCACCTACCCTACCTCGATACATGATTAAGCATAATTTTTGGGGTGGCCCATGTGTATTGAAGAACACTGTTTTATACAATGCTGCAAACCAACTACAGCCTTTGTTGATCCTTTGTGGTTCAACTAAGAAATATTTTGTTGAGTAGTGTGCCATTTCTTCTGAGCAGTTAGCGCTCATACCATTGCCAAAATCAATCAAAAGTGGTCTGCTGCCAAATCACGAAACTGTGTTCATACCCCCCCCCCCCCCCCCCCCCCCCCCCTCTCTCGCAGCAGTCTGCCTTTATAAAAAGGAAGTACGAAAAAACTGAAAACATTATCCAAAACAGTGGACCAACCTTTTTCTTCTTTGCGGCTAAGACTGGTACATCGTCTTCGTCCATGTCATCATCTCCTTTCAGGGATAGGGCCTTGAGTTTAGTATGGATCTCCCTAGAAGGAAGTATAAGAAGTTCATCTTATCTCTGTCCAGCTATTGTATCATCCCTGAGATAGATCAGTTTGTATCCTCTGGTCTGTTACCTGCAGGTTTACCATACATTCCTTAGATTTAAAAATCTCAATCTGGAAGGCAGACCAACAAGGTAGAGCCCACACACCCTGCTCAACCTCCAGGACATTTATTATGGTACTTAATTTATAACTTAAACATGACGTCACGACAACGTCACGGGAGACATTCCCAATAAATTCTAGAGTGTTCAGATTGTAGTTTCTCGCGATTTCTCTACAGCCAAGTTTAGGGTTAGGGTTATGGTTAGGATTAGAAGACACTAAATGAACACTCAAAAAAAAAAAAAAAAACAGCACACTTGCACCCCTTGATATAATGGACTGTCAGGTCAGCTGTGGATTTCCCACAGGGATTTCTTGTTTGGGGTACGTTATAAATTAAGAACCTTTATTATAATAAGAACACCAATAACAACTACATGGGCAAGTGTAACCTCAGGTCCTATATAGGTAAAGGCCCAACTGCTTGATAATATTTTCGCACTTGTACAGCTTTTGCTTGCTAAGGTTAAACTTTTCGTGTCATTTAGTTCACAGGTCCAATTTGCTTTCCCAGCTATTTTTATTTATTTTTTATTGCTAGAATCTGCCATGTTGCCGAAGTCAAGGGACAGGGACCAGACAAAAAGAGATGGTTCCCTGATGCCTTGAAGGCAGACTCGTCAGGTGAGATGCCACCAAGAAACCTTGGGTGGGAGAGAACTTAGCCACCTTAAAATTTTCTAGGAGGCAGGGTTCACAAGGTCCCCAAGCCTTGTTTAATTGTGCAAAAATAATATAATTATTATGTGTTGACAGGCAAATAACAATAATACATTTTAAATAATATGTAATATCGAAACAAACACTTAAAAAGAGAACATTTGTTTGTGATTAGAGACAGCCCCTAACCTACAGAGGGATTCAGAGGCTCAGCCCCCTTAAAAGTATCGGGCCTAAGGTACTTGAGTGGCTAGACAATTGCCTTCAGCCTGAAGGTAGGGGGTTCAAATCCCCAACAAGTCTTGACTTTTTCTTCCACAATGACCTCAACTCTAAACTAAGTACCAGGTAAAGCCCTGTGAAGCAAATGCAGCCAGCATGATGCTGACCAAATCATCCATCATCCACCAAGTGCCCACTGGTCTATAAAAATGAGTTGAACATCACATACCCGATGCAGCACTGCCATGATAGTGGTCCTTTACTTCACTTTCATCAGTAAAAACACATTACTTGCCTGTCATCATCTTCGTCGTCGTCGTCATCATCATCATCTTTTCCCTTGCCTTTCTTCTTTTTCTTGTCTTTCTTGCTGCCAGCTGATGTGCTTTCACCGGTCTTCCCGCCGAGTTTGTGGTCCGTTTTGCTTGTCACTATGTCGTCCTCGCTAATTGATCATTGAAGGAAAAAAAAACAAGGTGAAAGGAATCACACAGCAGACTACTGCAGGAGTGTGCAGAAACAATACATATAGGTTTACTAGATGAACGATGGGAATGCTCAGGACTGATAAAAAGAGTAAAGAAAATGTCTCTCGAAGAGAAAACAAAGAATTGTGCCCACATCAAAAGGAGAAAAATCAACTGGTCATGTCAGAAGGAGAAACTCAAGTACATCATCGTGACAGTAGGAAAGTTACTGAGAATACATGAGAGAAAAGACTCTGGATAGAAATGTCTACAAATGGCACACCACATGCACTATAAGAAGATATTATGTCAGAGGGACAGTGTGTAAAATGAAGACAATTAAAAAAAAAAGGACAACACTGATAGAGAAAGACACATGGGGCATACCCATAGATGCTCCGTCTCCCCCAGCAAATGACTTAAGCTAAGCTGTTGATGCTAACCTTTCTTGTAGCACTTTGATTATACACTCGTCTTTCTCTATCTCTCATACATCTCTCCTTGCCAGATCCTAGTTCCATGTTCACACATTCTTAACACGTTACTGCACCTAACCCTGTATCTTCTATCAGCAGTCATCCAAAAATGATCTTCAGAATGTCTTCTTTGTCCGAGTGTTCCTGCAGTTATCCCTTTTGTAACACCCCCCCCCCCCCAAAAACCTGCTCTTTCATCCCCTCACACTCCTTCAGAATTAAAACAAATAAAGGGAGGGAATAGAGGGAAGAGGGAATAGAGGCACAGACAGGGACAAAGACAGAAATAAATAAAGGAAAAGAGACAAGGACAAAGCAGGGAGGTAAGGACAGAGAATTAGATGAAGAGAAACTATAAAATTTGATGACAAACAGAAAGGTAATGGGAGAAAGATAAAGGGAGCCAGAGACAGTGATAAAAAGAAAGGCAGATTAGAAGAGGAAGGAATGATTCAACAGAAAAATTGTGACAGAAACAATGGAGAACCACACACAGAGACAAAAGGGGATAAAACGGTTTTTTGAAAAAGAGAGAAAATCTACTGACCTGTCATCATCATCTTCGTCATGCTTTGATTTTCCTTTCTTTTTCTTTTTGTCTTTCTTGCTGATACCTGTGCTGTCAGCCTTCTCAGCTGGCTTGTGATCCATTCTTCCAGTTGTGGCATCATCCTCACTGAAGATAAAAATAAGTACATAAATAATCTGGTAATTGAAATGCCTGATTGCTTTTATTGTGCGAACATGGTTTGTAATTCCAAAATATTCCAGTCACAGGTGAATTGGCAGTAAACCACCTTGCCTTAATATCGACAATGGTATAAAGCACCGACTGTTCAGGAATCAATGCCAAAATAGAAATCTGTAATATGAATGTCCATGCAAAATTCAAGTTCTTGAACAAAATCAATGTCCAGAATTGAACAAACGGTTCTTTTTACGATGTCCGGCCCAAATACACACTGGTTGATCTTTTATTCATGCTTGCTCAGGCTAGCCTATGTTACAGGGGTGTCATGTTGTATTGTCTTCGTAAAGCTTTCTGTGTTGTGTTGTCGTGGAATGATAAGCCATTACGCATCACCCTAACAGAGTTGAGAACTGTCTTACCTGTGCTCGACACAACATTCAAACTTGGACTCGACCGGAAAGGTATATAGTCCCTTATATCGATATATGCCTTTATCGGACATAATTATAATATCTACATCTTCTAGTTGCTTTGACTTAGCGTCATTTTCAAATTTGCAACTATTGGGGAAATATTACTGGAGTTATTTGAGGTTTCTTAGAAACCAATTTACTCCTTGCTCCTGTATACAAAGAACTACTTCTTACCTACGCCTGAATTGAAATTTAGCGGTATTATTCTGCTGGCTTTCCTGGAACTCAGACGTGTCCATCGACGCCAGTACATTTCATTTTAAAAAGGCGGTCTGTGGCGCCTAGGACTTTTCCTATGCTTGGGTAAGTTAATTATAGTTTACAAGTACCTAAAATGATGTCTGTTTAAGTGGTCACTGCTGTAGAGAGATCAGTATCGGCTGTGGGATCACACATAGTTCGACCGTTCTTGATCGCTAGAGAAGCGGATTCGAACTTAGACCTTCCTCTGTACAGACTAAATAGCCTATGCCCTAAATAACCCACACATACTGGTAAAACTAATAACCTTACAAGTGTGTACTATTTAAACTAACAACAGAAGTTTGTGCATACAAATGGGGAAAGAGAATTTAGGTCAGGACTTGGTCAGCCAGTGCGTGAGTGTGTTTGACCCAGATCAATGAATGTGTGGGACTGGCTTGAGAGTCGTAGGGAATAGAGGTACTGACGGTAATTATTGGTGTCTGTGTGCAGATGGGAGGGGGGAGAGAGATTGATATATGTGTTAGAGTGTCTATCTCCACTATATATCTGACTTTCCATCTCTTGCACTAAACAGACAGATGAATGATAGGAGACAGTGTCTCCTGGTCTTGAGAGTGCACTCTGAGGAATGAAACAGGGGAGCAGAGGTGGAGTAGGCTGATGTGGGATGGTGACTGATACTTATTCTGTCTTTCCTGTCAAGATGTTACCCTCTTGGTGATGACTAATTCTGAGTTCTTTCTTGGCAGGATGAAACCTTTGTGAAGAGCTGGCAGAAGAATCACAGTCCAACCAACCAACCAACCATCAACCTATTACCTACTAATTATCACCCAACTACCAATTGTGAAGACTGCCATCCTCAAGATGGGGTGCCATATACCCCAAACATCCTACAGTGCCAGAGCATGTGTGTAGCTCAGGGACAGTGCTGCGAATGACTAGCGGGAGAGACTTGTTAAGTGCCAATCCAGTTGCTGTGTCCTTTATGGTGAGGTACTCCTTCACCAGCTGATCCAGTTGAATCAGAATTACCAAAGACAGTCGAATCATCAGGAGCTGAGGGAAGCATCAATGATAGAAAGAGGATAAGTGCCAGTTTGATGCCATGTTTTGCTATATTCCTCACAGCTCCCATGTTTCCCAAGGATGAATTTGTGTCATCTCCAGATCATTATGGCTGTTTAGTTATCTTTGCAATCTGGACATTGTATTCTGGAATCCAGCTATTGAGATCTGGCATTTACTTCACTATTATATATATATGTATATGTTGTATTGATTACATGCATTCATTTTCATGGCTGACTTAGGTGTCTTTCACCTTTTTAAGTGAATTATCATAACCCGGGGGCTTTCTTTAGTAAGTAGTGGGGGTGTCCAGCCAAGTGTGCCTAGGAATATTGTATTCATATACAGATATATTTTGTAGTGCCAATACTTGAGTTGCCCTACTCCAGAAATAAGTTGAGCGTATATTGGCCACGGGGAATACCCTAGACCAATACGAGCCAAACGACTCAACATAATTATTTCTGAGTGCTGTTGGTTCTGAAGGAGAAATCCTTATATCAGGCACGTGACAGGAGTGATATGTGACATGTGTATTACTCGTTGTTGTGAGCAGCGGCCGGTGACACTGCGTTTTTACTAAATGTTGAGAGCATAGGCCGGTGATGTTGCATATACTATAGCTTTCTTGGACTTGAAGTATGGCATGAATTTACTTACCATAAAATGTTAACAATTCTAAAACCATGGGTCGTACGCTGCACTCTCTTGTGGAAAGTAGGCTGAGGCTGTTGGGTAGATTAGTTGGGGTTAGGGCCATTTCTAGATTTAGGGTCATTAAAAGCGGTCACATTGTGTAATATATAATATAATACATGTGTCATCGCCGGTGATAGCATCGGACACAATACAACCTGACACCCCTGTAACACAGACAAGCTGAGCAAGCTTGACTGAAAAGTCAACCAGTGTGTATTTGGGCCAGACATCGTAATAAGAACCGAACAAAAAACCACAAATTTATACCAATTTAAAGCTAGCGAACAAGAAGAGCAGCAGCAGCAGTAGTAGAGACAAAAGAAGTAGCAACAGCAATGTAGTAGTAATGGGAAAAAGAAGAAGTGTTAGTAGTATTAGTAGTAGCAGAGGGGGAAAAGTAGCAAATGTAGAGGGAAAAGAAGAAGCAGCAGTAGTAGCAGAAGTCTGGAAAAGTAGCAACAGTAGTCATAGAAGTAGAGGAAAAAGTAGCAGCAGTATTAAAACAAGCAGATGTGTAAAAGTAGTAGTAGCAAAGCATTTCCTACAGATGCTAGGAAACAGCAAGATCTGGAAACTGTGAGAAGCTATTTTGTCCAAAGCCTAAAAACTATTCCTTACCTAAGGCAGAAAGGCATAGCTGGAAAAGAAGAAAGAGGACCAAATCAAGACAAACTGAAAACAATTACACTTGCCTATCATCATCGTCATCCCGTGCTTTTCCCTTCTTCTTCTTTTTATCTTTTTTGCTCATGGCCGTGTTCTCGTTGGTTTTGTCTGCCACTTTTTCATCATCATCACTAGCAATTAGGACAGAAATGAACTGATTACAGCACTGTCTAAGAGAATAAAATGACTTGATCTTGAAACACATTAAAAAAAATTTGGGAGAGAATTGTGAACTGATACTGATTTAAAAAAAAAAAAGGAACAGTTAAATAACTGTAACCCTTTCACCGCAAGAAGCCAAAAAACCATAAATCTTCCAGTTGTGTCCAATCCCAAGTAAATGTCAATAGCCTAGGGGGGAGGGGGGGGGGGGGGCGTTTTGAGCCACAAAGCATTTTTAAAACCAAGTTGGTGTTAAATTTTCCCAAAAACAGGAGTGATAGAGGTCACCTGATACATCTGATGAGTCACCTGATACATTTGTTGTTTTAATTTAAGGCCCTGGGGAATTGATTTGATTTAATGCTTCACCCTATTTATATTTACTGATTCTTCTTCTGCTTTGCCAATGTAGTATAGGCCCTCAATCTATTCACACCAAGTTGTTCTATCCTTCACTATCGCATGCAGGTCTTTCCATGCCCTTCCCTCCTTTAAAACTTCACTTTCTAGCTCCCTTTTCAAGTTTTTTTTAAATCTTCCTTTATTCCTATGCACCTGTGGGTTCCAGTGCAAAGACATTCTAGTTATATTGTTCTCAGGTTTTCTCAACGTGTATCCTATCCAAAGTCAGCATCTGTTCTTCACCTTTTGGTCCACTTTTAGTTCTTTCCCAGAGCTCTATATTAGTGATTCTATCATACTATTTAATTTCCTATATTCTGCGCAGGAACCAGTTAATGAAGGATAAGAAGAAATACATTTTTCTTCCTGTGTGGGTTTTTGGGCCACATTATGAGGAAAACAAGAATATACCGACCGCCTCCTCTACAAGCATGTTGTAGGAGTCGACTAATTAAGGCTTCCTTTGAAGTCGGAGTGCATCTGCCTTAGAGGCAAGAAACCAACAGAAATTTTTTTGGGCGTGTGTGTATGTGCGCACGTGAGTCTCTCTCTCTCTCTCTCTCAAGTCTTTAGTCGCAACACTGCTTTTAGAGCACACTTATACAAAATAAGCATTTTTTTAAAATCTGCTATTTGTCACTGTTGAGCAATAGGCAGACTCTCAAACATTTGCTGCAGGATTGCCCTATCTCCTGCCTATCGAGATAGGTTTGGGATCAGGCCCAAGCAAGCTACACTGCAAAACAAAAAGTGGCCAATTATTCTTTTTTTTTTAATAAGCCTGAATGCTATTTTTAGTATATATATTTATATCCATACCTTCTAGACACTGCGCAAAAGCAAACACAACCAAAAGCATAACTATGCATCTCGTAAACACATCACCAAGTTGTCTGGCTTCTCAGGGCAGCAGGGTTAATATTTAGCATATTTTATTACAACTGAGCTATTAAAATGAACTCACAAATCACCATCATCATCATCCTTTGCTTTCCCTTTCTTCTTTTTCTTATCTTTCTTGCTTGTATTATCGCTGGCCTTGTGGTCACTCTTCCCAGTTATAGATTCGTCATCATCACTAAAGGAAAATTAAAATATCATCACTATTTGTATTTATCCATATAAATATGTCAATAAGCTTGCAAGTAAGATGGAAAAGTGGAATGTAAAAGTGTGTGAGGAAACTGAGGGAATCATCATCATACTACTTCTTCAGCCATTTATTCCCAAACAGAATAGGCTCGACTGCTACTGCAACACTGTCCATTTTTTTTTTATTTTAGTCAATTGATGAGGGCTTTGTAGCTGCAACATTAATTTGTTGAGGTAATGAGAATCTGACTAGATCTCCTACTCACTCTGACAAATTTGTATGGCCTTCTTATTCTTTGTGTGAAGGTTCTTTTTCTTCTTAAAGTCCATGTGGTGTAGCACTGGTAGTCATGTCTATCCACATCATTTTGCCTCATGTACTTTCCTTTAAATCTAACATGGATGATCTTCCATGATAGATGCTCTCAACATGGTCTGCCTGAAAGAAACTCGACCTCCGCCAGCTCTCCCGCCTCATGCACTTTTCTACCCAAGGTGTCCCTTATACCCAGTGCCCATTTTTTAGTGCTGGTCAGCCCCTGCCCCTCTTTTCCTGGTACCATGCCTTCTGCTATATTTTTTTTTTTTAATCCGCTAAAATATTTCAGTATCTGAGACAACATGCACTTTACTAGCCAATCTTCCTAAATAAAGTTAAGATCTTTTAGAATGTCAGTATTTCTATTTCTTCTTTGTCTATGGTATCCAGAGAATCTTTTTATAGCATTTCAGCTGAAAAGTCCCTGTGTTCTTTCTTAAGGATTGGGAGATAGTCCATGACTCATTTGTACGCTGCTACAGGAAAGATGCATGCTCTCAAAATATAGACATGATTTCCTTGCTGATGTTTTAACTATAAACATTTAATGCCGTTGAATCTTTGGACATCCTCCTTCTGATTTCCGTTGAACATCCTCCACTGCTGTTTTTTTATGGAGCCTAGATATTCAAAGTTTGTGAAATTTTCCATTTCTTCATCTTCTTGGTCATTTTTTAATGTCAAACATTTGTCTGTGGACACATTTTTTGTTTCCTTTAAATTCAGGGACAGGTTTTAATCTTCACTGTGTTTTTGAACAGACATGATTAAATATTATATTCCCTTTACATTATTCAAAATGAGGACTGTTTCATGTGCATAATAATGTTACGGAATAGGGTCGTCACCAGTAATGAGGGATAATAACTGTCTTAAGTCTGGTCATTTTTGAAAATTCTCATTATGTTATGTCTATGTATGCGGTATCTGTGGCTTAGGCGTTGCAAGTCCGACTCGTAATTCTAACGTACTGCCATCGAAACCCACTGCTGTTATCATGGTATGGGGCATCGCAGGCAACCCAGCCTAAAATGGGTACCAGGATTATGTCCTTGGGAAGTAAAGCCAGCTGGGGTAATGCTAACCACATTACCCACCTAGTGCAGATTGGTCTGTAAAATTATAGGTGCTCTTCCCATATGCCCTGATGCGCCTAAAGGTGTGAAAAGGGATCAATACTTTTCGTGTGTGTGTATTTATATATATATTTATTGATATTTATTGAAAAGGTATGATGCGAGAATGCCTCTATTCTCATGTCCTTTTGCATCTTCAACCAATTTTTTTTTTCTCCAGTCATTCTGACCGCTGCTTGTTGTTGTTGATAGAAACTGTGCATTGAATGTACAAAATGTGGTGAAAACCCTATACTTATCCCGATACTCCACAATCTCTGATGGTAGACACAGGAGAAGGTCTTGCTGTCACACAACAACAACAAATGTGTGCTTTCCTACAATGAAGGGTGGCTGCAATGGGTATGTGCATGTACGGGTGTCTTTAGGAATATCATGTATCGAGACCCTAATGGCTTACTTCTATTAGCAAACATTCCTGAAAATCTGTCTTTATTTTCATTTATCATTTTTAGGGTGGTAGGATATTCAGGTTAAAATCCTCTGTAAGGTGGGAATTTTTTCTGTCGGAGGCAAAATAAAATCTGAACAGTCCATAGCTATAGCACTAGTCATGCGACTCTAAATCCTCAGGCTCAAAGACCCCACCCGCCCATACAGCAAAGGTTGGTAAACACAAGCAGTAATGGCAGTTTCAGCAGGGAAGGGGGAGAGGGGTGAAAAAACTCACCTTACCGAGGATATAAATCTGGGCCTATCGAATGAGAGCCCTGCATTCTATCATTTAGGCCAGCTGCTCCTCATATAAATCAATGAATTTCTTCTTCTTCCTGCTAACCAGATAACTTCAGCGGAAATTTCTGGTTGTTCATTCCCTTCTCGACTTTAGTTTTGTTTCAGAATGTGAATTTTGTGCGTATACCCGTTTTACAGATATGCTTATTTGTATGCAGACCGTAGGTTCCTCGCCTCTAAGGCAGATGTGCTCTGACTTCACAGGAAAAATCCCTAGTCAGTCACCCTTTCAGGACATGCTTGTTAAAAAGTTGTGGGTATAATCTTTTCCCCCCCCAGAATGGGGTCCCGGAACCCACACGGGGAGAACGAAATTAAATGCACCCAGAATACACCTTCAAAAACTTTTTAAACTTACTGGTCCTCATCGTCATCAGCTTTCCCCTTGTTCTTCTTTTTGTCTTTCTTTCCCATGTTTGTGTTATCACTGGGTTTCTCAGCAGTTTTTCGTCCCATTTGTCCGGATGTAACATCATCATCACTAAAGTATGGAAATAATAGAAAGCTCAGGTGTCAACAACAACAAAATCTTTCACATATACTTTACTTTTAATATACATCCTCCAATGAGGCAGCCATACCAATGTACCTACTTGCCATTTCCATGAAAAGTGAAACTGTCAAGAGTGACATCTCTGAACAACTGTGTTGTATAAAAAGTAATACTCCATTCTTACATACCTGAAGGGAACCCACATGTGAAGAGAAGGAAACTGTAAAGTCACAAATAACAGCCCCGAAAATTGCACATAGGTGACTGGAGTAGTGTCATCGATCCTTTTACTTTTCCTTTACATCTACCAGTGATATAGTTTACTTTTACTCTTAATCTGCCAGTGATATAGTTTACTTTTCCTATATATATGCCAGCAATATATTTTACTTTTACTATACATCCTTTGATGCAGCATTTCCACACAGTAAGTTGGTTATGTCTCCTATCTTGAACTCCAAGATGATAAAGATATGCTTTTATGCCCTATCTGCATAAAAGTGTGCTCTGTACCAGTGCCGTGTTCGAAGTTTTTAGTCGAGGTTAGAAATTAATTGCTGACAGGTTGGCCCATAACTGCTCCCACCTGTGCCAGTAGAAATCCCACAAAATATCCATCACTGTTCCAATTTTAAATTAGTAAAACACATGTCAGGCTCAGTAAAATCTTGAAGCAAGTACAAGCAAAGTAAATACATATAGACAGATTTAATACCCAAGGCATGTAGTCAGATTACTGTTTAAAAGTGCTAGTGTTTCTTTTAGGGACCAGTTACCATAATAGTATGTAATTTAAAGAAATAAACAGGCATGTGCATATTTGTCAATACAGACATACAAGGAATTAAAGAATAGCACACGACTTTGATTCCAGTCCTTTGCAAGGTTGAGGCAGTCTGAATGTTGATGCATCAGACCTAAAGAGTTAGAAATCAAAGTCTTTGATCCAACTAACAACAATGACTGTACTCATAGTATCCAAGTGTCTGCCATAAGATTACCGTCCTTGTGCTTTTTTCTTTAGAAGTACAAAGTCCAATTTTTTCATATAATTCTTCAAATATTATTACTCCCAGTCCTTGAGGTTCAATGCTGCAGATATCACCAACCTTCTTTCAAAAATAAATTTCAAAATTTACAGTCCATCAGTTTCAATTACAAAAAAAAAAATATATATACTGAGGTAAAAAAAAATTACACAAGTGA
Source organism: Candidula unifasciata (assembly GCA_905116865.2). Taxonomy (NCBI): domain Eukaryota; kingdom Metazoa; phylum Mollusca; class Gastropoda; order Stylommatophora; family Geomitridae; genus Candidula; species Candidula unifasciata. The sequence continues at coordinate 206,849 of CAJHNH020003746.1, forward strand.
GAAAACTAAAAGTGTAAAAATATTTTCCAATTCACATTTCATAGTGTATAATTGAAAGTTAGCAAAGTAAACACATGATACTCAAAGAGTCAGCTAAAAGTGTTCAAGTTATGAAACCACTGTGAATAAAGCCTTGCACATTTATGGCAAATTATTTTTAAAATATATATTTATATATATTATTTAAACATAAACACCTTCCAGTTACAGCTGATAATGTTTAGTTCAAAGTTAGTAAAGCCTGACACTGACAGTGTAAGAAGCTAAAATGGTTTAAGGGACTTATGAAATCACTGTGAAAGAAGACCTCTTTTTATCTACACTTGTATGTGAAAGAAACAAAGTATATAAATACTTTCCAGTTATGGCTGGTGGCTATTTTAAAGCTGGAAAAGTAAAAACTTAAAACAGTGACAGAGTTTGCCAAAATGGTTCAAGTTAGAGGCTAGTGACAGAAGAAATGACAGAATAATGTTTATATCAATATGCGTGTATTTATAATACAATAAGCTTTTGCATCATAATTGCATCAGAAGAGTTGTTTCTTTTTATAGATTCTTATTTAATTTCCTTTTGCCAGTCCAGTGGGAACAATACCTCATTTAATTGACAAGCAGCATAACATAGGCACTGTCTTAATTGGACTATCCTCAGGAAGTCCGCAATTTACATGTGACTGAGGCCCTGGGGGTGTTTTTGGCCGCTATAATTGCCCGTTATTCGGAGGATAGCCTTTAATTGTATACTTTTAAATTACAAAGAGTAAGAAGAAAAGAAAATGGATGCAGTTCAAGCAGATATTTAAAAAAAAGTTTCTAATGTTTTATGTGTCTGTAGTAATAGTAATACTATAGTAAAACAAACAACTGGAAATACACTAGGTATATTTCATTTTTTGTACACTACTAAGAGTTTCCATAATTTAACATAAAAAATAATTGCTTTAGATTATTGACACTCATATGTGTATAATAATATAGTAAGTGATGGTCTTCACGCTAATATTAACTATTATTATTATTTATACTTAAATTATAAGTTACACAATTATCTGCATTCTACCTTAGATTCCTCCTCGCCCTCTTTGCATTACTAATGGTAGTAAAGTAAATACTTGGCTATCCTCCGACTAACGGTCTGTAAAGATGGGGGCCGCAAAATATCCTTTTGAGCCACAGTCGCATGTCAATTGCGCACTGGCACTAGCGGTCACGATCACACCGCGACTGCTGCTCGTGGGTCCTAGCCATCTAGTTTAGCCCCATTGCACGTGGCGGTGGCGATAGTCGCCGGAAAATCGCAGGAGAACCACAATCTGAGTCACGCGACTGTGGCTTGAAAGGATATTTTGAGGCCACCATCTTTACCGACCGTTAGTTGGAGGATAGCCAAATACTTTATAATTTAAATATAAGAGAACGTGTCTGTTACTCGAGTATTTTTGTTTCCCTAGCTTTCCTCGGCAAGAATAATCAATAAATTCAAAATTCATATTGCTTAATCAAACAGTCATATACTGTCAGGAAATAATTAAACTCAGTCTGTCCATCATCATTTAAAATTTTTAAAAAAAAATAATTAAGTGGAGTAAATCAGCAACGGCAACACTAATTTAAACTAATTATAGCTACAAAGAAGTATAAATAAAAAAAAAAGGATTGTTTTTCTTCCATTATTAGTTCAAAATAAATCTGGAAATAAAGACATCAGCTAGACAGACCCCCTGCCTTTACACTCTTAAGTTATATTCGATCTCCACACCAAATTAAGCCTTATTCAATTGTACCACTACAGCCAGACCAAACATGAGTTCTCGATTTGAGCGACGACCACACATCCCAGTCATACACCCGACTTACAGGTCTTCGTCATGAGCTTTAGTTCCTTTCTTTGGTTTGCCCATTGTCTCTCTTCAAACTAAGATTTAGGGAATGTCAGGAAAATAGAAAGAATAAAGATGTGGGAGATAATTCCACATCGACGTGAGCTTCAACTTTTTCTGTTATTTCTCCGTGCGCATGAAATCGCTGTTTCCGGTCGACATGAATTCTGGGCGGACAAAAGTAGTTTTCTCTCAAGGAAGAATTCACGGAGTGGATAAAATTTCAGAACATGAAAGAACAAAACAATTTACGAAGTTTCTTATAACAAAGTATCTTCCTTTTCATATGCGTTCTCCTTTAGAAAGGCATTTGGTACGTTGTGCCGTGGAATACAGCGAGGCCGCTATTTTTGTTTCTTTCGGCCCAACACATATAAGTTAAGAAAGCCCCTAATTAGTCAGCTTTCAGGAAAGGAAACGTAAGAAACTTACTTTCAATCTCCCGATATGAGTTCCGGGTTTCCCTTGTTGGGTGGGTGAGAGGGCAATAGAGACCCACTGCATTTTAACAGGTTAGTTGCGTATCCTTTACAGGACGTCGCAGAACCAACCCCAACAGCCCCCTGGTTGTTGTGTGGTTTTTCTAGGCAAATTTACGTCCAGTAGTTTGCCACTGCTTTCGGGCGGTCGGCTTTCTTGTTACCACTGTCGAAATTAACACAAGGCGCATGGCCCGCACCTAGGATCGAACCCGGCATCCAGGCATTACGAAGCGTTCGCATCGACCTAGCCACAGAGCAGACGCATTTTAACAAGTATATCATAAATGAAGACCTAATTTAAAATTTGCTGAAGCTTGATGTGTTGAGCTGAAAGGGGCAGCCAAGCTGTGTGCCACAGCACAACGTAAAAACCGCCCTTTTAATGACGAACTTGAAAGGAAAAAATTGAAGAAGAAAAAGACTGCAATAACCTAATCAATCAGTTTCCTTCTCCACAAAGTAGGTTGGCTGTAATGCTTTTGCCAAGCATTCTCTATCCATAAGTTTGTCCCCTCTGGGTTGTTACCTAAAACTTTACCATACCATCATGAGATTTAAAATCTCAATATGGACGGCAGACCAACATTGTAGATCACAGTTACCCCGTTCAACCTCCAGCCCAGTTATAATTAGGACACCTGTAACAGCTGCATCAGTCATGTGTTACCTGCAGTCCTGTGCGGTCAAGGACCCCTTTGTTCGACGTTATACTCCCTTGTGTATATCTATCTACATTTTATTCACTAAAGTTTGACTTTTCGAGTCGTTCAGACCAGTTTTTTTTACAG